>CM069445.1:15604877-15680083 GCA_035610835.1 Ophiura sarsii
CGATTGCGATTCGCAAACAGACATTCAATTCAAACACATTGAAGTTGCAGCGAAAGTCTTTCTTATACAAGCAACCTATAATCCAACCCTTAGGCCAAACAAAGAAAAAGGTTTGTCCAAGAAGTGGCTAGCTCGCGCGCATAAGGATGTGAAATGAGCTTCGGCGTGAGGCAAAAAAAAAATAGTGGTATTTTTTTTAATTTCTTGATTTAAAAAAAAAAAAAAAAAAACGTTCTCTGAAAGCTTGGATTAACAAACAAACAAACAAACAAAAACAGCACTTAGCTTTTTTGCAAAATGTTTCTGAGACAAACCTTATTCTTTGTTTGACGCAAGAAATATTTAAAATCAGCTACTAGGCCCTTTTTTCCCTTTGAACAGACTTGAAATACACCCACTGTTCACAAAAAACCTCCCCATATAGCGGGATTCTGCCCCCTCTTGAAAGATGCCCCCTAATTAAAACCCTACCCTCACTCTCTTCAAACCCCTTCCTTATCAATCCCCGATCAGCAATACGGGCAATATTTCACGGTTTATTAGTGGTCAATGGGGTGTGTATAGTCTGTAGGGAGAGGATATCTGATCCCATATCAGGAATCCGCAATTAGACACCTTAACCAACTTCCAATGACTCGTGACGTCATTCATGACCGAGAAGACAGAACGAACAGCGACTGTCTGTCACTGATAGTAGAGTTCTTAAAACAATAACTGAATCTTTTCTTATATAACCAAAGGAGAAAGGAAACAGTTAGGGTTGGGTTGATCCCCGCACGGCCTGTCCATGGTACGCACCCAGTTATGGATGGACCTTGTTTCATGGATTCAGGAGAATGGTGGGAATCAAGCCCTGATGAAACCTCCGACTCCGACTCAGGGTAAAGGGGGGGGGGGCTTTGGTTCAAAATATGGAGCAGCAGGATTCATACCATTGGTGGTCAAAATGTCCCAACATACATGTAGGCTGACTTTCTATCAAGGGAAGGGAGATAGGCCATCCCCTTTCTGAAACCTTATCCCTTCTTGACCATTCCGACTACTATAACCCTTGATACAAATGTTTGTGGGGAGGGGGAGGCAGAACAACATGAGGGTTTTTAATAGCAATCGTATCTATTGCATTGGTCGTTCACTACCCCCACTATCATGTTTTAATGCACAGTTATTGCTACAGTGTCGGTCTTAATATTTACACTGAACCTTCATTAAAACATTTTCAAATGGTTTTAACTAATTTGATAATTAAAAAAATTATCAAATTAGATACAACTCAGTTCTTACGTACACCCACTTTTGTGACCACACTTCGACACGTCAACAACAACAACAACATTGAACCACTGGTTAACACACTACTCCCTACTGCATGCAACGATCACAAAGATTCGGTTCACTAGTGGCTCTCCCTCTTTTATTGCCAAAGTACTCCGTCATTCCAAAACTATGGCGAGAAATACCATCACATACATTGTAGCCTACATAGATTACAGAGATTACTAACTAAAACACCTTTTCAACAAACTGGGTGAATGTCCTACAGGTGAACTACGCCACACATGTACTAAGGCCAAGTAAAATAATAAACGTGTTACTCGTCCCCGCCCCTGACCAATTTTTTGAGATTGTCAAATATTTTTGTTATTTTTGTTATTTCCTCTTTAACTTTGTTTCATCAATTGTTGTGATAAAAGAGATGATAGGAAGTGCTTGGGTATCATTTATAAACACAGTCCACACAAGATTTCCAGGCTAGGAGTAGAGCAATGAGGAAAAAACAAACAAATAATAAGGGCCTCCCCGTTTTTATGATTGACGACAAATCTCCAACAATGGGACAGGCAATGGGAACTTAGCACAGAATTTAACAACAAATTTGTGACAAATAACAAATAATAAGGGCCTCCCTCATCACCAACTTTTTAAAAAGTCCGGACGAGTAACGGGTTAATTTTTTTACTTGGACTAATAGTTATCCATGAGTTGCAAGCATTTCTTTCCCAAACTCTTCATCACACCATGCCTGGTCGATATCCAAACGGACCTGTAAAAAGGTGGCGAGTTCCTAATGCATCACTGTTGCCATAGCGACCATTAGCCTATCTTCCTCTAGTAGTATCTTGGAGGCAGAACTGGCCTCCTGAAGTTGTATTTATGTATTCCCTATTATATGGAGTGACCTCATTTGCCCCGATGCTGATATATCATTTTCTTTGATTTAGAATGCCCATCCTTTTATATTACCTGTTACTGTAAAAGTGGAAATTTTCGCGCAACATCAATTTTTGCGCTTTTCGCACTCATATCAGTTACCGCGAAAATAATTACATGTGAATGTATTTCTTTTGTGTATACATGTAGGTCTATGTGATAAAGCTACACATTGTGAATTTAAAAACACACAAATTAGTTTAGAATCATAAAGCGCAAACAAATAATTGTGCGAAAGTTTACAAAGTTACCACTTTTACTGTTTGAGGGGCTAGGAAGGAGCAGAAAATGAAATTATTTAGAAGGATCATCCTGACCCAGGGGCGGACTGGCCACTGTGGCGTTGTGGTGATCGCCACATGGGCCGCTTTGGGCCGCTTGGTTCTGGGCCTCTCAGGGCCGGTTACTCACTTGTGTAAAGCATTTTTTCGGGCCGTTTTGGACTCCAATTTCTCCTACCCCCCCCCCACTTACGTGAAATTCACGAGGTGACTGACTAGGAAAAATTTGGGGCAACCTTTTACGAAAATTTGAAAAACACTGACATGGTCAAAAAGGGCCGCTTTAATAATTTTGCCATGGCCGCTTTCAGGACCCAGTCCGCCCCTGTCCTGACCGATTTGAAGGGTCAGAGTCATAGGTGGCGAAAGTGTGGGGGTGGTACTTAACAGTTAACACCATACATTGTACGGGGCCGGTGGTCCTTTACACCATAAATTTCACGACCCCCTCTGTGACCCCCTAAAATTGGCCAAATCTCCTATATAAAATAGAACACATGTATGGACAAGTTCTACCGAAACCAGATGGAATTGGGCAGAGCTCCAAAATGAGAAATGGCCCAAAACCTAATTGGTGGTGATTTTTGGGGAATTTGAGTTTCTTGTAAATAATTAATCTTCAGAGTGTTTATAACATTGTAAAGCTACAGATCTCTACTTTAACAATCAATTACTAACTCAATTTTGATATATTGCCCAATTGTGTCTGGTTTTGGTAGAAAACGTCACATATGTCCACGACCTCCTAAATCGTCCCGACACCCCCCCCCCCCCCCCCCCCCTAATTTATGATGCCTCTGCTGCCACTGGTCAAAGTGCTCATGTATCAGTGCTTCATCATTTGTTAACACTTTCCACCCGGCAGGCAGCTGCAGACGACATTCCAAAATTTCACAAAATGTTTCAAAAATGTCAACAATGTTAAATTTCTTAACTATATTTGGAATCACCATGTGAAATGCATTGAAATAAGTACAAACATGCCTAGTATTGGTTCAGTAATCTTTGAGATAGACTTTGAAAATTGCTGAGGTGTCTGACAAATTTGTTTAGTATAATGGTAAAACTACTAGCCGCGTGAAAAGTGTTAATAATCCTTTTTCAATATTATACTTACATGGAAGAATATCTTTATATCGATTCTTTCGTATGTTGATTTCGTATTCGCCTGATTTGTTTGGGTAGGTTTTCTCATCTTTGTATCTTTTCGATTGGTTCTTCAAGGTCTATAAAGTAGAGAAGTAGAAATACAACAGATATATTTAGAAGATTAAAATGATAAATTAAAATGATATATGGCCATGCGTTTGAAGTTGGGCCGGTCTCGTGTGACGAACTTAAAATTGGTGAATATCGCGTGTATTTTCATTTGAATGGCGATAACTTTTCTATACTAGGCAATACCCCCACAAAAGTATACATTTTCTTGATTAAAATTGTCTTAGGAGTTCAAAAATGCACTTAAAATTAACATAGGATGAACCCCTAGATGGTTATTGTAGTGTCCGAGTGGTTATAACAATAGGATACAGAACACAGATAAGAGTTTATTAAATGCACGTCTTTATTTGTTGGTGTATCGATCGCAAGAGAGCTATCCAGTGTTGCCAGATCTTAAACACTACATCCCTCCTTTCCTTTTAGAACAGATTTGTAGGGGTATAATGGAACAAACATTTGTGGTGCGGTAACTTTAGTAACACGAACTTTGAAAACTATAACTATTTAAATGTGTTGGCTAAAACGACAACACAGTCATGTTTGACTTGTCCACAGCAAACATCTGCTACATTGTGTATAATCATGTAAGTATGTAGGGGGCTTGCGGATACGCTGTGGACGCGCATATTCTGCTGGAGGGTTGTTCTGCGCGTATTCTGCTGGAGGATTGTTCTGCGCGTATTCTGCTGGAGGATTGTTATGATCCATCCCCTGTATGTATTCTTCATTGTTATGATCCATCCCCTGTATGTATTCTTCATCCTCGCGACTGTTTGTATCAATGCATGTGTTGTGTGTCTGTGCTGTTTGGAATTTCTTGAAGAAAGACACGTCCCTGGTTACCTTGTGCCCAGGACGTTCAACCGTCACTTGTGATCCATGTTTTCTCGCTACTGTGTATGGAGTGGGATCGTAACAAGGAATCAACTTTCCTTTGGTCTCATTCTTTTTCAAGACGGTGTCTCCCTCCTTTATCTCTGAAGGCTTAGTGCGACGCCGCTTATCTGCGTACGCTTTCATTGTTGCTTTAGCATGAACGTCATTCTGACGAGCTTGTCTGTCTATTTCATGTGATTTTGATTGTGATGGCAATTGTGGTAATGTGGTACGAATCTGTCGTCCATGCAGTGCTTCTGCTGGTGATATTCCAGTACTACTGTGGGGTGTTGCCCGATAATTGCGCAGAAATGACCACAATGTTTGTTGCCATGGACGACCATCAGTTTCAGATGTTGACGTGGCTTTTTTAAGGGTTCTCATGAATCTCTCAGCTATGCCATTGGCCTCTGGCCAAACTGGAGTGATGCGATGATGATGAAAACCTGCGTACTTTGCAAATTGAGCAAACTCCTCAGACTGGAATGGGCTGCCATTGTCACTTTTTAAAGTCTTTGGGATTCCGTGATCTGCAAAAATCTTGTCCAAACGAGGTATTGTAGTCTTGGCAGATGTTGATGTGATTATTTCAACTGCAGGGTATCGTGAGTATTCGTCCACAACAACCAGCAAATATTGACCAGATGGGTAGGGACCACAAAAATCAACACTCACGTTTTGCCATGGGTAGTCAGGCATTTTTGACATTTTAAGAGGATTTCTGTGGATTTCAGGAGTTGATGCTTGGCAAGATATGCAGTGCTTTATGGCTGACTCTGTCTTCTCTGCTAGTTGTGGGAACCACACCTTGGTTCTCAGCAGTGATTTTGTCTTTGTTATGCCTTGATGACCTTGGTGTGCTAGCGCAATGACCTTTTCTTGCAATGATTCTGGGATTACAATAGTGTTATGTTTGAGAACGATGTTGTCTGAGGTGATTGTTATCTCGTTCCGTATGTCCCAATAGCTCCTGTGTGTATCCTTGATCTTGTACCATGTATCTGTAGTATGGTGGTGTATGATTGTTTGTAATTTGATGTCTTTGACTGTTTCGCGCTGTATTTCTTCCAGTGTCATCGCGTGTGGAATGGCGTTTATCTTGACAAAGTTGATATACTCTTCTGTGTTGTCTGTTCTAAGATGTGGTGATATGTAACCCGGGTGGCGCGACATGTAGTCAGCCGGGTTGTCCTTGCCCGGGCGGTGGATGACAGTCATATCATACCCTTGTATTTTCATGAGCCAATTGCATATGCGTGACGATGGGTTAGATTTTGTTTGGTTGAATATGGGAACTAGTGGTTTGTGATCTGTAACGACGGTGATATGATGACCGTATGTGTAGATGTGAAATCTTTGTACAGCCCAGGTGATTGCTAAAGCTTCCCGTTCTATCTGACTATAACGACATTCCACTGCTGTCAGCGCTCTGCTGGAATAACAGATATTCTTTCTTATACCTTGAGCATCCACTTGAGCTAATATCGCTCCAAGCCCGACAGGACTAGCATCCACCCAGATCTCTGTTTGCTTGCTAATATCAAAATAGGTCATAACCGTATCACTTGATAGAGAGTCCTTCACTTGTTGAAGAGCTATGTCATGGCTTTCGTTCCAGTGGAATGGTGCATTTTTCTGAGTAAGTTGTCTAAGTGGTTCAGTTATAGATGCCAAATTTGGGATGAAACGTGAACTGAATGTTACCATACCCAAAAGACTTCTGACCTCCCCTGCATTCTTTGGAGGGGATGCTTTCTGTATTGCGTCAACCTTCTTTGGATCTGGAGATATGCCATGTTCCCCAAAGATCAATCCAAAGAATTCTAGTTGAGTTTGATTGAATTCACATTTTTCTGGCGCAAGTGTGAGTCCTTTATCAATTATGCGTTGTAGAAGTAGCTTTAAACGCGTATCATGCTCTGCCTGTGTAGGTGCATGAAGGAGGATGTCATCTGACAGATTGATAACCCCAGGAATACCTTCTAGGGCTTGACGGATCACATCTTGAAAAACTTCGCTTGCTGAAGATATACCAAAACTCAAACGTTTGAAACGTTTCAAACCCACGTGTGTTGCGAACGTAGTTATGTATCGGCTCTTTGGACTTATTTCAATTTGATGGTAACCTGCACGAAGGTCCAGCTTTGATAAGACGCGTGATCCATTGAGCTCTGCGATGATCTCGTCAATGGATGGAGTACGATGCCTCTCACGAAGAATGGCCTTGTTTGCTGCCCTCATGTCGACGCAAAGTCTGATATCTTCCGGATTTCGGGGTTTAGGGACCGCCAACAATGGGGACACCCACGGTGTTGGACCATCAGCATCCTCAATGATACCTTCATTTTCCAACTCTAAGAGTCGGTGTTCAATCTTCTTGCGTAATGCAAGTGGTGTTTTGCGGTAACGCTGTGCAACAGGGGGTACTGATTGGTCGATGTGTAAATCTACCTGTACATCTTTAAGCTTACCGATACCCTGGAATGCTTTGGGATATTTCTCCAAAATGTGTGAGTTCTCAGAAACTGCATTAATTGATGGGGAGAATTGGATAAGATTCAGTGCTTTGAATGTTGCTAAACCTAGTAGCTGGCATTGTGCTTTTTGTTTGATCACATAGATATCGGCGATCGTTTCATGCTTTTCTGTACGGATGACTGCTCTGAATTTACCGAGAATGGGGAGTGGTGTTTTGCTGCAGAATGGGGTTAGTTTGATGTTGGTTGGGACCAGTTGAATTGTGTTATTGTATTGTGTTATTTTCTCCAGTGTGTGTTCATCAATGATATTTTGTGGACATCCGGAGTCCACACACATTTTAACCTGTACACCTTGTATGTGAACCGTTGTTGTAATTGTATCTTGAAGCGATTTGATTTCTTGTTCTACACAAAACGCATAGCTGTCATCAGCTTCGTCAATTGGATTATCCATGTATGTTGTATTTGGGTGAAAGTGATCATTCTGTTCAGCATGCTCAAAACCAACTGATTTAACTTGCTGATAGTTTCTACCTCTTTCTCCTGTGTATGTACTGGAAGGCCTATTCGTCTTAGGCCTCGCTCCTGTGTGAGTACTATTATACGCACCTGTGTGAGTACCATATGCACCTGTTTGTGTACTAGGATATGAATTAAACGGAGTTGACCGGCAACATCGTGCAAAGTGGTTCATTTTGCCGCATGATGCACATTCTTTGCCAAACGCTGGGCATTCACCCTCATGAGGGTATGCACCAGCACAAAAATAGCAAACCCTAGGGCCACGGTTTGAATACCGTCGAGGTCCACGACCTCGTTGTTCACCTGTGTATATGCTTCCTCTACCTCGTTGTTCACCTGTGTATATGCTTCCTCTACCTCGTTGTTCACCTGTGTGCATGCTTCCTCTACCTCGTTGTTCACCTGTGTGTATGCTTCCTCTACCTCGTTGTCCTCCTGTGTGTGTACTACTTTGGAATTTGTTGACTAACGAGTCTTTCACCTGTGTGACCCCTTGAGCGCGACCCTTTGATATTTCAAGTGTACGTGCTAGTTCAAGGAGATTTGCAAGGGATCTTTCTTTTTCAAATGAGCGTGTGCGCAAAATCTCTGAGTTGCAACCAGCAAGTAGCTGTGTTTGTATTGCGCGATCTGTATTTGGAAAATCGCAACGTGCAGCGCCCTGTCTAAGTCTAGTAGCAAACTGTTCAATTGTTTCATGATCTTCCTGCTTGAGCTGTTGAAATATAATGCTCTCGTAAATAACATTACGTTTGGGTGTGAAGTATTGTGTAAGAGCTGCAATCGCTGGTTCAATTTCATCAGCAGTTCCTGTGTTTGGAAGGGTTTCAAACAAATCCTGTAATTCTTGCCCACCATAGTGTAAAAGCAATGCCCGTTGACGTTTTGGGGAATTGATGTCAAATCCAATCATTGCTGATTGAAACCTGGAAATCCATTTCTTCCATCTGATGGAAAGAGAGCTTTGTTCACTGTGCGGGTCAAAGTTATCAATCTGAGGCATAGCCATGATGATAAAATCTCGGAAGCATTGAAATTAACAAGAATCCGTTGCTTAGAAACAGCCCGTATGACTACGCTGATATTTTACCGAGCTAGGGGGTCTTTTCGATGTGCTATAGATTAAGTAAGCTTACTTGAGTATGATGATAGAGCTTACCGAATACATCGAGATTTCAGAATATTTCGATACGCATGGTCTGTTGAATCCCATTCGTCGCCAATGTAGTGTCCGAGTGGTTATAACAATAGGATACAGAACACAGATAAGAGTTTATTAAATGCACGTCTTTATTTGTTGGTGTATCGATCGCAAGAGAGCTATCCAGTGTTGCCAGATCTTAAACACTACAGTTATGATTTTGAAAAGGTCAACAATTTATGGAAAAAATCTCCTGAGAAAAAAAAAATATGAAAAAATTTCTGCATACCCTACAAGGTTAATTATTGCAGATTTGAATTCCTGACAGTTAAAGCTTTCCAAGCATATAACTTTTTATATCTAGGTAATGTTTACAGTATTTTGCACCGGGCTGGAAAAAATGTCATTTTGCGAAGAAAAAATTCTGACATACGAGGGGCAGTCAATAAATAATGAAAGTGATCATGGTATGGGATGCATGAGTGATTCTATTGAGGGGATAATGTGATCAATACAAAGTATGAACCTTTGTCTTTCAAACAATACACTTTTGGATTTTTAAATGTGAACTATGACGTCATAGCACTGTCTCAAAGTAAGTACACTTGGGACACTGCTAAATCAGTTATTTGGCGGGAAATTTGAATTGTTTTTATGAAACACGTGGTAAGAAGATTGCATAACATGACATCAGAAGCAGGTAAATCCCGATTTTTTTTCCCGCATATATATGATACTAAAGACAATAACCTTAATCCCTGTGTAATTTGGAATGTGTAGTATAAGAGGAAAAAGTAAGGAGAAGCAATTGAATAAAAGGTATACAAATATCAGTATTTAAAATAGCTAATTTTTATTTTAAAATGCCCAGTCAGTGAATCACTAATATGGCGGAAAATCAAACAATTTAGGAAAAATTCAAGCAATTAACCAGTTTGGAAGATTCCATATGATAGTTAACTAATTATCTGAACTTATTCGCATGAAACCTGCAGAAAAAATGCGCATGCGCAGACGGCAGATAATTTTGAAACGGGCCCAAAATGGCTAAAATCATGACATTTACCAGATAAAAGCTTACTGTGCCTTCAAATTCTAATCAGAAATAATGAAAAATGTTTAAATCAATGTGTAAACATATTGTGATAGTCAAAATGAAGATATACAGGAATGTATCAATCAAAGATGGCTGCCACAACCTCTCTTATTACTGTTATCTTTAGAGCTACTAGATATGTATTGTGTAAGTAATCGTCATATAATTTCAATGGTTTGAGGAAATTTTATGAACAGCTCCTTTTGAAATCCCCACTATTATTGTTTTACATCCCACAACAATTTATTAAATTATAATCCCTCTATTGTTCTTTATCCTTTGTTGTTTTCTAAGGTATATTATTGTGGATTTTGCTAAATAAAAGCGTATTTGAGATGGTCCCTTCTTGTTCGTATTAAGGCATTCAGATCTAAAAAAAAGAGTGTCAAACAGAGGTAAGTGTGTATTCTAACTATGTGCCAAGTGTTATCTGTTTTTATGCTTGCACTGCAAATGTATCAATCAACCCATATTCAACATATTACATATCCAGCCAAATAATTGGCAGATTTCAGTCAGTGTCTGAAACCTATTGTGTTTATGTTAATGACGTTACATAACCAAAGGTATCTAACAATCCAAAAGTGTATTGTTTGAAAGACAAAGGTTCATACTTTGTATTGATCACATTATCCCCTCAATAGAATCACTCATGCATCCCATACCATGATCACTTTGCCTAACCGTATGTGCTGGTAAAAGACGCTGCGTCGGTACATATCCATCCAGTCATACACATGTAGTTCTTCAATGTATTGCGGGTCTGTAATTATTGATTAATTCTTTATTAATTAAGGTGATTACCCATTATTAAACATCTAAATTATTCAAATCAGTTTATTTACCAGAGTTTATGTACTTAGATGCAACAATTTCATTCCATAAACATGATTTAACTCAATTGCACTGAACTGTACTGTAGATGCCAAATTTGCTGCGCCGGACTCTCCTGCGCCAGACTCTCCTCCACCCCTGATGTTGGTTAATTAGCCATTAATTAACAAAAAATGACAAAATTTTAACACATGCTAATACTTTTATCTTCTTGCCCTGCATAAGAGCTTTATTTTGATACCAAATTTAGCTATGTAGGTGGTATCTTTATACAAGAAATTGAATAGACAATGTCATTTTTGATGTGCCGATGTCACAACTCCACCTTTTTGCAGGCCCAGTTCAAAACGCATGGCCATATGTTATTAAACTATAATTAGCAAAGTCATTGATAAAAGATATATGTGATGCGATCTGTGAAAACCCGTTGGATGTCGCAAAAAGTGAACTATAGGGATTATGGGTATAAAAAAGAAGGGAAAAAAAGAAGATTTTTTAAGATTTTTTAGATTTTTTTTAAAGATAATTAAATTCCAATACTTTGTGTCATCATCTTTCATGAAATTTACCTTAAAAAACTTACTTAAGTCACTTTTATTATTAACCTTATAATGTTATTCTATTGAATCATGTATCTTTTTAGGCCTGTTTTCATGATTTCTTGTTTTGTAGCTTTTCATGACATCACATTCATCATTCACTCATATTTTTTTTTTGTGGTGATCGTAGAAAAATGATCGAAACAGTTCTGTAATCAGCACAGTTTTAGCTTTCTTATATAACAATATCTCCAATATGAAAAATGCTACAATGTGGCGGGTTTTCACAGGTCACATCACATATTTAGTACGGAGTTATTCAAGCATCACATTTATTACGCTTTGCTGATCCCCGTAAACTTCTTCCAAAATTAAAATAAAGGAGAGATTAGAATGTTATACAATGGAATTGTTCATCATAAGGACACCATCTTCATGCGGGTGCTGTTCAAACTTCAATTCATCGCTCCAAGTATATGTGCGCTACCCAGTGGCGTAACCAGTGGGGGAACCCCCCCCCCCCCCCACTTGGAACCCTTGCCCCCCCCCCCCAAAATGAAATAAAGTACGGCTGTAAATGAAATTTACAAACAAAGTACACACCAAATCCCCCAATAATGACATCGTGTCGGTTGAGATTGGCACTGTCGGTTCATTTGACGAAAGGAATCATGGAATTATGATGGTCAAAAGTACACATATAAACAATTTTCGCGCGCTACGCCCGCATATGTCTTCCCAAAATGAAATATTCTTTGGTACAAGCATGTTTAGAGCCAAAATGTAGCTCAATCGTCCAAAAAATAGCTGTAAAGTCGAAAATTTTCACGCGCTACGCGCGCATCTCTTGACTCAAAAAGCTTAGGAGCCCCCCCATTTCAAGTCACTGCTCCTTCTTGCCCCCCAAAATGAAAAAGTCTAGTTACGCCACTGGCGCTACGGCTGTGAGAATTGAGCGCAAAATGTCGCAAGTTGTAAGGTGGCTCCAGGCTGACGTGCTATGCGATGCGGGAAGAACATTGAGGCTACTGTGGTTTGGAACACTGTGGAAATGATGATCATGTGGGTGGACTATAAAGAATGAGTCCACCATCAATGCATTAATTACAGAATTCAGATCAGTATTTTTGTTGGAAACCTTGAACCCTACCTATGATCAAGGTTCAAGATAAGCGGACGCTGGGCAATTTTTACCCCTCGGTCCTCCAGCCATAGCGTCCGGTAATGCTGAAAAATAAACAACCGAGCGCTGATATTGTGTCCAAACCAGCGCCTGTTGACGATCGGGAAGCTTGCCCAAAACATCGAATTTCGATTTGACAATACGATTTAATAAAAAGTTAGCTCCCGATAGACTGACAGTAGCTCCTGGTTCTCAATAAATCCCATGATCTGGGCGCTACTTTGGGGAAAAAAACTGTTATCTTGAGCCTTGCCATTGGCTGGTTAACTTATAATATACCCTCCTCCTTCCCCCACAATCCTTGCATAATGACAAAAGAGACCCTGGTTCACTTATCAACAGTGGCATAGCTAGAGGGGATGGGAGGGCCATACTGCCCCCCCCCCCCCCCCCCCCCCCCCCCCCCAATCCCATATATTTGAGTCTGCCGGTTGAGATTGGTTCTGTTGATTCATTTGACAAGTGAAATCATGGAATATGACTCAATATGTGATGCGATCTGTGAAAACCCGCCACATGGTGGCATTTTTCATATTGGAGATATTTATATCATAAGAAAGCTAAAACTGTGCTGATTACAGAACTGTTTCTATCAGTTTTCTACGATCACTACAAAAAAAGTTATGAGTGAATGATGAGTGTGATGTCATCAAAAGCTACAAAACAAGAAATCATGAAAACAGGCCAAAAAAGATACATAATTCAATATAATAACATTATAAGGTTAATAATAAAAGTGACTTAAGTTTTTGAAGGTGAAATTTCATGAAAGATCATGACACAAAGTAATGGAAACTAATTTTCTTTAAAAAAATCTTTTTAAAAAAAAAAGTTTTTTTATTTTTTATTTTTTTTATATTTTTTATTTTACACATAATCCCTAGTTCACATTTTGCGACATCCGACGGGTTTTGTCAGATCGCATCACATATGAACAACCTACATTGTAGCTACGCCACTTCTTATCATGCTTATGGGCGAGTTTCCGGGGGGGGGGGGGAGGGGGGGTTCTCACATTGAGATGGTATACGTATAATTATGTGCCTACATTTTGAGGTGCTTTTTTGCAAAACTTGGTATAGCGATGGGGTTTTTTCATCACAGACAAAAGCGCCCAATTGGCATTAATTGGGTGTATTTTTAGGCATTTTTTGTAAAAATTTCCAACAAAATTGGTATATTGATGGGTGGGAAATTGGCTCGAAAATATGTATACATGTAGAGAAAGTCCGGCAGGCACATCCATGTCCCGATTTTGGCAAAAGTAACCCCCCTGAGTTTACTTCTGGACATAATGCTACCATGGTAACAACATTGTCAATTTAAATCCTTCTTTCAATGCAAGGTCAAGACCACTGTGCCACATCCACCCACTACATAAGAATACACACAAACAAAGTCACCGTTCAATGTCAAAGTCATTCCATATGGTTATTGTGTCCAATTAGGTCTGATAATTGTATACAATTGATTAAGCCTGGTAATTGTGCCCAATTAGCCGCTCAGATCAGAGTCAGACTCACATTTGCTATACACCTGTATATTAAAGGTGTACAGTCATCAAAAAAAGTAACTATATACAGGTAATAAATGGGCTTCTAATTCTAAAAATAGAAATCCTACCTTAAAATATTTAGTAATAAAGTTGTTGAGAAATTCATCTTCTTTAATATGAGATATTGCACGCTAGGATCGGATGATTATTGAGTAAGTGACACTCCAAAATGTAAGGTAAGGTCCGATTTTCATTTTCACATTTTTATTTTCTACACGCGAACCCATCTACGGGTACCTTATCGATTAGGTAGTGCAATTGGGGGATGCATGCGAAGGTTGGACAGTTGGCCGTATTGTTGTCACTTCTTCAATATTCAACCGATCCTCGCGTGCAATCTCATATCAAAGAAGATAAATTTCTCAACAACTTTATGACTTAATATTTTTAGATAGGATGTATATTTTTAAAGTTAAAAGTCCATTTATTATCTGTATAGTTACTTTTTTGATGACTGTATGTTCCGATCATTTAAAATTTTAAACGAGAGCATCAATGATGCAGAACCGCGATATTTTTGCAGGTATCATGTTACTTAACCCAACTTAAACTACCTCTACCTAACTTTACCTAACTTAACCTTACTTAACCTAACTTAACCTAACATACCCTAACTTAACCCAACTTAACCTAACTTAACCTAACCCTACCTAACCCAACCTAACCCAACTTAACCCAACTTAACCCTTCTTAACCTAACCTAACCTAACCTAACTTAACTTATCTTAAACCTAACTTAATCTAACATAACCCAAGTTAACCCAACTTAACCTAACATAACCCTAACATGACTTAACTTAACCTACCTTAATGTCACATAACCCTACTTAACCCAACCCAACATAACCTAACCTAACCTAACTTAACCTAACATAACTCAACATAACCCAACTTAACCCAACTAAACCTAACATAACCTAACATAACCTAACTTAACCTAACCAATAACACAACTTAACACAACTTAACAACTTACCCAAAGTTAACCTAAGAAACTAATCTAACCTAACTTAACCTAACTTAACTTAATCTAAATTAACCCAACTTAACCTTATCTAACATAACCCAACTTAATCCAACTTGACCCAACTTAACCCAACTTGTCCCAACATATCATGGTTAAGCCAAACTAAGCCAACTTAAACCCAACTTAACCCAACTTGTCCCAACTTAAGCCAAATTAAGCCAACTTAAGCCAATTTTAGCCAACTTAAGCCAACGTAACCCAACTTAAGCCAACTTGAGACAACGTAACTTAACTTAACCCAACTTAATCCAACTTAACCAAATTTTACCTAACTTATAAATCAAGACAGCTATGTTGGAAAGGAAGATCTGCAGAAGCATATCGTGGTTCGGGAACCCCCCCCCCCCCCCCCCCCCAACCGCCCTGTCCCCGCCATAAGTCACGTCAAGTAAGTCAATGACGTCAAAGCCTAGCAACTGCCTGACAACGGGGGATGCCCTGGGTATTTTTAGCTGTTATAAAAATCATTTGGTGCCCAATTTTTACCAAATAAGGTGAATTACAATGACGAAATATCAGGGGAACCAATGATACCATCAGATTTTCAACACATTTTTATTTTAAAATCAAGTTTGCTCTTTGTTTCAATCTCAAACAATTCGTTGGGTCGCAAATAGCCTTGTATCAAAATTTGAGGAAAACAATTTATAAATGATAATTAAAACTCGTGAAATATTTACAATTTTGGACCTAAAATATGATTATTATTTTTTCTTCCCTCTTTGTGTATGTGTGTGGTGCCAGTGTCAAAATTGTTTACATCCTGAATTGCCCTATCAACATTCCAGGGGTGGATGGTGTTTCATAGGGCAAGATCAGAGGTGACAATTAATTGGTTATGATACATGTTGATATTGAAAATGATCAGCTCTTTCGTTCAAATGTTGCGTTGCATAGTCCTACCATAAGGCAAAAGAAAATGTTGTGTTGCCCTCGGCAACAGAACCTAAAATCTCAAAAATCAGGGTCTTAATTTCTTTTAATTCTTTTTTTTTAATTTAAATTTTACCCAATTTGTCAAAATATTACTATTTTCTACTTGAAATGAATATAAGTTTGCTTGAATAGTTTGCTTTTACACTATTATCACACTAGAAACATTAGTCAAATTGACATACGGTTTGACAGTGACAGTAATATTTGTCAGCCAATTTTACATTTGGATCGTTTCAGATCAAATCTAATTCCTGACATGAAAGTTTATTCTGTGTTAATTTTTGAATAGTATAAACACTGTTTAATTTCAACAGTCTTAGGCCAAAAAAAAGAAGTTGTGTTGCCCTCAGCGACCGACCCTAAAATCGTAGAAAAACAGTAAAACCTGAAGAAGAAAAAACTTTGCCCGCTTTGCAAAAAACAAAAAAAATTGCCATCTTTGGCGGCGAAAAAAATAAATGTCACCGCCTTCAGCGGCAAAAAAAAAAAAATCAGCCCGACCCCAACTTCCATGCCCACCCCCCCTGAAAATCAAATGGTGCTTCCCTTAGAATGTAACAGTCCAAAATGTATGTCGATGTTTGACCGTTATATATTTTCTAAATTATACATGTACATGTTATAGGTACCAGCTAGTATTGAAAATGATTTGCAGTGAAGAAAATAGTGTATAAATTATTTCTTAAAAGTGAATATTATAAAATATTTCAGTTTCACCACCGAACGCACATGTGTAACATTTTGAGTCTCAGCCTTGAAATGGTAAATAACGGTCGAACATTGTGAAAACAGGTATGTCAATGTGCGACCGTTATATTTCCCATAGACTTGCTGTAGGCCAATTTTTAAAAGTTTCAGATAGAGAATTGAAATTTACCCAATTATCTCTCTATTTATTACAAGTGAAAAGGAATGCTCAATGTTAAAATTATGAAATCAAAGAATTTTTTGCTCTATTTGTGCTTGAATATTTTGACATTTTTCAGGATTTGGTGTTGGTTTACTGTGGAATTGCCCAAATGCGAAAACCTGGAGTGGTAACCAGTTGCTTCATATGTGAACAGATAGCCTTCATTACATAACCTTTTTACAATAGGAGATTTATTTTGCAGTGAACTAACTACATGTACCGTGGAATACAATGTAGTAAACAAACACAAAACCATTGTTTAAAACTCTAACTTTGATAACAATTCTATGGTCATGCACGATATGGTCACGGTACCAAGTTTAAACAACACAACATGTACATTGTACTATTTATTATACAGTAATACCTAACACAAAAAGTTCATAACCAGGTGAATATGTACAACTTAAGTTCAGAATTGAATGGCAGCAGGTCAGTGGATTGCGAAAATATCTTCATATTTATTTGGACTTTGTTCTCCACATAGCTGACCATCGAGTTGTTACGAACTGTATTGTAATTAACAAGAAGGAAATGAAAATGCAGAAAATAACATGGGCTGTACTCTCATACTTACTGTTTTTTAGCTTTAAACAGGCATTTAACTTTGACTTTAACCACATCGATTAACTATAAACGCAATTCTTGAAAATTATGTTTAACGACTATCTGTGGTTTAACTTAGACACACGTTTAAACTAAACATGGGTGGTATATGGGGGTAGTTTAACTAGTGTCAATGTCATCAAGGGTTGTTGTGTTCAACAGGTTAATAAAAATTCCATTGAAATGGAATGTTGTTGGTCAAAAAGAATGAAGCCTGTTTTGCTGGTTAAGTTGTTATCTGTGCCAAATAATCGCTTGTTAAATCCATCAAATTACTATTGGTATTCTAGCCTTATGTTCACAATTTCCATCAAAGGCAATCAAAGGTGAATCAATTATTATTTCATACGCTTTGTGTTCATAAGTAATTTCTTTTTTTAAGTTATTTTATTTTTACAAAGACTAAACAAATGTCTTCCTGATTGTGTCTTAATTAAATCTTTATTTCATTATTGTATTATCGATATTTTGTTGCTTTATTTATAAATAAAAGATGAAATATACTCATTGCAATTATTCCTTACATGTATTGCATTTATTTTGTCTTGTTTTGATGTTACTTTACGTTTGGTAAAAATGAAATAAATGTCATCCTTAAATTGTCATTCGTTCAAGTTTTTGATATTTTATTGATAATTGGGCTTAAATTAAAAGTGAGTCTACGCAGAGGCTTAAGGGGGCTGTGGACTCTCAGGTACAGCCTCCGTAAAACTGCCGTAACTTCTTCAATATTCATTTAATCTTTATAAATGTATACAGTTTTTTGAAGAAAAGGGTTCAATGAATCCAACCATGATAATGAAATTGACCATTTTGGAAAAAATTATAAAAAACACGTTTTTTGACCCATTTTAGGTTTGGAAAAGATAACTCAAAATATATGTTGTTACATTTTGTCATACTAGTTTTATGATAATCCTGATAACATTCCCCAGGAGCGTTTTTTTTGTTTTTATTGAATAATCAATTATTTTTTGAGTTATAGACCAAAAAGTGCCAAAAAATGTGATTTTCATGATTTTGGCGGTAAAAATGCATGTTTTTTGGCACTTTTTGGTCTATAACTTAAAAGATAATTGATTATTCAATAAAAACAAAAAAAGGCTACTGGGGAATGTTATCAGGATTATCATAAAACTAGTATGACAAAATGTACCAACATATATTTTGAGTTATCTTTTCCAAACCTAAAATGGGTCAAAAAATGTGTTTTTTATAATTTTTTCCAAAATGGTCAATTTCATTATCATGGTTGGATTCATTGAACCCTTTTCTGCAAAAAACTGTATACATTTATAAAGATTAAATGAATATTGAAGAAGTTACGGCAGTTTTACGGAGACTGTACTGAGAGTCCACACCCCCCTTAACTAGAAACAAGGATATAATATAAGCCATGCCCTTCAATCCTACGTATCCCTGGTCAGGTTCAAGGTGAAATGCTAATCAAAAAGCAAAGTCAGATTAACCCTAACCATGCTAAATCCAACAAAAGAAGCACCATGCTTTTTCGTGGGGTGGGGGTCTAGAGTGTGGGGTGGGGGAAATGGACCCATAAGTTTACAGAGAGACCCATAATTTTCCTACATTATTTGACAGATTTTGCTAACATTTCTGTAATTTACGGATTTTAGACCCATAAAATTACCAAAAATGGCTATGAAAATGGCTTCATTTGTAAACCAGACAGGTGAAAATGGGACCATATTTGGCAGCACATCCCCGTAACCTCATATTCACTAAGTACAACCCCCCCCCCCCCTCACCCCGGACATTGTGTACTGGGAAATGGACCCATAAGTTTCCAGAGAGAGACCCATAATTTTCCTACATTATTTGACAGATTTTGCTAAAATTTCTGTTTAAATTTTACAAAATTTACAAAAAATGGCTATGAAAATGGGACCTTGTTTGGCGGCACATCCCCGTAACCTCATATCCACTAAGTACACCCCCTCACCCCGGACATTGTGTACTGAACCCTGCTGATGGTACCCTCCTCCCCCCTCCCAAGGCAAATCCATATTGTTGGAAGTGAAAAGCCACACATTCCATATCGATACAACTTGATAGAAAGTCATATTCACCCATATCCATTAGGCCTATAAAAAAATGTTTGATTGGCGTAACCCGACAGACCCTAAATACATCGCCGACCCTGAATATTTTGTATTATTTTGAGGGGGAAAAAACACAAAAAACACAAAAAACACAAAAAACTGAAATCTGAAGTTTGTTAAAAATGTTTAAAACTTCAGAAACTTGTACTCATAGAGTCTGTTGGTTTCTATTTATAAATATAAAGAAAAATGTTAAAGAAAAGGGAATTTTTGCCGTCTCTTCATTTGTGTGTACTGCTTTCTTTTAAGTGTTCAAAAGTAGATGATTTAAAATAATAATAAAAATTTTAAAAATCCAGACCAACCTACCCTATTTGTTTTGGTCATGTTACGCCAATCAAACCTTTTTTTTTTAGGCCTTACCCACCCATGTCATATCACCTGACCTTATTAAAAACAATAAAGACATACGGATACAACGTATGATGTCATAGTGACACAAGTAATGAGACTTTCAATCAGATAACATTATGTCACAGTGAATCTGTCTAGTCACACTGTATTAGCTACAGCTCTACACTTTTCAACGACATCCTGAGAATGTTCACACGTTAACTGTCACTGATCCGGCTTCCTGAATTACATAAAAAAATGACACTTTGTCTATAGAGTAGTTTTGGTCTACTACTACTACATGTAGCTACTACAGCCATTCTGTCTAAATAAAGGGGTTATTCTTCGCTCTACCTTTATTTCGCGCTAAAATCAGCAAGCGCGAAAATAAAAACGCAAGAATATATTATATACTCTTTTAGGCTATATTAAAAAAATATTTTATCTCAAAGCTCTTCAGTTTTTCAAAACCTAATGCGATTTTTTTTAAAGTTTTTTTTTTTAAAAAAATTATAAATATAAAATATTGAAATCCTTGTAAAAGTGAACTTTTGTATTTGAAATGATGCAATCAATGAAAATCTGACAAATCTGTGAAATTTTGGGATTTTTTTTTGTATTAGGACAATGAAAATCTGAAAAATCTGTGAAATTTTGGGATTTTTTTTTCATAATTTTTTTCTCTAACGTGCACCAATTAACTAACGCGCGCGGGAGCTTTGAGACAAATGATTTTTTAATATAGCCTTACAGTAGTTTGAATTAAAATTACATACATATAATGTAGGGTTATGGTTAGAGTTATTTTAACCCTAAAACTTACCCTATACGCACCCTATAGACCATTTCAAATCCGAAAATATACGATCGGTTCCGAATGTTTACGATTACCCGAGTGTTTGACACTCGGTTTCATGACCTGTCAGCTCCTGACAGGTCATGGCCATGTGCCGGAGAAAAACAACGTGTTTTTCACCCGTCTGCCCGTGTGGTAGATTGCGCTGGTGTTGGTGATAGATTGTATTCCTCAAAAAGTTGATGTTGCGGCATTTCAGTTACAAAAACGAGTGAGATGCAAGAGATTTGGGGTAATATTTTCACTTTTTACCGTCTGCTCGATACATTTGGAATTTGTCCGTCAGCGCCTTTGTTGATAAAAAAAACAAAATAGTCTCGTTCCACGTTTTACTTCTCATGTGTGCACGCGTGTATGTAAACATAGGCGGACAATCAACTAGGGCAATGCTGTGAACGCGATCAACTGTTGCGAAGAACGCGCAATGCACCTACTCCATGTGACCTGTTTTTCCGAAGATTTCCGATCTCAATTTGAAATGGTCTATAGGCCTATAATAGCAAGTCTATGATTATTTATAGGTCAATAAATGGGTATGTGTTGTTTTGAGAGAAATTAGACAAATCAATGGACGCGCGCTGATGTTGATGTGTGAATAATGGCACGACCCCGCGGGGGGAGTGCTTTTGTGAGCACATCAAGATTTGCGCAAATGCATCGATTTTTCTAATTTCTTTTGAAACAACACATACCCATTTATTGACCTAATTCATACACGACACTATACAAATCAAAATTCACAATTTAAGCATAATTTTGATCATATGCAAAAACGAATAAAAACATGTTAACAAGTTTGCAAACACCTGCAACCCCCGCAGTGAAAATCAGCGAACCCGTGATTCCTGAACAACGAATCAAAATTGAATGGCGCACACATGGAGTGCATTAGACACTTTCAATGCACTCCATGTATTTTAGTTTCTTGCTTTCTGATTGGTTTTACACTAGTAAGACCAATTCGTGTATAGCGTGTGAACATTTGCCATTTTTATAATACATGTACATGTAAACTGCTCGTCAATCCGGGCAAGGGGAAAATTATAAAAGGGAGGGGGCACTCCCCCCCCCCCCTGACCCCCTGGAGATACAGTACTGCAACCTGGGTATTAAAGTAATCAGTGGGTCAGTGGGAGATTTAGGGGTCCCAGTTCGTCTGTATCTTTCCCATCCCCTCCCCCCCCCCCCCCCCCCCCCAATCCCTTTCCATGTGGCAGTCGTCTGCAGACGACGGTTACACAATTTCACAACATGTTTCAATAATGTCAAAACTCAAAATGATCGCATTCATCACCATATGTGATGCGATCTGTGCAAACCCGCCACATGGTGGCATTTTTCATATTGGAGATATTTATATCATAAGAAAGCTAAAACTGTGCTGATTACAGAACTGTTTCGATTATTTTTCTACGATCACTACAAAAAAAATTATGAGTGATTGATGATTGTGATGTCATCAAAAGCTACAAAACAAGAAATCATGAAAACAGGCCAAAAAGATACATTATTCAATATAATAACATTTTTTTAAGGTTAATAATAAAAGTGACTTAAGTAAGTTTTTGAAGGTGAAATTTTATGAAAGATGATGATACAAAGTATTGGAAACAAATTTTCTTTAAAAAAATCTATAAAAAAAGAAAAGTTTTTTGTTTTGTTTTTGTTTTTTTGTTTTTTAAATTACCCATAATCCCTAGTTC
The DNA here is from genome assembly GCA_035610835.1 of Ophiura sarsii. NCBI lineage: Eukaryota > Metazoa > Echinodermata > Ophiuroidea > Amphilepidida > Ophiuridae > Ophiura > Ophiura sarsii. Next base: position 15,627,308 of record CM069445.1, read on the forward strand.
ACATTTTGCGACATCCGACGGGTTTTCACAGATCACATCACATATGTGATGCGATCTGTGAAAACCCGTCCGTTGGATGTCACAAAATTACGGGTAAAATATTATAAAAATAAAATAAAATAAAATATATATTTTTTTTTTAAAGATTTCTTTAGAAAATTAATGTTCAATACTTTGTGTCATCATCTTTTATGAAATTTCACCTTCAAAACTTACTTAAGTCACTTTTCTTATTAACCTACATTTGTATACCGCGGGACCAGTAGTTTGCACTACTTTCCCTCAAACCATGTTGTATTTGTTAACTCAGTGACTCCTAGAGGGGAAAAATTCACTCAAGACTTTTACTAATAACTCTCCAGGGTCAACATAATAAGGGGCACTAGGGCAACTCCACCCCCCCCCCCCCCCAATACTGTAAAAATGGTTATTTTTGTGCAAATACTTTTTTGCGCTTTGCAGATTTTCAACTACGTATTTATCAATTGCCATTTGTAGGTATCACATAAACCGATACGCAAAAGAAATATGTGTTATTATTTTTGTGGTAGCTGGTTCGATCGCAAAAAGCACAAAAATAAATGCAGAGCAAAAATAATTTTGCTAGAATTTTTGCCAGACGTCCCGTACGGAATAAACCTTGCACTGCTACTACAACACATTTTAATTGTTATGCACTTAGGCATAGTAAAATAAATAGCATGTTTCCCGTCCGGACTTTTTTAAAAAAAAGGAGGAGGGAGGGTCTTACTATTTACTATTTTCCAATTTTTTGCTTATTTTTTTCCAAGATGGCCGACAAGTCGAAAGTGACAAACTGACTGTGTCGGGGACACTCATTTAAACAGATTTTCCGCTATACTTGCCAGAGAAACAAAAAAACACATCTAAATTCAGTACATTTTGTTTATTATTTGTGCAATAGACGTGTTGCCTGTAAAATGATACGGTAACACTGAAAAGATATGTAACTACATTTTTGCATATATATTTTTTTCTCTTCAATTTGGGTCAAATAAAATTATAATTGATGTTTGTAGCCTATGCCTGCCTGTGATCTGGTAAAGAAAAATGTTTCATTTATGAATGATGGATGAAATGACAAATAGATAGGTTTTGATTCAAATGAATCAATTTGTTTTTCAACTATTCAACTATTTCAACTATTCAATGCTATTCAACATAACATGCATAACAGCAGTTATAATTTGTTTAACTCAATTTCAAAAATAAACAAAATATGAAATAAATATATACAAACATTTACAAATCAGTGTTTTATTATGTAACAGTCAACACTTCTCTTCCCCTATTTAATGATTATTTACTGAATTTAGGTATTTTTCAAATGTTAAAAATAATTCAAAACTGTATCGTTGTTTAAAATGAAAATGTTTTTTGAATTAATGAAAGGATTTCTAAATTATTTCAACAAAACAAGATCATATTATACTTGGGCATGATATAGGTCACTTGAGGAGTCAGGTAGGGCCTAGGGGTCAATCCATGCTGTTTAGGTGACCAATTAAAGCTCTGAAAATTTAACATTAATTTTTTTTTTTTAAATATTAAATAGTAAAACAAAGGAGGCGGCGGCTAAAACGGAGGCGGGCGGGGACGGGAAACATGGAACTTTTTTTACTAGGCCTTATCAATTGCAATGCAAGCCCGACCACCCAGGGACCCGGGACATGGCGGGCACTGTACACGAATGTACAAAAAACAGTGCCAGGCTATGCGGGGGAGTGTAGTGTACAGGGACGTACAAACTGTGCCCACTCTAGCCGGGGCGTATACATTGTAGCACGCGGGGATTATACGCTAGGGTACACAAATGTACACCCCAGCATATAGGTCGCCCCGGTCATCCCGGGTACTTCGTGCCTTTTGCCGTTGACAACAAACCAGACGATTTAACTACCTTTCAGTTTTACGCTCTACTCGCACATACCCAAGGGATCGTGTGACGCCGTGTAAGATTCCCCGAAGAGGCCTTTATTTACCTTTTTGGTTTGTGGTCAACGGCATGTGACATCACTCCGTGGTGACCTATTACATACTACAATGTAAGCTTACATAACCCTAATAACACATAGGGAACTTATTAGAAATGCATCCCGTTATGGTTGCAGAAAGAAATTAAGCTACCCACGAACTGTAGCCGGGGCGTACACTTTTTGTCCTGGGTCCTGGCTAACTTAGGCTAAGGGTGGCCCGGGACTGTACACTTTATCCTGGCTAAGGGGGCCGGGAGGGGACTGTAGGCTCAAAACCACTAAAAACGACCAATTCGGATTTCAGAATTGGTGAGAATTCAAATGTTCTCAAAACTATTGTAACACCTAAAGAATTAAAGATAACACTTTGAATTTTGACTCGGACAAATATGAGCACGTAATATTCTCAACTTTTTATTTTTAAATGTTAATGTTAAAATTTACTGATGAAACCAACGTTACCAATGGCTCAAATGTTAGATTGGCAAGCCTTTTAAAGTCCGTAAAATATGCCTATTCCATTGAAACAATGTACTTTATTGTTTGTCTACTTTGTATTTTATATCACACGCTTTAAACACAACATGTACTTATAAATTCTACCATACAAAGGCAAAGGTGAAATTGAAACCTACGTTACAATTGATGCAACCTACGTTACAATTGATGCAACCTACGTTACAACATGGTTCTGTTAAGAAGCACCATTTTGCAACCATTTTTGTTTCCAACCTCTCCTAGACGCATGATGGCGGTATAATAGCACTTGCTAGGGGGTGATCGTTACGATTTTACTAAAATAAGTTGTGGGTGAAATGGCAGTCACGTATGTTTCGGTAACGGATGTTTCATTTGAACTTCACTGTGACCAAGTTCATGATTTAGGGTCGCTGATAAAATAAAATAATTTCAGTTGGATAAGGGTACCATGTACTTATTGTTTAGTATCCCTTGTATACACCCCATTGTTTAATTCTGATAAAATTGGTAACGTAGGTTACTTTTCTTAACTATAACTGTCACAATACGGTCACAAAATCGATACTAGATGTATTTTTTTTCTCCAAAGCTTTTCCCCCAAATTATATCTCCATTCATATAGGCTTTAGATAGGTACGTGACAAAAAAAATTAAAATTAATTAATTCACTTGCAATTGGTACCATTGGAAAGAGCATGAAATAAGCTTTAAAATGACATCTCAACCATTGTTCTAGGGTAAATATTAATGGATTTACAGATTTTTCATATTAATAAATTACACAAAATTTTGGTCCTTCGTAACACATTGAAACATGGAAATGCGCTACAATATTTGTGACCTTTTTGACCATTTTCTTCAACTTCAAGAAAAAAACCATAAATTGTTGTAACTTCTTTGATTTTTGATATATTTCAATGGAATAAAAAGCATATTAAAGAATACAACATAACTAAATGATAAAAACATCATAACACTGTAATTAATTATGGATTATTAATTAATTAATTATTGATTATTGCATTCAACAATGCCGCAAGCAAATTTTCAGCGTCTCGGCCCGCACTACGATCAGTTATTATTATAAAAAAAATGGTTTCTGTCGTCAGATCAAGTTCATATTACATATGCATTGAGATAAATATATTCCCTATCGGTTCATATAAGTTTTATGAATGGCCATACATAGCTTCATAAAAATGACAGGTAGAGAAAATTACTCGAAACTTTCGACGATAAAATTCACCACTTCTGAAAATCACTCGGCAATTTTTCAAAGACGGCAAGAGAGAGAAAATTCTGAACTACATCATCACAATTTATGTCCATTGGAACACAAAGATACACCAATCTCTGTAGCGGTATGAACAGAGCGCTATGCACAGCGCGAATCCATTTTCAAACAGACAAGGGTGCCACAGAGACCCGCTGCTCAGCACTGATTGTCACATACCTACTTTAGACGAGGTGTTAGTTATTTTACAAAAGAAAGAAATATGACTTAAAACTGAAAAAAGGTGGGAAAGGGTGAGTTTATATGTATACGGTAACCAATGTTTCATGGAACTTTGCGACAATTATCAATTTAAAAATAATCAACCTCTGCATATATTTCTAATGGGGGTTTTTTTGGTTTTTTTGGTAAAGCATGCAACTGTGTTTGCTTTCTAGTACTACTTTTATGCTCGACAGGACTTGTTTTCTTCAACAACATCACAAACTATCTATAGATAGTGATTTGCGACATATGGTTTTTGCCCGGTTTAGCGTATTTACGAAATCGTAACTTCCAAAATAATAATACCCAAGTCCTAGAATTTTCAGAAGTTTTAGTCTATTATATGTTGAAAATGTATAATGCATGTAGTTTATATTATAATTACTTTCCAATTTTCAGAGTTATTCTTAATTGAAGGCATGCGACACGTATTTTGCGTAATTGGCCGTTTTTAGTGGTTTTGAGCCTGTAGTGGGGACGTACACAAAATGGTGCCCAGCCCTGCGGGTACTGTACACGAATGTACTGGGGACGTCAGATTTGCAATTTGTATGTCCCGGCCCTAACTCCCCCGTTGCCTGGCTTGCAATTGATAAGTGCATTATGTCCGACTATGACTATGGGCATACGCACATCGGTTACGCTGTTACGGGACGTCTACATGTAGCAAGACATTGCCGTATATAACTTTTATGATGAATATATAGCCTTGGTCTTGAAAGTTGAATGCGCCCCTCCTCTTCCACCAATATTTTTTGTTGTTATGGGAATGGATTTATTTGTTGTGTTTTATTGTAGTACTGTCAGTGTCACTGTTTCTTTGGGTTCGTAGAAGAAGAGGGGTCGACAGGAACTCATCAAAATTGACCAATTAAAGTCATTTAATTTAGTGGCAAATAGAAAGTTAGGATGAACGAACTATAAACTTATTATTGCTGCGATTTGCGAATACACACTAAAAGTTCGTGACCCAATTTAGCTTATTTACATTTTCCGCATGCTACGTATGCCATGCATTTGCCTTGGTACGATAGCTTCGATATCAATTGTCACCGTGTCTTTCTTAATCTTACCATGAATTCTTGCTGAAATCCATCCTCTCCGCGAGCAAGGAGGTTTCTAACGTGTTCAGTATGAGCCAAGAAGGCTTCCAGATTATCTCTAAAAGACATCTTAGCTGTTGAAACCGATGCATTTACACCGAAATTGATGGGGAAATATAAGATCCTGGACCATTGCAAACAACACAACGATCGCGATTGAACTACACTCACACACAGTGACTACTTGCCAAATCTGAGAACCAGGAAGTAAAATGAGTTTTTGCCGACTTTGTACTAGCAAGCTCTTCCACAAGTTTGTTTTCATCGATTTCCAATATCTCCATATACGTGACTGTGCACGAGTGGTTCGCGAGCGCAATATTGTGTGAGCGATCAAATAAGCAATGCCCAGATAGTGTGGGACACGGTGAAACAAAAGGACCATTAAGATTTACGGGTATTGAGTATGCAGATTATAGTACACCAAAATACAGGTGGATGTTCCCAATCTGATCACTTTAGGTTTTTTTGCCCATCAACATAATTATTTTGATATCAGAAGAGCCCATATTTTTAACATTATTTCTGTAAGATGTTTGGCGCACAAGATATGTTCCATTTAGACGTTTATAAGCCAAAAGGTGGTAATTGTGGTTACAGTAACCACTTATGTACTACTCAATGGGCAAATTGCATGTCACCTTGTGCTTCTAAAAAAAGAAACATTGGAGTTATGCAACTCAAATTTTGGAATACAACTATTTTAAGGATGACCCTTCATGTATAATAGAAAACATCAAGTTGGAAATCGGGCCATATGATCGGAACACCTATACCTTTAATAATAACACCTTGGTCCTACTATACAGTACACGCTTAGAAAAAATGGTTCTAAAGTTGTCCTGCCAGGAGAACCCTTAAAGGTTCTTTAAAGAACCAAAAATAGTTCCCCAAACATGATACAGAACCATTTTGGGTTGATACAGAACCATTTGGGGTTCTATGAAGAACCTTTTGGGGTTCTTCAATTTTCAAGAACCTTTTTTAAGGTTCTATGACGGTTCTATAAAGAACCTCTCTCTTGAACCTTCAAAAAAGGTTCTTGAAAATTGAAGAACCCAAAAAGGTTCTTCATAGAACCAAAAATGGTTCTGTATCAACCATAAATGGTTCTGTATCACGTTTGGGGAACTGTTTTTGGTTCTTTAAAGAACCTTTAATGGTTCTCCTGGCAGGACAAAAAAGGGTTCTTTAATTTCTTAGAGTGTACAGTATACACCTAGCACATAAAGTCCCTGACCAGGTGCTTTGAGGTTGGCTAATTCAAAATATAAAGTCGGTACCAAAAATCTGAGACATACAATAACTTTAAATGAGCAAATTTCTTCTCCGCAGTTTGATACCTCATTCAACAAAATCGAATGGATACTTTTAAAGTTATGTCGATTTCAATGACCGCGCATGCAACAGAAAAGTTGCACTAGGTATAGGAAATCATTGATGTGTGTGTGATTTACCATAGACGGTAAAAATCAATGTTTTACCCGTCTATGGATTTACGCACTGAAAAAACTCACAGCTAATCAGCTAAGACTTGTATTCTTCACAGCCAGATACACCCTTTGTCCCGCACATTGCGGTTATCACTAAAGACCCATTCATCTGTCTCGTTCAGATAGCACACAGTTATGACAGTAATCACACACAAATCAATGATTCCATACCTAGTGCAACTTTTCTGTTGCATGCGCGGTCATTGAAATTGCCATAACTTTAAAGGCATATTATGTGATCTTTTCCAGATAGCGCCCTCTATTCATTATTTTTTTTAGAAAGTAGATTTTCTTGCAGATTTACATTTCTGATCATAAATCATACATACATTCCAAGTTACAGAGCGATACGATTCCTAGTTGCCTCAAAATCATGGTTTTAGAGTGAATTTAGAGTAAAAATATAAACTGTCGGAGTTATCCGACAGTTTATTTTCACTCTAAAATCATGATTTTGAAGTAATTAAGAATCGTATCGCCCTGTAACTTGGAATGTATGTACGATTTATGATCAGAAATGTAAATCTGCAAGAAAATCTTCTTTCAATTTTTTTTTCGATGTTGAGGGCGTTCCCTGGAAAGATCACATAATATACCTTTAAAAGTATCCATTTGATTTTGTTGAATGAGGTATCAAACTGCGGAGAATCTCAGATTTTTGGTACCGATTATATATTTTGAATTAGTCAACCTCAAAGCACCTGGTCAGGGACTTTATGTGCTAGGTGTATAGTAGTCTGCTTTAGTATACCTTTTTCCTTGTACCGATAGAGGGCTCACTCCCCATGGACCGCTCCCCATCCTCTGATCTCACCCCGGTTCTCGGATGGGAAGTATCAGGGGGTGTTGTTCGATTGTGTGACAGTGAAATTATACAAGGCATACGAGTAGACTAGGTGTATAGTGAAGCCCAGCCAAAAGTCGTGCATAAAATGCATTATAACAATGGCTAAGTCGGGCGGGGGGAATAGGTTTACTTGCAATTGTTTGAATGCTCACATTGTTTTGCATAGTGTTGATCGAGTTGAAACTATACTATAGGGAAAGGAGTGTACTTGACCGTTTACCCCATCCCCCTCGTGCAAACTATAGGGGCCGGGAGCGAGAGCGGAATGTGTACGCCCTATGGACAGGTTCGCCCACCACGTGATTCTCATCTTTGCGGCCACTGGTTGAATTTGGCGAACACACAATAGATACAGTAGGATGTTGCAAGCTTTCCATATTAACGTGACAGATCACCGTATCATGTTTGTCAACATCATTCAAAAAACAGTTTTGACTCGCAAAGTGAATTTTCTTTAATTTTTCATATTGACTTTTTTCCAACGATATTCGCAGCAAAGGTTTTAATGTAAATTATCTTTAGATAGGTAATGGGATTGATTATGGATTTGATGCAGTTAACAACCTGTCAATGTACCGGGTGGTTCAAAAAAAAGTTGACCCAAGTTCAAAGTAATTTTTCAACCACATTTAAAGTTACAGATAATTTGTGTTTACTTTGTCTTAATCAGCAGTAAGTTTTGAAATTATCCTGGAAAGATGGCACGTTTAGCGTGTTTAATTCTTCAGATATGGTTCATTACAGAAAACATGTACAAAACTGACTTGTCCACGGGAGCGTCATTTAGTTTTTGTCTTAAACAAAACAGCATGCTCTAGTTTCAGAATTGAAAAGCCCGCCCTGGCAAAGTATCCCAATCTCTATGCTTATGTGCCATTCACATTCATAAAAGAAACGTAGATACACATAGGTCGGTAATGTCAAGCACCAGACAGATGTTTAAGATGTCTCCTTTTTTCTTTTTCTCCTATTTTTACAACTTGTGGCCAATCGTGCGTAAGCCCACTTTGTGCATTCCATCTCTACTAAAGGACGCTGCCGTGGCGCGGGCCAAGACAGTTTTGTGCATGCTTTCTGTAATGAACCATATCTGAAGAACCAACCAAGATAAATGTACCATTTTATCAGGATAATTTCAAAACTTACTGCTGATCAAGACTAAGTAAACAGAAATTCTCTGAAACTTTAAATGTGGTTGGAAAATCCCCTTGAACTTGGGTCAACTTTTTTTTGAACCACCCGGTATGTGGGATATCCGTGGTATATAGGTCAACCCGTCAATGCACATTGCGCTATATGGGATACTATGATATGATGATGATGGGGCAGGTTCGCCAATAGGGATTTATTATGATTAGGCCTATGCATAATTTCAAAATTGAAATTTTCGAACAGGATAATTGTGATTATTAAAAAATAGTTATCAGGAATGGAGTAACACTATTATATAGGCCTATTAGTAGAGGTGACTATTTAAAAATGTGGTAATTATATTTTTTAATTCTGAACGAGTATGTTCCGCAAAAGTGCCCCACCCTTATAATTGGACCCCTACATTTTATTTTGGAATAATAATATAACGAAGAATAACTAATCTGTATATCATGGTACTTTGCCAGTGTAGCCTAATTCTGAGCCTAGGGCGAACTTGCATCGGCCTCATGGGCGAACCGTACCCCGGCGTCGGGCAAGTTCGCCCTTCTGAGTAAATGATAAGACTCTTAATCATTTACTCCTTGCCTTTACAGTAAGGCCTAGAGTACTGAGATCATGGTCGTATGTAGCCAAGATATCAATCTTTCACATGATTTGAATAGATCCATTCAATCTTTAAAATTGGCGTCTCTAGACCTCTTATGAAAATGGGGCGAACACTCTCCGCTCTCCCCTACTCTCACCAATTGATGATCATGCAGAATAGGTTAACTTCCAACTGATACTCACATTATGCTTTGTTGATTTTGAAAGGATTGAATTCGGACCAGTTGTACACCCCCCTCCCCGTCCGCGGCGAGTGGTCCTTTGAAGTGGATTGGGTACTGCAACTTTGCATTCATAGAGCTAAATTGCCTAGTGAATGCATTGCAATAATATTATATACTATTTGTAGGCCTATTGCTGCATTGCACTCTCACTTTGAAGTATCATACTGGGTGTAGGCCTAACCCAGCAAACACAGAACGTTTCCGCAACGTTGCACCTAGGTTGCAGTTAGGTTGCGTCATTTAAAACGTTTTAACAATGTTTTTATAACGTTACGGTTTGGTTGTGATTTGGTTGTTTTAAGTTGGTCCGTTGAAACGTCAGCAAAACGTTCTCTGAACGTTAAAGTTTAGTTATAGTTTGGTTGCACTTAGGTTGTGGTTAGGTTGTCATTATAAACGTTCTTACAACGTTATTATGACGTTGCGGTTTGTTTGTTTTAGGTTGGTTCTTGGAAACGTGATTAAAGCGTTCTCTGAACGTTGCATGTTGATCATCGGAAACGTTTACATAATGTTTTAACAACGTTGTAACACTCAAATAGTTGGTTGTTTTAGTTTAATCCTTTAAACGTGAAAAAGATGTTCCCTGAACGTTGTAGTTTAAGTTCTAGTTTGGTTGCACTAAGGTTCTGGTTAGGTTGTCATTAAATACGTTCTTACAGCGTTATTATAACGTTGCGGGTTGTTTGTTTTAAGTACCAAATCACACCCAAACCGCAACGTTATATATAACGTTGTAGAAACATTTTAATGACAACCTAACCACAACCTAAGTACAACCAAACTAGAACTTAACTGCAACGTTCAGAGAACGTTTTGCTCACGTTTCAACGGACCAACCTAAAACAACCAAATCACACCCAAACCGCAACGTTATAATAACGTTGTAGAAACGTTTTAATGACAACCTAACCACAACCTAAGTGCAACCAAACTAGAACTCAACTGCAACGTTCAGAGAACGTTTTGCTCACGTTTCCATGGACCAACCTAAACAACCAAATCACACCCAAACCGCAACGTTATAATAACGTTGTAGAAACGGTTTAATGACAACCTAACCACAACCTAAGTGCAACCAAATTAGAACTTAACTGCAACGTTCAGAGAACCTTTTGCTCACGTTTCCATTGACCAACCTAAAACAACCAAATCACACCCAAACCGCAACGTTATAATAACGTTGTATAAACGTTTTAATGACAACCTAACCACAACCTAAGTGCAACCAAACTAGAACTTAACTGCAACGTTCAGAAAACATTTTGCTCACGTTTCCATGGACTAATTAAATAATGAATTACATTTTTATTTAAAAAGGTTTTCTCATATCTATACCAGCTGGAGTGTTGGAACTTCCGCTTTACACTAAAGACAATTAGTTTGCAAGTACTAATCAATATATTTGGGCTCAACATTTTTTGCATAACAATAGAATTGAACAAGAATTGTGTTTTTATGCCTGTCCAAAATTATTCATACCCCATACCAAGTCTAAGGATTGATGCCACTTTTTGTGATAATACACATGTTTTTGACATTCCAAACATTCTTTATATTGTGTGATAGGCTTTTATATTGTTATGCAATTATTCCATACAATGTGGATGCATTATAAATGTGTCCTATTCAATGTACAGTGAGGGATATCATAGGACAACACTCTAGCTCTTTGACAGCATGGCGAAGGGGATCAAATAACTCAGTGAGGACCTTTTTTTGTGCATTGTGAATGCTCACAAAGAGGGGAAAGGCTACAAAGCTATTTCGAAGCAATTTCAAGTGCCAAATTCCACCATAAAAAGAATAATTAGGAAGACCAAGACAGTTAAAATCACTTCAAATCAGTTAAAAACCCTGAAGAACACGGTCGGAAGCCAACAGTGTCCCCTTGTTTGACAAGAAAAGTATGATGAAAGGCCAACAACAATCCACATATCACCGTCAATGCTCTCCTGAACAACCTTGGTGAGTCATGGACCAAGATATTAAGGCAGACACTTCAGCAGACATAGTACACAAGAGTTCTCCATGGACTCCGACCAAGAAAGACTCTACTCCTGAAAAGAGACAATGAGAAACTCATCTAGCATTTGCAAGAGCACTTCTGGACAAAGATCCAAGTTTTTGGTCTTCAGTGTTGGGGTTGCTTAAGATGCAAGACAAGTTTCTCTGCGTCTCTTTTAAGGAGTAGAGTCTTTCTTGGTCGGCCTCCATGGAGACCTCTCATGTGCCATATATGCTGGAGTGTCTGCCATGATATATTGGTCCAATAATTGCCAGGGTTGTTCAGGAGAGCATTGATGGTGATCTGTGGATTGTTGTTGGCCTTTCGCAATACTTTTATTGCCAAACAAGGGGACACCGCTGGCTTCCGACTGCATCCTTCAATGTTTTTTAGTGAGTTGAACGTCTTGTTCTTCCTAATTATGCTTTGTGTGGTGGATTCTTGCACTTGGAATTGTTTCGAAATAGCTCTGTAGCCTTTCCCCTCTTTGTGAGTATTCACAATATGCATAAAAAAGTTATTTGATCTTCTTCGCCATGCTGTCAAAGAGCTAGAGTGTTGTCCTATAATATCCCTCACTGTACATTCAATAGGACACATTTGTAATGCAATAACATTGTATGCACACATCATGGGATAATTACATAACAATATAAAAGCCTATCACACAATATAAAGAATGTTTGGAATGTCAAAAACATGTGTATTATCACAAAAAGTGGCCTCAATCCTTAGACTTGGTATGGGGTATGAATAATTTTGGACAGGCATAAAAACATAATTCTTGTTCAATTCTATTGTTATGCAAAAAAAGTTGAGCCCAAATATATTGATTTGTACTTGCAAACTAATTGTCTTTAGTGTAAAGCGGAAGTTCCAACACTCCAGCTGGTATAGATATGAGAAAAACGCAAAAAACTGATATTTTCCAAGGGGTATGAATAATTGTGGGCTTAACTGTACATACATACATACATACATTATTGGTATTTATATAGCGCTGCTACATCGAGATCGTAGCGCTTTATGACAAAACAAAAATAAGCATACTCAACAAAACAAAACTAATTACTGTACAAATGGGTTTTAAGAGCTTTTTTAAAAATGGCTGCAGATGGAGACTCTCTGATGTGAATTGGGAGGTCATTCCAGATGGAGGGGGCAGTGTAATAAAATGTCCTACGTTCAGCAGACTGTAGGAGCTTGGTGGTTTTATGAACAGTTAGACGGGTGGTGTCTGATGCTGAACGCAGGTTAGGACGAGCAGGGTGATAGATGGTGAGCGTTGAAGCGATGTAACTGGGTGCCATATGGTTGAATCAAATGGCTATGTTTACGCATTGTACTTATAAAGTAATTAGTCATTTAACTAATTAAATGTATATTCAATAAAAGCTTTAAAACTAATTAATATTATAATTAATTACTAATTAAAAACTAATGTTTAAAACAGTGGGCCCATACACACTTCAAATCTCTCTTGTTAGTGATTTCCATATTATTTTTAATTTTAATGATACACCATAGTACCATTCATGACTTCTCTTTTTCCCGAGGGGAGGGGGTAGTCAACTAAACACAACACCAAAAAAATGTCCCCCTCTCAACAGTTCGTCATAACATCGTAAGGTAAAACATTTTACCAATAAAACTAAGTTAGAAATAATCCTATGACTGTTTCCTAAGTGTTGTTTGAAAATGAAAGATGTCCATGACTTCATGGCTGAGCTCAAATGGAAGACAAAAACTGCCCTTCTCAAAAGTTACAACTTACTGTGCTAAGCTCTAAGCCAAGAAGGGGATTTACCCGGCTGAATGATCATGAATTGATTACACATTACAGTAATATTCACTCAACCACAGGTGTTTTTCCATTAGTAAGAAGAGAGAAGCAATTCATAAACTTTTGTGACTTTTGAGAAGGGCAGTTTTTGTCTTCCATTTGAGCTCATTTAACCATGAAGTCATGGACATCTTTCATTTTCAAACAACACTTTGTAGAAAACAGTAAGGATTATATCTAACCATGGACTTATTAGAAATAAGTCCATGTTATGACGAACTGTGGAGAGAGGGACCTCCTTTTGGTGTTGTGTTTATTACACTGCGAGCATGCGTGACAAAAAAACATAATAAAAAGGGGTGTTTATGAGATTGGGAGCATGAAGCTGAAGGGTATCTTAAATCAACCTGTTACAAGAAATAGTGTACTTTTTTCAAGAAAAAGCGTTTTTTCCCCCCAAAAGGATGTTGGCTAAAGAGGCAATACACGTTTAGGGGTGTTCGGAAAATCGTGTTGGCCTCACATGATATTACAGCATCAACTGCCTCCCCCCCCCACTCAAGTTTTGTATTTTCCAAACGCCACTCTCTGTCCAACAATAACTCTTGTGTTCAAATAGAGGACACACTTCAGTTTACACTTACTACTATCTAGGATACTCTTCACCCCAAGAAACAACACCTTTTTTTTCATTGGTAAGTAAAGCGAGTCCTCATTCATGTTGTCCAACCACTGGCAACCAGAGAGTGTTGTCCGAGCAAGTGAGAAGGTCGAACGGATACACTGGATACGTGTGGCTTACATCAGAAATACAGTAAATGCATGTGAATTTATCAGTAAAAGCGAAAATGTGAACCACTCAATCAAAACCCGCCGCCGTTCGTGAGGACAAATAATTTGTCGGATTTGTTAATGTTGAAAATGCTGAAATTACCAGCTTTAAAATTATGAATCACCGTCATTTATAGTTGCTCAAACTTTTGTCCATGAAAAATCAATATTTCTCTGGCAAATTCCTTTGATTCTATTGATTTGTAACAACTTTATTGAGCTGTATTCTGGTGACTTACGCAGGTTTTGATGGACATTGGGTCACAAATATTGAATTCCATTGAAGGTTTTGATGTACAGTGGGTCACACATATTAAATTCCATTGAAGAAACTGAGACTCTACATACAATACATTGAAGGTTTTTTCTCTTTTTATTTTCAAAACAAAATGTGAAAATTACAGTCCAGACATAATTATTTATTGCAGTTGACATTCAAAATATTTGTGTAAACAATACAGTCAAACTAGGCAAGTGATGAGAAATGCAAACCATACGCTGTCTATTAGAATAATCAAGAAAGACAAAGGGTCGATAACATTAGACACTTTGAATTCTTGATCACTTTGTTTTACAACAATGTAAAGATAACATTTGAAATAGGGGTCCATATTCAATAAACAATTTGTACCTTGATGTGACTAGTGACAAATCAGAATTACTGTTTATGAGAAGGTGTGGTCAACTTGGTTGAATCAAACTCCTTGGTTGAATTAAGGAGAAACAACTGGAAGACATACCTTCCCATAATCAGACTAATCAGACAAAATTACCTATAGCATAATAGCAACCAGTGAACAGAATATGGATGCATTTCCCCAAATTGTAAATACCCTCAATTGATCACAATTTCGGCACCATTATTTTCAATCACCATGACTGAATGAAAAACTAAAAATAAGTCCCCTCTTCCTCATAAAAAGATTAAATAAAGACTGCCAAAAATGTCTTTGTGAACTGCTTGGGTCACAATCTCATTGATGTATTGTACTGTTGTTTCCCCAAACCATATCCCATCACCCTCACCAATGCAAAATATTGTTTTCATATACCTTATTTTGGAGGAAGATTTTCTAAGATTAAAAAATTGAATACTCCATTCTATCTTAAGTGCCAATGTGATCTCAAGGTATATTCTATTGATTCAGGCAGCACTTACGCATCAATGGCTTGCGTCCTCTTTAGTTTTTAGGAGTACATATGCCAGGACATGTGATTCGCTCAAACGGTAAATTATATTGTGTTCACTAGAATATGTTCTGACCTCAAATTTGCTCTTAAAGGTGGAATGGACTATAGATTTGTTTTATTGACGTGATAAAACACAGTGGGCATACAATTTGCTGAAATATAAGCCCAAGTTGACCCAATTTTTGGCTGTAACCGAAAGGTCAAAAAAGGTAACCATTGGTCAATGTAGCCTACTTGGAATTCTAAATTACGAATTTGGTAATAATGAAAATGTAATACCAATTCATTCCATGCTGCCATAAAATATCAAATTGTAATAACTTAGTGTATACCATGATGAAATTAAGAAAGCAATTTAAAAAAAAAGTTAAGAAAAAAAAAGAAACAAAATAATGAAAATTATTCTGAGATTCTACATTTTGCTCTGTATGCGCAATAGTATAGTAATACGCCCAGCACTGATGCGATGGCTTCTGTACTAACCAATGGACCCTCTGATACACCCTGTAAGTAGACAAGTAAGAAAAGAAAATACAGATTATTTAACATAATACTTGAATGTATTCATGATTACTCACCACAAAAGGGCCATGAAATGGTCCAGTGAAGCTTTCACCACAAAGGATACAAAACAAAGGATTTCTCCAAATGTTGATTTTTTACTATCCAACATGCAATAGGGACACACAATGTACCGTTTTGAAGCAGATTTAAGTTTTCCTCTTAAATAGCTCAAAGGGCAAATAAGCTAAAGTTACGACCCATTCTAGGTGGATATCACAATTTTTAAAGATGCTTAAAGGTAGATGTTCCGATTTTCAACTTGAAGTTTTCTATTCGACATGAAAGGTCATCATCAAAAAAGTCGTATTCCAAAGTTTGAGTTGCATAGCTCTAATGGTTCTTATTTTAGACGCACAAGATGCCGTGAAATGTGCCCATTGAGTTGTACACAAACTATATTGGTGGTTACCACTTTTCGCGGTAATTCGATCTTATTTCACCGATTTCTTCGTAATCATACTGATTTGGTATGTTAATCAGAAAAATATGATCTTTCATATGATATGAAAATCTCCATATGTTTGAGAAAAATCTGTGCTATGAAAATGTGATTGGGTCATCTACCTTTAATAGGCCTAATCATATGATCTCTTTTGACTTCATATCTCATAATAGCAGTTACCAGTCAGTTAGCCTTTGAAGAATGGTGAATACAACAGGAGGGCAGTATTTGATATTCAATAGGAGAGTGTGTACTTCAGTTTGGGTGAAGCCCAGGAAATACAAAGTATGCACAGCCAGTCGGGTGAGCAGTGCAAAGTCTGCCCCATACCTCAAAAAGGCTTAGTTCAGGGAGTTAGTATCCTGTTTCTTTGTCGATAGGTCATCCCGGTCGTCCGGATATTATTATACATCCGGGTCATTTGCCGTTGACAACAAAGCCAAACATTTTAACACATCAGTTTGTACTCTCTACTCAACCATACACAAACAAGATGTTCCTAGTTATCGCGTGAGGCTGTCTAAGCGACTGTTGTTTACATTAGCAAGATAATGTTTTGCCCGATTTTCAGACTAGCAACTGTAAAAAACATGTGAAAACATGCATTGTGTGTAAATATGATAACATGAGTATGCAGAGGAATCCCATGGGCAAATATTCTGTTTGATGGTACATTTCAAGAAGGTACAGAAAGGGCTATATTTTGGCCATTTTGGTGATGGTGCAATCTGAAATTTGTTGGACTTCATGTTGTTTGTTGTCAAAGGCATGTGATGTCATTCCGGGCCGACCTATAGAATCATGATTTCTATGATCATGACTTGCTGTCATGAAGGAAGGGGTCCAATAACCTAAATATTGTGTGCGTGTATGGCACAGAATGGTTGGAGAACTGAACTCACAATACAGAGGTTATGAGTTCCAATCTCACAATGATCAATGAGTTTTATATGCTATCTTCATTCAAGTTATATTTCACACACATTTATGTAACGGTACATTACCTTATGGTGGAATCCAATTGTAAAAAGTGCCTTGACCTTAGTGGCATCATCCCCAGCACGCTGAGCCTGCAAGAAGAAATTCAGGTGGATACTTGATAAATGTTCATGTTCATGTTTCACAACAAACACTTGATATGGACCAAGAGGTGTGTACAGGGTCAGAAATTCAAGGAAAATCAGAGAATCCAAGTTGATTCTCGTAGATAATCTGTCTAACACACTATATAAATGGAGGAGAATCTATAGATTCTCGCCGAATTCTTTGCAAGAATCTAAATGGATTCTCGCACCCTATGACAAACTTCTGATCAAGAGTTGTAAATAAAAAAACCACTTTGACTGACTAGTATTCCTCAGCCTCCACCCCATATCACTGTATTTAAACAACTGGAACTATATAGAATATGAAATACTCTGAACTAGGGAACGTGACAGTCACCACAGAAATCTAGGGGCTAGGATCCAAAAAACAAGAGTTTTTCCATGAGACTTTAACCAATCTTCTTATTTGAATGTTGCAATTTTTAATACAATTAAACTTGTAGTTTCCAAATGTTGGGTGCCCATGTAGGCTGGGGTCTCAAAAATGCTACCCTTATGCTCTTTACATATTAAAGTTTTTGCATCCATAAGATTTGATGTTCGGTACTACCACTCTATCTAACACTCTGGCAATGTGTACCAGGTTATGTAAACATTATCCAGTATCTGAGAACCATCTATTCTCCCAATCTTTAACATTTAAACCTCAACATTTTTACTTGCATTTAGGAGTGAATAACGCGAAGGCAATACTCATTGATACTCTGCATTGAACCCCCAAATCACCTTGGTTTTTTTAAACGGGTTTAGGATGCAAATTGTGAAGTCTCTTTTGCCACAACCAATCTTGAAAATGAACAACTCCTTCGTACACCCCTGGTTTGATAAAAAATATAAATGTTCAAGTCCAAACCTACCTTTCTTAGTGCACTAAAACCTTCCTCATCGTAGAATTTGATTTCATAGTGTCCAGCAGGAGCCTGTTTGTGCTCAGCTGTCCAGCTAACCTGAAATACAATGGTAGGAAAAGTGATTATTGGATGTCTTCGGCTCCATGTATTGAATTTGTTTTTAGAAAGTTGAATATTTATGTAAGTTACAACAGATGAGCTATTTGTTATCTGACATCGAACCTGTTAAACTCATTGCTACTATATTATGAAAACCCTTTACCTGATATTTGTTATCTCCAGACCTAGCCACTGGGAGCTGTCGACCTCCAATGTCTGCGTTCAGGAACAAGTTCTGTCAATGAAAACATGGGTAAAAAGCAAATTAATTACAAAACTCAAACTATGATTCATTCTTAATTTTCAATGACCAAAAAAAATCTCTTAAGCGGGTGGAATTTTTGTGGTTTATTTTATTGTGGTTTTTGCCAAATGAGCAGCATTATTTGCTCAATTATAGAGGCCAGATTCTATCAATGTGTATGTGTTATTTCAAGAGAAATTAGACGGATCAATGCATGCACGGCTGCGCTCTGATGTTGATGTGTGAATAATGGTACGACCCTGTACAAGTGCATTGATTTTTCGAGATACAAAACATACGCACATTGCTTGTATTGACCTAATTTATACACAACACAATACAAATCAAAGTTCACAATTTTGTGCACATTTTGAATCCCTTTATTAACAAATAAAACATGTTAACAAGTTAACTAACAAACTGCAGTGAAAATTACCAAGCTACTGTTGCCTGAGCAATGAATCTAAACAAAGCGTGGGGCGAGCGTACTGAACGGTGCTCTTGCGGAGTGCAATTATAAGATATTTTCAATGCACTTCATAAATCTAGGAGATGATAATAAGATTTGGTGGTTAATATTTTAATTTCCTGCTTTCCGATTGGTTTGAAACTAATAAGAGTATATGAATGGTTTTTACCTTTGCATTATTCTTGCATTGCAGAGTGAATTCTACAAGAAAGACTGAATCGGTGAGAGACGCAGCAGCGTCTGTTGTGGTGTAAACCTCATGGGTTGTGCTGGCTCCAAGACAAGTATCACCTGAAATGAGGAAGGCAAAAATAATTATGTACTTTTAAACATGCACCAATTAACGAGTGAACAATGCTTTTCTTTAATCAAAACACCTTCTGATGCAACATAACATTGATAAATCAAAATGTCAATCAATTGTAAAATGTTAGGGTAGCAAGTCTGCAATAACATCATTTTTTAAGCAACTAGCAGTTATCATATTGTTCACACGGATGATACACAGCCATTCGTCTGTTGTCTCACTAGACGTCTCATAACTGATACACATGCTGATAACAATTTAATAGGGTTGTAATCGATACACTTCTGCGTATCGACATGTCGGAAGTCATAAAGTCCGACATATCGATAAAAGTATCGACAATAACACATTTTTAATATGCACGGCTGCTTTGTGAGTTTCGTTTTTATTTAACACTGACAAAAGTATACACGACTGCGACTACATAGCTAGCGACAATACATGACTAGTACAAGCAGAAAGAGTACAAACCTGTTACCCGTGGTGGTATGGCTATCAAAGCTAACTGTTTCAAACTATTTTAAACTTTTATTCTCCCGTTTTTGAACCCCCATGATGATTTGTGGATGAGTAAAAATAAATACTGCACACACGGCCGCTATCCATCATGGCCGATGGCGATCACGTGGAACGCTGTGCAATGAAAACTTTCTCGGAAGTATTATTGACTTGTCCTGTTCATTCATTACGCGTTACTCCCTCTGAAACAACATGTTTTAGACCAATATAATTCGACACATGTGACTACATAAGCGGGAGTGACGATCGTAAACATAATATGAAGTGGGGTATATCGAATTGTTCAATTGCTATACCCCTACAATCTGATCAATTATACTTTTTCGCGGGTGGGAGACAGGCTACATACTTTTTCTTGTTATTTCAAGCTTACACCTTTGTTGTCGTTCTGTGTCGATACACGATCGTGTGTATCGACATGTCGGAAGTTTTAGAATTTAATTCGACAATCGATACATTCGACAATCGATTACACCACTACAATTTAAATGTGTTAGTACATGGTTCTTATAGTCTGTACAGGACAATAAATAAGATAGCCTAAGCCAGCTTGTATCTGTTGAGACTATATTGATAGCATAAGTACATACCATACAATCAGATATTTAATAGGGAATTTTTACAACAATACACAATGACAAAGTGAAATAGTTGTCTCCTTTACGCCATTTACGTCCAAAAAGATGTAAACAACATGGCCGCCCCATACTGCATCTAAATGACATACGTTTGTTTGAGAATGTAAGAAGTTTGAAGACGTGAATTTGATTCCCTTTAGCTGTTGTTCGAAAGACAAATAGGCCTACAAGGTTTTGCATAATTTAAATTAATGCTGGAACAGAAACGAATCTTCCTTGTATTTTGGGTTGAGTAAAGCTTACTTTTTGCCGATTTTGGAAGAAACTTTGTTTCCGTGATTTGTACAAGAATTTAAGAAATCCGAGGCACGGAAGACGGACGCAATTTTTGCGCCTGGTGGTTAGGGTGCATCTTGTCCCCCTTATGTCAATGGATTTGTCTGTCCCTAGTCTTAAAATGTTCCTATTGTCACAAAACTAACATGTGCCAAGTTTGAATTAATTTGGAAGTTGTCATGGGGGGCCTCCGAGAACCTAAAGTTACAGTGTGTGTTCTATGTAGGAAAGTTCGTTGACCCCTGTACAATTCCAATTAGAAGCCGATCGAACAATTTGAAGTAAGCTGACATATCAAAACCGTTTGGACTTAGAAGCTCAAATCTTGTGAGCTAATAGAACTGATAATCATCTTCGGATCTGCGATAAAAATTAACCGCCAATGAAATGAGCATGACAAAGTGAAATAATGACACAATGACAAAGTGAAATAGTTGTCTCCTTTACGTCATTTACGTCCAAAAAGATGTAAACAACATGGCCGCCCCATGCTGCATCTAAATGACATGTACGTTTGTTTGAGAATGTAAGAAGTTTGAAGACGTGAATTTAATTCCCTTTAGCTGTTGTTCGAAAGACAAATAGGCCTACAAGGTTTTGCATAATTTAAATTAATGCTGGAACAGAAACGAATCTTCCTTGCATTTTGGGGGTTGAGTAAAGCTTACTTTTTGCTGATTTTGGAAGAAACTTTTTTTCTGTGATTTGTACAAGAATTTAAGAAATCCGAGGCACGGAAGACGGACGCAATTTTTGCGCCTGGTGGTTAAGGTGCATCTTGTCCCCCTTATGTCAATGGATTTGTCTGTCCCTAGTCTTAAAATGTTTCTATTGTCACAAAACTAACATGTGCCAAGTTTGAATTAATTTGGAAGTTGTCATGGGGGGCCTCCGAGAACCTAAAGTTACAGTGTGTGTTCTATGTAGGAAAGTTCGTTGACCCCTGTACAATTCCAATTAGAAGCCGATCGAACAATTTGAAGTAAGCTGACATATCAAAACCGTTTGGACTTAGAAGCTCAAATCTTGTGAGCTAATAGAACTGATAATCATCTTCGGATCTGCGATAAAAATTAACCGCCAATGAAATGAGCATGACAAAGTGAAATAATGACACAATGACAAAGTGAAATAGTTGTCTCCTTTACGTCATTTACGTCCAAAAAGATGTAAACAACATGGCCGCCCCATACTGCATCTAAATGACATGTACGTTTGTTTGAGAATGTAAGAAGTTTGAAGACGTGAATTTGATTCCCTTTAGCTGTTGTTCGAAAGACAAATAGGCCTACAAGGTTTTGCATAATTTAAATTAATGCTGGAACAGAAACGAATCTTCCTTGCATTTTGGGGGTTGAGTAAAGCTTACCTTTTGCTGATTTTGGAAGAAACTTTTTTTCTGTGATTTGTACAAGAATTTAAGAAATCCGAGGCACGGAAGACGGGCGCAATTTTTGCGCCTGGTGGTTAAGGTGCATCTTGTCCCCCTTATGTCAATGGATTTGTCTGTCCCTAGTCTTAAAATGTTTCTATTGTCACAAAACTAACATGTGCCAAGTTTGAATTAATTTGGAAGTTGTCATGGGGGGCCTCCGAGAACCTAAAGTTACAGTGTTTGTTCTAAAGGGTTCAACAAAAGAAAGTATACCACTTTGTTTATGTCATTTTGAGTAACTTTTAATTTGTTTTTGTCCAAACAGGCTAGATAGGCATTTAGATGAATCTTTTAGGCATAATTTGATACCAAATTTGCCTCCTAACAACAAAGATAAACCATGATTAGCACCATTTAAAGGAAAATATCCCATTTTCAAAAGTCGCATTTACAATACACAGCACGAGAAGAATAGGCCAATTGTTAACACACACATATGCCGTATTTATCCCGTACTGATCACCGCGCATATCCCTCAATGCGCGGGCTAATTCAAATGTAAACTGATGCATGGGTGAAGGATTTGAATGTAAAGGAATGTTATGGATGGGGAGAACATGGACAGATTAACCAAATCTTCTCGTGCTGTGTATTGGAAATGCGACTTTTGAAAATGGGATATTTTCCTTTAAATGGGGCTAATCATGGTTTATCTTTGTTGTTAGGGGGCAAATTTGGTATCAAATTATGCCTAAAAGATTTATCTAAATGCCTATCTAGCCTGTTTGGTCAAAAACAAATTGAAAGTTACTCAAAATGACATAAACAAAGTGGTATACTTTCTTTTGTTGAACCCTTTATGTAGGAAAGTTCGTTGACCCCTGTACAATTCCAATTAGAAGCCGATCGAACAATTTGAAGTAGCTGCCATATCAAAACCGTTTGGACTTAGAAGCTCAAATCTTGTGAGCTAATAGAACTGATAATCTTCGGATCTGCGATAAAAATTAACCGCCAATGAAATGAGCATGTGTGTCTTATTGTCAAAAGCGCCCCCAGCCCATATTCTGGGGGAAAATGTCTGTCTTATGTGAACCAAGTGCTATAATACTCTTATTTCACACGGAAAGTGGATAATATACATTGATTTAAAGTTGTTATACTGTTAACACAATCAGGACATCAACATTTGTAAACTTAGGGGTAAAAATGACCACAAAATGCCAAATTCGGGGTAAAAATGACCACACAATGCCAAATACATGAAATTATGGATCGCGAGGGCGTTTGTGCCAGTAAACCGCACATGCTCATTTTGTTAGCGATTATTTTTTATTGCAGATTTGAAGATGATTATCAGTTCTATTACTGTAAAAGCCAATATTTTCGCGTACAGATATTTTCGCGGATTTTGATATCAAAGACATTTCGCGAATTGTTTTTTTCGCGGGCGACCGTCTGAAAGCATTGCATGAATGTGTAAAGCAATATTTTCGCGTGTTATAATTTTCGCGGAAAAAGATTTTGCGCGAAAAGCGCGAAAATAAAACCACCGCGAATATTTCAGCTTTTACAGTAGCTCGCAAGATTTGAGCTTCTAAGTCCAAACGGTTTTGATATGGCAGCTACTTCAAATTGTTCGATCGGCTTCTAATTGGAATTGTACAGGGATCAACGAACTTTCCTATAGAACACACACTGTAACTTTAGGTTCTCGGAGGCCCCCAATCACTTATAAAACTCGCCCATTGCTTGTGTGTTGGATTTCGATCACGACAGGAGCATGCGCAGATGCGATTTTTGTGCAAGTGGTCTGTGATTTTGTCAATATTATATTTTTACTGTGATTTGTCGATCTGTATTAAATGCAAAAAGAAACAACGCCCCCGGCTGGACTCGAACCACCAACCTTTCGGTTAACAGCCGAACGCGCTAACCAATTGCGCCACGGAGGCGGTTATTTACTAGGCTGTTTTGGTTTGTCATGTTCACCCATACACTTCCCCGTACACTCCCTTGCAAAGCCGGGCATCGTTTTTTCTCAAATGTTGCCTGCATATTGTAGTTGCTGTGTACTTAAATACATGTGCTGTCTGTTGAACTTGGAACCAACGTTTAATTTGAACTGTCTATTTTCAATAAAAAAATACTCCAATACGGGAAAAAATTCACAAAGGCTCACAGACAACAAATAAGCACATCATTTTACTCGACCTAGAATTTCAACCCTACAATTTTGGCGTTCCGAAAATATCGATGATGTGAGTGACGTCATTTAATGAGCGGCGCCCTTCACGAATTAGCTCATTAGCATAATTTATGTCCGTGAAATGTATCACACAGTTTGATAAGTGCCCATGACAACTTCCAAATTAATTCAAACTTGGCACATGTTAGTTTTGTGACAATAGGAACATTTTAAGACTAGGGACAGACAAATCCATTGACATAAGGGGGACAAGATGCACCCTACTGGTGGTGGTCTGTTTTTTGATGATTTATGGGCGCAATTGGTGACTTTCTGAGCGCAAATTTTCCCCCGCTTATATTTTCAAGGCTTGCCAAAGATAGGGATGTTCATATCATTGACTACAGAGGGCGAAAAAGGAAGACACAAGCTGGGATATGTATTCACTGATGTCTTACTAAGGCCATGGTAATGAAAGTCTTAGATTTGTTTCCGGGCATTTTACAAATCACATTAGGCTAGTATAATGTAATTTCCAGTTTCCCGTTTCCCTACCGACCCAATTTTCAGTTTTACCAAAACTTTCATTATTTTGTGCAAAATTACATTTTCTGACAAACTTGAATAAAAATCAAAACTTTTAGTGGCTCAAAATACCAGGCATATCTCCCTGTTGATTTTAAGGGATTTTTATGGCAGTGGTGTCATGGTATATGGTTGATAATGAAATTGTTTGCATTACCTACTCAGATTTCAGATGTAATTGACGTTGCAATATTTCAGACAGATTTGTTGACATTTTCAATAACACATCTACAAATGCTTCCTTAATTGTTTTTCAAAGTGTTAAAGTGTTAATTAAGGTGTAATATATACAAATCCATAGGTAGTTTAGTAGTTAACACCCCTTTCAGATGCAATAATGAAATTGAGTGAAATAATGAATAATGAATAATGAAATAGACACCTACCCATTCTTTTAAAAATATGAAACGGGAAACTGGGAATCATATTTCATTAGCCTTAGGACCACATGCGGCCGTTTTTCATTACTCATTATCCTATCCAAGCACGATTTCCCAGATTTCCCGCAGGGAAGGGCGCCATCTATTGTCGAAAATGTGTCGAATTTTCGACAATATCGACAATAGATGGCTCAAATCCAAGATGGCGGCTTGATCGCGATCGCCAGCGTTGAATGAAGAAGTGACTGAAAACATCGTTCTTTCGCTGACTGACAACTCACAAAGCAGGAAACGTTGGGATTTTTGTGTTTTTACGCGAATAATGAAAATTTTCTTAAATAATGAGTTTTTCATGCGGGAGGTTTTGGACCATGCGGGCGGTGGACGCAAATCTAAGACTCATTACCATGGCCGCCTAACCACACACAAGCAAAGTCTGGACATCATGATCATGATTTTAAAGCCCTAACAAGCTAAATTAGTTTAAAATTTGCATGACTTGACCAGTTCAGTTTTAGCAATATAAGGCAAACTACTTTTGGTTATAACTTTGTGATTATTCACCCTGCTGACATGGTTGAACCACCAGTTTTTATTGCAAAGTACTTCGTTTCCATTTTCAAAATGTCAAAAAAGAGATATTTTTATTTTCAAAATGTTATGAACATGCCTACCAAAGACTGTACTGGCAAATTAGGGTCATTTTGGATGCTATTTTGCACAGATTTAATTGGTGAGCGAAGTAGCTTTCTGGCAATGAGCAGATATTAAAATTCTATGATATTTGTTCGAAAATAATGTGTACAATACAATACAAAATTACAAAGCTACAAATAACACAAGCTGCCGAATTCGAAACTTTGGAAATACATTCATTTGCCGTCTTTTAAAACCACTGCAAAAAACCTAGCGATATTTTCCCATCCTAATATGACTCCCACAATTACAATGCAAGGATTCACACTAATATTATACGCAAAGAAATCTTACCAGCAGCGAAAAAGGGTGTAGAAACAAGCACTAGTGCACACAAGATCAGATTCATTGCAGCCATTTTTTAGCAGAGGACACGTCGACTTTATTTCAACTTGTGAGGGGGCTATTTATTTTGTGTGCGAGCAGCCAGACGGTGCAAGACTTGTTTTGGTCGCATTTCACAATTCAATCAATTTGTTTACAAGCGGAGCGAATCAACGCTCGACAAACGATCGAGCAAGATGGAAGACAAAAAGCCCGTTTCTTTTGGATTCTCAAAGAAAAAGCAGAAACAGACTGTGATCGAAAAGAGTGCAATCGGGGAGAAACATGAAAAAGAAGTAAACGAACCCGATTATGTGTTAGAATTGCAAGGAAAAGAAGTGAAAAGGTAACTGGAAATATAAAAAGGTGCACAATTTGGCACCCTTTTACATGTTTTAAATTTAAGGCTTTTATTTTCAATGTAAAAACATTATAAAGCTTATTATCTGTATCTGTAGGAATACTGTTTCAGAATACCTCCATTCAAATAGTGTGTTAAACAGTAACAGATCTACGAGAATCAACTTGGATCCTCGCATCTACTTTACCGGCGATGATGGAATCTCGGATCAGATTCTCCTTGAATTTCTGACCCTGTCCCTGCTGCTGCTGGAGAACAAGAGTCGTTGAAATGTCTGTGTTCAATTAACCCTTTGAACCCGACGCACAGGTTTACCGGCTAAAAGGGTTTGTGTACATCGGTAAGACGACTGGGGAACTATACAAAGTAGGCTCAAAGTTCAACTGCTTTCCCACGACGGCTACTAATAATCCAGACTTGTTGTGTGTTGATTGCGGAATAAATACATAAAATATGGCACAGAAATATACTTCAAGTGAAGTATTGAACACGCTGGATGATAGCGATTCTGTGGAGGAGTTGGATGACGATAGTTCTGGTATTCAGATGATTCTGAGATGAAATTGGACTTTTTAAGTTAAAAAAAAAAAAAATTACATCTCATGTACTAACTAATAAATATTTTAGTAAATATTAACAATTTATGATGGCCTATTTTTTGGATGGAAACCTATCGGAAGGTTATTAGAGTGAGGGGTACGAACAGTGAAGACCGATTAGGGTTCAAAGGGTAAAAATGTACATTTTTATTTCTTCCTCCCCACCCCCTTTAATATAAGTGAACAATCCTAACGATAAAACTATTTTCACACTTTCCACGCGGCTATAGTTTTACCATTATATTATAAAACAATGTTATTCAGAAACCTATCCGAATTTTCAAAGTGTATCTCAAGAATCACTGAACCAATACTAGATATGTTTGTACCTATTAAGAGTATTATAATGCATTTTTCATAGTGTTTCCAATTATGTTGATGTAATTCAATCATTTGACATCAATTTTTTGAAACATTTTGTGAAATTTTGGAATGTCATCTGCAGACGCCAGCTGCTGTGTGGAAAGTGTTAAAACACATACATTTTGTTATTTTCAGCGCTAAACCTAAGGAAGAGCCCAAAGAGCTGGTCATACCGCTCATTCAAAGGAATGTATGGCAGAAAGATTCCAGAAGAGAAGACCGAAGGAAAGATGGAACAAGGACGCGAGAGGAACAGAATGATAATAAGAAGCCACCAGACACTGGAGGTGATGTCAAACCTGGCAACATAGATGATGAAGCTGTCAAGGAAATCATCAAAGGTAATGAACATCTATCAGATTTATAATTGAACAAACCAAAAAAAACAAAAAAGGGGTGGGGTAAAAGTGCAAAGGTACCTGTCCCACTGTTGGGTAACTATTTTCCAAATTCAAAGTTCTAGTTTGATACAAGATGATTTCTCAATCTACTTGTGAATTGGGAAACAAATTTGGGCACATCAATTTCTTGTCGGGCTGTTCATTTTTAAAGGTATCTGCTATAGGCCTACTCTGTTTGGCCATCTTGAGACAGTGACGTAACTGAACAGGCCAAACAGAGTATAGATTGGCTGGTGTGAGAAAAGGTTAAGATTTGAGTTGGACCCTTAGCGTATCACATGCACTGTATAAACCACGCACAACAAGATGTGTGACAAGTGCAGGCGATCAATTATTGACATCTCTCACAAACTGAGAGTAACTTTGATTTCATGTTTAATTTGATAGAAATAGGCCAAATAATTATTTCGACATCATGATTGTCATTATAGAAGCAGGAGAAATATGGGGTCTTGCATCCTAGGCCTTCAGATCTTGTGTTTTGAAACCAAATGTCCTCAATACCTCAGTTAACACTTCCCACATGGCTTTTGGTTTTACCATACAAAAACATATTTTTCAGAAACCTTTCCCAACATTCAAGATCTATCTCAAGGATTACTGAATCAATAGGAATGTTTGTACATTTCTCATGCTGATCCCATATATACTTGTATGGTATCGTATTATCCCTATTAAGCGTCCATGCCCTTATAAATGCCCACCCCCATTTTTCTCAATGAATACCAACAAAATGACTTTGCTAACCGCCCTGGGCACTTAATAGGGATAATACGGTAATGACATTCAATAGTTTTGACATTTTTGAAAAAAATTGTGAAATTTTGGAGTGTCGTCTGCAGACGCCTGTCGCGTGGAATGTGTTAATTATACATTTAAAACATCCCCTCATGTATGGAATGTCCCAGGTTCAATTCGCTATCATTCTATACCACTACAAGAGAGAGATTAAAGGTATATTATGAGATCTTTCCTGGGAACGCCCTCAACATCGAAAAAAAAATAGAAAGCAGATTTTCTTGCAGATTTACATTTCTGATCATAAATCGTACATACATTCCAAGTTACAGGGCGATACGATTCTTAATTTCTTCAAAATCATGGTTTTAGAGTGAAAATAAACTGGCGTGATAACAAGACAGTTTATATTTTCACTCTAAATTCACTCTAAAACCATGATTTTGAGGTAATTAGGAATCATACCGCTCTGTAACTTGGAATGTATGTACGATTTATGATCAGAAATGTAAATCTGCAAGAAAATCTACTTTCTAAAAAAAATCATGAATAGAGGGCGCTCTCTGGAAAAGATCACATAATATGCCTTTAAGTATTGACATCACTTCCACCGCATGAGCTAAAAATAGATTCAATTTTAGAAATATTTTAATTGTTTGTTCTTATAAATCAATCTTACTTTTTCAGAGGCGGCAAAGCACAATGAAGAGTGGGATTCACGAGGCAATACAGACCTGAATATGTCCATTCCTCTTCTGATGAGAAATAAAGTCCCGGAAGGTTACGAAGAAGACGACAGGCTAGACGTCTCTCTCAGACCAGAAGAGGTGAATCATATTTTGTGTTAAAACAGCAGGGCCCTATTTCATAAAACTTTAAGATTTTCTTAACCCTAAACTCTACCCCCCACTTTTTCAGAATTTTTTCTTCAACGTGGAAAATCGACCAAATATCCCCCCGATCCCCAGGGATTTGATCCAGGAACCTCCAGCCATAGAGGCGAACAATTCCCCACTATACACCACGGGTGTCAAGGCTTGTTTGTGCAGTATATTGCGCAAACTACATGTATATGGGCTGGGTCCATTTTGTCATCAAAAAACTTCCACGCAGGGTGGTACCAACATGCCCAGTCGTGGTATTTTGGTGTATATGGTAAGGTTAGGGTTATGGTGGCTCTATTGGCTGAGTCAACAATTTTAGATTTCCTTTTAAAATCAAATATGCTGAAAATGTTTTTTATTTCAATCGGACATTCGGTTGCCGAGATGTACATGTATTAGGTCAAAGGGGCAAGTAAAACCAATATATTTGGCAACACCTTTCTAATAAACATCAAATAAACTGAAAATGTTTTTTATTTCAATCGGACATTCGGTTGCCGAGATGTACATGTATTAGGTCAAAGGGGCATAAAAGTAAAACCAATATCTTTGGCAACACCTTTCTTTTTCTTTTTTTCAATTTGAGTTGCCAGGTAATTCCTAATTATGTATGAATCAAATATGCAAAGAAAAGTGTGTGGATAGATGAGATGAGCTATGATGATGTGACATGGTCCATGGGTAGTACACTTGGAAAGCTAAAACGTACGTTGGCTTTTGGCTAATTTCCATTTGCATAATTAATTAGGCCCTTAATAAAAAATGTTTAAACATTTTAATTAGTGGGCAGTTGAACAAATCAAATAGGTTCATTCAAATTCATCATGTTTGGATGGAAGTCTTTTCCAGAAAGCATCAAGCTTAGGCCAATTTTTGTTGTTGTTATATTGTCCTCCACAGCTTTCAGAGAGGAGGGGCAGGCGGGTAGATTTTTTGTTTTTTTATTTTCTTTTACCAGCGGAAGCTCAAAGTTCAGCCAACAAGAAGTTGAAAGCACTCTGAGAGTCGTACATATTATGTTATAAACACTTAATTTAATATTCAATGCCATTTAAACTGTTTAAAAAAAATCTGGAAAAAAAAATAATCGGAGCGGCCCTTAATTTGACAAGCTGTCGGTCGAGGACAACATAACATAACAAACTTTTTTTTTGGCCTTAGGCTGAATGATCTTATGTGATCAGAATGCTTGTGGTAGGTCTATGAGAAACTGATGTAGACATTAATACTCAATTCTATTTTGTCTCATATTATTGTATCAGACAACTGACAAAGACTATGAAGAAGTTCCAATAGAGCAATTTGGTATGGCAATGCTCAGGGGAATGGGCTGGAAACAAGAGGAAGGCATCGGAAATAAAATGAAAAGGTAGGAGTTTGTTAACACTTTCCACGCGGCACGCAGCTGCAGACGACATTCCAAAAGTTCACAAAATGTTTAAAAAATGTCGAAATTATTGAATTTCATTACCATATGGAATCAACATGAGAAATGCATTGAAATAAGTATAAACATGCCTAGTATTGTTTCAGGAATTCTTGAGATCGATTTTGAAAATTGGGAAAGGTTTCTGAAAATCTGTTTTGTATAATATGGAAAAACTATTAGCCGCGTGGAAGGTGTTTAAAGACAATATTTGTGATACAAATCCATGCGCTCTAAGTTGAGCTTAATTCATCCATTGATCAAGCCATATCTGTCCATTACTCTGGTTGTTTGTGGACATGTAGTTGATTTGATTAACCCTAACTCTAGTACACCACACGGCAACAGATTTGTTTCAGACCCCCAAAATTCACCAGAAAGGTCACCCCGACCCACCCACGGACCTCCAGCAGCCGGGCCCAGATCCTAGCCACTATACCAAGGCTGTCAGTCACACTCGGCGAAGTATATTCGCCTCGTTATATAGCCTGGGTCCGTTTTGTAGTCCAAAAACCTGCACGCCGGGTTATAAAAACTTGTTTTCCGCCCAGTTGCCGTATGGTGTAGTTAGAATTAGGGTTATTAAGAAGAAAATTAGAAAATTTTGGTACTAAATAAAATAAATGTTGGTACTAAATAAAATAAATTTTGGCACTAAATAAATCCAGGCAGTAAAGAGTTTTGAACAAGTTTGCCATTAGACAAGTTTAAATGTTTGAAACTGCCACACTTTGTGAAGATTAAATATGATTTTTACAAGTGATAATTATTACTTTTAAGTAAAAAGAATTGTCTTGACGAGGTCAGTACTGGACCTGACAAAAGCTTGACAATTTTTAACTTGCTTAACAAGGAACCCTATGAAACCATTTGGCAAGTCATAATTTTATGACTTAGTCATATTTTCATAAGCAATCTTGACTTCTCCTGTCGACGTTTCCCTGTAACAAATCAAATGTCTGTCGTTCGATCTGTGCCCAGCCTGTCAATCAAGAGTTGATGATTATTCTCTCTCCCCTCTTTCTCCCGGTCTCTCCCCTCAGACCTGTTGAACCCGTAGATATAGTGGTCAGACCCAAAGGTCAGGGGTTAGGAGCAGACAAGAGGCCGGTCATGCCGAAGAAACAGGTCAGACGTAAACCAGGGGATAAGAAGGTAGAAGAAGAAATTATTGGTATTGGTAAAGGAGCTGGCGTCCTGGTGACTAGTGGACCACACAAGAATCTCTATGGGAAGGTAAGATATCTACAACTGTGTATTGAATACTGTAAAACCGTTTAATTTCACGGCAACTTAATTTAGCGAATTAGCATTTAGTAAGTCAACTTTTTGTAACAATTTAATTTCACTAATTTGTATCATCTTCCTATATACAGGGTGTCCCAAAAGTCTATGCACGACTTTGAAGCTTTGTATTTCACAAAATATAAGTCGTATTGAAAATATGAATACATATTTAGAAAGAGGAGATGTGGGAAATAATTTTGATACCAAACATTGGAGTAACATCCGTTTGTAATGCCACCCTAGAAGTAAAATATGTATTACTGCAAAAATGTAATTTTATACTTCGGAGGAATAAAGTTCATAAATCCATACCTATTGAGATTTTAAAAAAATACGGGTAGAGTTGGTTACACGGAAAGTGATCTGTCAATTGTAATATTTAAAATTTTACATTACAGTAATATCAATCATAATAACAAACTATATCACACATAATTTTCGTTTCTATAGTGAAATCTAATTTAAATGTTTTCCATGTATACAGAGACGTGTGCTAGTGCAAAAACACAGACCTAAACAATTGAATAACGTAACAGAAAAGTGAACACACACATCACACAGCTGTCAAACATGTTAAAATTTAAACTTAGCGGATTAGCGGATTATTTTAATGCTGCTTGAAGGCCTCATCGAAGGTTGTTTTACCCATTTAGAATATGTTCCTGTGTTCAAAAATGTATCCACCAACTTCAGAATGGATATTCTTCCTGGTGCGCATTTCACTTTGAAATGTTTTCTGAACTTTTGTTGAGTAAGTTGAACTGAATGTGTTTCAGCGTAGAACCATACAATTTGTATTCGCTTATCTATGCTGTAAACCATCTTGATAATGAAGACTTTTGCTGTGCAATGTTGTCTACTACGCTTATTTATGTTGTGAGTGACCGAGTTTGGTATTAAATAACAAATTAATGTTGCAAGGTAAGCAGTGAACTGTGACTAATGCGCAACATTGCTTTCATACCGTTAATTTATGCGCACTTTTAGCAACAATGTGTGGACTTGGTATGGGTTGGTCTGGCACACGGCCAATGACTTTCAACCAGTTTTATAATGTTGTGGGTTCACCAATAGGGTTGTGTTTGATATCAAATTAATTTCCCAAATCTCGTCTATCAAAATATGGTTAAATTTATACCATATGATTTATATTTTATGAGATATGACTCTTCAAAAACGTGCATAGACTTTTGGGACACCCTGTATAAACCATTATAAATAATACAATTGGTGTCAGTTAATTTGGAATGATACTGTAAAAGTGAAATTTTTTGTGCATGTAATTTTTCGCGCTTTACACATTTTGAATAATTTTACCTGTTTTTATTTTTGCAATTTTATTTTTGTGCTTGCTGCATAGTTTTAGTGCGAAAATATATCCACTTTTACAATATGCTATTTCCTGGAACAAGGAGGGCTCAGCAAACAAATTCCCACTTAATTTGCCGCAAGCCCATTTATTTGATTTCTAAGGAGGAACCTCAAATGAACTCCAGGAATTTGGGCTTGTTTTGAGAACTGGAAGATGGTATCATATTTTTACACTTTGTACTACCGTATTATCCCCATTAAGCCCCCATGACCTAATAAGCGCCCACCCTCTTTTTCTCAGGTGACTTGAAAGATATATACTATTACTAATTAACTGCCCACTACAACTTCAGACATACTTGACATATTGTTTGTGATCCAAAAGTGAACTTAAACCATGTGTTATGTCTTCAAACAGCAACAGAAACCATCCGAAATACGCACGTTTCATGTTTAATGTAATTCATGGAGGCTGCCATTTTGAATTGCAAAACATTGAATTTTGCAGTCTTGGGATGTAAAGGTTGTTGAATTTTGCAACCTTGACGGTCAACAACTTTGTAAATCAGTATACAAATAAGCGCCCACCCAAAATGACTTAGTTAACCGCCCTGGGCGCTTAATAGGGATAATACGGTAACTGTAAAGCATGGAATGTTCTCCTGCATCAACATTTTCGCAAGTGTAGCTGACACGCGAAATTTTCATGCACGCAAATGTTTGCATGACTACTCGACACATTCACGAAATGTTCATGCCGCGAAAAAGGCCGAAGTCGGTGATTCACGAAATGTTAATGCCGCGAACATTTCATGCTTTACAGTATTTTATTTCTGATGATAACTCCATTTACAGATAGAAGGCACTGATGAGGACAATGCTCGTGTGGTAATCAAGCTAGCTATCAGTAACCAATCTGTCACCATCAGCCAGTATGCCGTGGAGTTAGTGGATAAGGACGAGTATAAGAAGAATGCCAAAGATCTAGGTAAGACAACACAGATGACTATATATGAGTTATCTTGTTTTATTATTATACAGTCAACAAAATAAGTAACTGATCAGGTAATAAAAGTGCTGTTATCTAAAAGTATACAGAAAACATATTAAAAGGAAGTTACAATCCCAAATGTAAGGTCAAGTTTGATTTTCATTTTCACATTTTTCTTTTTAACATGCGGAGAGTATGACAGGTAATGTGTGTGAAATGATTAAAATAAGTACAAACAATGCCTAGCCTTACTTGACCTTACATTTGGGATTGTAACTTCCTCAATAATCAATCATTCTTAATGTGCAATATCTCACATTAAGGGGGCTGCAGTGGCGTACCTACCGGGGGGGGGGGGGCAGAGGGGGCAAGTTGCCCCCCCTGCCTCCAAATACCGGGACGCTAAATTCGCAACACCGGGACGCTAAAAATTCGCATAAGGAAAAAAATATTGCCTAGGGCGAAAACACTGAGAATTGGGCATTATTTGTTGATTGTTGTGCTTTTTGGGCTGCAAAATTTTGTGACCGTGCAAAATTTTGTGACCGTGCGAAATTTAGTGACGTGCGAAATTTTTTGACTGTGCAATTTTTTTTTACCCTACCCTACCCCCCCCCACTTACGTGAAATTCACGAGGTGACTGACTGGAAAAAAAATGTGGGGCAACCTTTTACGAAAATTTACGCCAGTCGGGACGTCGACGACATATACTTCTGCCCCCCCTGGCTCACATGCCGCGGTACGCGCCTGGGGGGCTGTGCACCCTTGGTACAGCCTCCGTAAAACTGCCGTAACTTCTTCATTATTTATTTAATCTATAAGTATAAAGTATACATTTTTTTGTAGGAAAGGGTTCAATGAATCCAACCATGATCATGAAATTGACCATTTTGGAAAAAATTATAAAAAACACGTTTTTTTACCCATTTTAGGTTCTGCAAAGATAACTCAAAATATATTTTGTCAAATTAATTCAAAAAATAATAAAGATTTTCAAAAACAAAAAAACGATTCCTAGGGAATTGTATGAGGAATATAATAAAACTAGTATGACAACATTTGACACAATATATTTGTAGTTATCTTTGCAGAACCTAAAATGGGTCAAAAAACGTGTTTTTTATAATTTTTTCCAAAATGGTCAATTTCATGATCATGGTTGGATTCATTGAACCCTTTCCTACAAAAAAATGTATACTTTATACTTATAGATTAAATAAATAATGAAGAAGTTACGGCAGTTTTACGGAAGCTGTACCTGAAGTATTCAGCTACCTTCAAGAGGAGTAATTTGTAGTATTTAGTTATGTTTAATAGGGTTAACAGCAGAGTTTTAACTGATCACCACCAGTGATGACAAGTACTATCTTGATATTTAAGTCATTAGATACTACACGTACCTTAAAATGATAGATTCCAAAATTATACTCATTACATTTCATTAGTTTAAGTCTGAGGTGGTTTGATATCAATATATGCTCAATTAAAGTTTCACAACATGCAATTAATATAAGGAGGATTTTGTGTTACTGTTACTAATCAAAATTGTGAATTTTGATTTGTATAGTGTTGTGTATGAATTAGGTAAATACATGTGTATGTTTTGTTTCTTGAAAAATGGGGTCGGCCAGTTATTCACATATCAACATCAGCGCGCGTGCAGCGTGCATTGATTTGTCTAATTTATCTCGAAACAAAACATACATGTAAGCATTAATTGCCACACCGATGACTAATTTTGTCCAATTATCGTGACAGAAACTCAACACTTTTCTCATGCTTCTATGTCTATGTCTATGTTCAACCAGGTAAATTTAGCAGAGGCCATGAGGAAATTAGCAAACGCAAGGAACAGAAAAATAAAGATGATGCGAGAAGACACGACAGGAAAGACAATGGTAATCGAGACAGTTCCCCAGACCATTACAGAAAAAGAGATAAAGATGACGAAAGACATCGGAAGAAGCACAAAGATTCGGACAGTGGAAGTGATCGAAAGTACAGGGACGATAAACATAGAGATGGTCACAGGGGGTCGTCAAGACAACAAGATGCAGATGATAGTGAGCGCAGGAGGAAAGATCACAGGAGGGACAGAGACGACGAGGACAGAGACAGGAGGAGAAAGCGAGACAAATATGGGGACGAAGAGGACAGACGAAGTGAAAGGGATGAGAGGGACAGGAGGAAGGACAGAGAGACGGAGGACAGAGAAGACAGTGGATATGATAAGAAGGACAAGAGGAGGAAGGTTGAAGATGACTATAGGTATGTGTATTAAAGGCATATTATGTGATCTTTTCCAGGGGGTGCCCTCTACCCATGATTTTTTTTAGAAAGTAGATTTTCTTGCAGATTTACATTTCTGATCATAAATCATAAATATATTCCGAGTTACAGAGCGATACGTTTCCTAATTACTTCAAAATTATGGTTTTTAAGGGTTGAAAATAGATGGTCCGCTAGCGGACAGTTTATTTTCACTCTATTTTCACTCTATATTAACTCAGAATACATTCATGATTTATGATCGAGAAATGTAAATCTGCAAGAAAATCTACTTTCAAAAAAGAAATCAAGGATAGAGGGCGCCCCCTGATACAGATCGCACAATATGCCTTTAATATTTTCAGGTGAAATGTGTAATTTTTAAATTTCGTAACAATTTAGTAGTTCATCATTCAATAGGTAGTTTGTTATTCAACATGGCTGGTCACTTTTACAACTTATTTTGAATGTTGATCATCGCAGTCTAAAGAAAACATTCATTTAGTGTTTTGCCAAGTTGATTATTGACATACTGGGTTTCTGTACAAGCATACGTTTCTGTACACGCATGGGTTTCTGTACACTGCATACGAGTATATTCTTTACTCTGTCAACTGGAAAAGTGGAATGCACTATAATAAAATTTTAAAAATGCGAACAATAAATACACACACCAGAAACACACACACCCCCGGGCCCCACCCCAGCTAAGTGTGTTCAGGTTTTTGGTTCACTGTGTTCATGCCTGGTGCATGCACAGCGTGGATGTGGTGAATTGATGGGGAATTGCT
Organism: Ophiura sarsii; assembly: GCA_035610835.1. Lineage (NCBI taxonomy): Eukaryota > Metazoa > Echinodermata > Ophiuroidea > Amphilepidida > Ophiuridae > Ophiura > Ophiura sarsii. The sequence goes on from CM069445.1 coordinate 15,665,008, forward strand.
TGCTTCAATTAAAATGATCATATTTTTGGTATCTACTTAAAATTTATGAATGAGGTGTTAAGTTGTGGGCAAGAAATTGTGCCACAAATTGTTGATGTAGAAAAACATCAAATGAAATGATATAACAATTTTGTATTAGCCTACATTTTCACGGAAGAGCAAAAACATCGAATGATATAACAGGGAAATGAGGCCATAAAAAAAGAAATCCAGATTTTTGGAAGAAAGTATTTTTATTATTATTTTATTTTATTTTTTTATTTTGTCTTCTGTTTTGCATTTCCGGAATCGGGGTGATGATATTTTAGCACAAAAAGAGACAAACATGGGTTTTTGTTGGGTGATACCCTGTAGTCTATACTCCAGACGAGCCCCCATAAAAGATTGATGCTGCGTGCAAACACTCGTGTCGTCTGGCCAAGCTCCCATAAAAAAGGAAATGGATCAATCACCTACTTGCATCCCTGATATATAATATAACAATTTTGTATTACATTTTCAGGGAAGAGCAATCCCCCGACTCGGACTCGACCTCTAATCAGCAATTCTGCTGGCTCCGTCCAGAGCTCAGGGTGCGTTTCATCGATAAGGAATACAAGAAAGGCAAATACTACTATAGCAAAGTGATCATCATAGATGTAGTTACCAGAGACACGTGTATATGTAAGACTGAAGAGGGCAGGCTTCTGGAAGGTAAATTGGACTATTCTTTATTTTTACAGACATGTAAATATCAGAAGGGAAATTGATGTTCAAATCGTGAGCGGTCATATAATACTGCTACCCTGTATTCTGGACATAGGCAGCAGAATAAGGAGAAGGAGACATATCCCCCGCCCCCTAAATTTAGCTACCCACTAAGCATCCCCCACCTGCCATGCACTTAGAATGTGTGTATTAAATATGCCTCTGCCCCCCCTCCCCCGTAAATTGTCCCCCCCCCACCCCAATTGTGATATTTCCATCACCACTGATTCAATATACACATCTCCTGTAAATTTGGAAAAACCTAGTAAGTCTGTTGAACGCAAATTTGAGAAAACAAAAGGAAAACTGTTCCCATATTTTTCAACACTAGTTTTTCCATACTATAGGTTCTCCCAGATGAAAAACGGCAGACAGGGAAGAGTTTCACACACTTTAATTTGATAAACTGAAGGGAAAGACCTATTAAGTCTAAATATGGGTCTAACTCAATTTTCGCCAACATTTTGACTTACTAGGTTTTTCCAGACAACAGGAGACAACCCTAAAGTGATGCACATTTGCATAGGTTCCTACATCCCCAAATTGGTGCACATCACTTGGCTGGTATTGTAAACGGTATTTTGCAAACCTGTGTTACAGCTTGCCATAAGAATGAATAGACCCTTTCAAAGTAATTTGCTATTTTTGTTTCCTTTGTTTAGATGTGCATCAGAACATGGTAGAAACTTTAATACCGAAGACAGAGCCAGGATATGTGATGGTGGTTAATGGAGATCTCAAAGGGCAGGTGAGTAGAAATGCCCTTTTTTTCAGGCCTTTTTTACATAATCTATGATGAAAATTACAACATTTTGGAATGATTTTTTTAATTTTAAAAATGCTGTTTAATAGTTTTCCTTCAGTTTAGTTCACACACACTTTCAGGTGCTTCCTACCACTTTCTGTTTTCCCCCCTTGATCTGATCAAGTGACATCTCTTGGTGTGGGATATGAGTTTTAAGTTTTTGTTTACTCTCTTCGTCCTTTTCTTGTTTCTTGCTGGTTTTTGTAGCTGTTTAAGATCAGTGTGCACCATAAATTTTACACAGAAATGCAAACATTGTTTATACAGAGTATCCCAAATGTTTCAACACCTTTTTGAAGGTTATATATTTTCATTAAAATGATTAGCAGCATATAAAACAGAAAACATATTTGAATATAGGCAACTTGTAAAACATAATTTCCCTGGCTTATGCTAACCGATGATTTAATAATAGCTGACTGATGATTATAGAAAGTGAAATGTATGATTCATTCATAGTGTTATTATTAACCATGTGATTTCATATTCTTACTTTTACTTTTCAGCTTGGAACTATACTGAAAAGAGATAAAGCCAAATGCAGAGCTGCAGTGCAGTTATTGCAGGACAGGGAGATTGTCAAACTGGACTATGATAGTATATGTGAATATGTGGGTGATATTCAAGCAAATGATGACTATTAGAACTACTGATTGTGTATAACGCAATATAAAGGAGACCTAATTGAAATGCCATAATTGGCGTCACTTGAGTACTCTGCAGAATTGCAGATCTCGATTCTTATATAGGTTGTGAGTTTAACAGGTTCGCCATCGGACAAATTTAAAACTGTTTAAGCTTTCGTCAGGATTAGCTCCGACATTTTCAGGACCGAATTATAAACAAAACATACAGGGCCGTATTCTCGTATTAAACGCAGTTTAGTTTAAAACCGTGTCTAACTAAACTCATGTCTAAATTGAACGTGAGTTTATCTTTTAAATGATGTGTTTAAAAAAACCTGACACCACAAATCTCATCCCCAGAGTGGTCCTGAGTTCACTGTACACGGTTATTCAATTTATTGTGGCCAAAATGGGTTACAATAGATATCGATGTTTGGTGGAGAACGCACGCATATTATATATTCAAATGATCACATCTGTTATCTTGCATGTATTAAGTTTAATCAGTTCCAAATTGTCGAGAAATATTCTGTTTTTATCTCTCCACCCGCAAAAGTAATCCAAGCGTATGCGCTAGATTATGGCCACACGCATGCGGTTTTGGCCACACGCAATCGGTTTTGGCCACATGCAATCGTCACACAAATAATGCACAGTGCGCTTGTTGCCTTCATGCACGCCCGCATCCTTCTGTATTCATTCGCTGCTGTAAGGAGGCTTCTCCAATTTGGAACTGATCAAAGTATAGTAGCATTTGCATTCACAAGATTATTGAAGGGTGACAGCTCTCGCTCAGAAGTTCTGTGCTCCAGACTAAAATAAATATTGGTGTTCTTGAGATAACTAGAGGGTATAGATTTCTATAGAGGATTAGCAAGCTGATGTTAAGAAATCCTCACATAAGGCAACAAAGCAAAACTATGTTCTATGGGCCCAACAGACCCAGATTTGTTTTAAATGGGGGATAAAATGTTCACATGGAAATTAATACCGACCAAAATTTCAGAGCATTTTTGGAGACATTTAAAAAAAAAATTATTAACAAAAAATCATGCTTGCTAAAAAATAGCTTGAATTTTGTCCATAGTATTATAACAGTTACTGTAAAACAACTTAATTTAGCGAATAAGCATTGAGTCAACTTTTTGCGACAATTTAATTTCACTAATATGTATCGTCTTCCTATATAATATAACCATTATAAATGATATAATTGGCGGCAATTTAATTTGGCGAATTGGATCTCCTAGCGAAATTATAAAAATTAAATTGCTAGCAAAATTAAGTTGTTTTACAGTATACACCTAGCACAAAAAGTCCCTGAATCAATCCAAAATCAATAATCGGTACCAAAGATCTGAGATATACATTAAATGGGCAAATTTCTTCTCCGTAGTTTGATACCTCCTTCATAAAGATCGATTGGGTACTTTTGAAGTTATGATGATTTCAATAACCACAATAAGCGACAACAAAGTTGCACTCGAATTGGTTTCATAGGGGATATCATTGATTTGTATTGTCCACTGTGTGCTATCTCAACCAGTGAGGTATGGGGATGAATGGGTAACAGGCATATAATACAGGGAATCGGTTCACACACATTTCTAATGCGTAATCACACACAAAGCAAGGATATCCCATTGAAACCCAATTTTAGTGCAAGAATTGTTTTGATAGTTGTGGTCGATTAAACAATCATAACATCAACAATATCCACTCGATTTTTATTAATGAGGTATCAAACTAGTGAAACTACGGAGAAGAAATTTGCTCATGAAGTGTATATCTCAGATTTTTTGTATCGAGTATTGATTTTGGATTAGCCAACATCAAAGCACCTGGTCAGGAAACTTTTTGTGCTAGGTGTATTATAGAAGAACAGGTTTTTGTTGTTGTTGCCAAGGGGTATTTGATGCAGTCTGAATGAACAGCATACAATGTGCTTTTGACAAGTTTTATATTTATTATGTTGTCTTTGTACTAAAGTGAAATTAAATTTGATACGCTACACAACAATGTCATTTTGTCTGTCTGTATTTGATTCAACAACGCTTTCTATTCCTGTCAATAAACACTATTGAGGGCCTCTCGTATGCAAAGGTAAATAGCATGCCTGAAGGCAAGAACCCATCAGAAGAGTTCACTGTCTAGATAAACTGGTAAAACACTTGTTCCTTGATGACAGACAGTACCGCGTTAACATAGATAAATGTGATGCGATCTGTGAAAACCCGCCACATTGTGGCAATTTTCATATTGGAGATATTTATATCATAAGAAAGCTGAAACTGTGCTGATTACAGAACTGTTTCGATCATTTGATCACTATGAAAATAGTTATGAGTGAATGATGATTGTGATGTCATAAAAAGCTATAAAACAAGAAATCATGAAAACAGGCCAAAAAGTGTTCATTGTTTAATAGAATAACATTATAAGATTAATTAGAAAAGTGACCTAAGTAAGTTTTTGAAGTCGAAATTTCATAAAAGATGATCACACAAAGTATTGGAAATTAATTTTCTAAACAAATCTTTAAAAAGATTTTTTTTTAAACCTTTTTTTCTTTCTTTTTTGTACATTTTACCCATAATCCCTAGTTCACATTTTGCGACGGGTTTTCACAGATCGCATCACAAATTATAACCTTGGAAAATTGCAAAAAGAATTATACATGGCTATAACAACCAAATGTGGGTTCTAGCTTCTGTTATGGGTTTAAGTAATACCGCCCATGACTAGTTGAGATCGACAACATGATTACTAGAACCAACTATAATGATATATTAGAGTCGTAGTTATTACTCATTATATTGAGTCACAAGCTATACCATGGTATCAGATGTGGAATACATGTTGGCGGAATATCTCCCGCCTACAAGGAACTGGTGAGTGGAATCTCAGCGTGTAGCACGACATAGAAATCGTCAAAAAACAGTGGGCGTAAACACCACGTAATACTTAGACAATTCTACCGGGGAGGGAAAATTCTCCGTGTCAAAGGATCCATTTTCTTCGTCTCGGCGGTGGCGCGAGTCTGGCGACGGGCTGTCAATAGTGGATCATCATAGAATGCTCGATTTGAGGTTGAATGATTGCAGTCCTGTTTGTTGCCCAGCAATGAAATAATGGATTTTAACTGAATCGCAAAGGAAGAACTGATTAAAGGTGATTCTTTTAGCCAAGTAAAGAATTTGTTTTGATTATCTTACTGCCTACAACCCAAATTTCTGTGTGGATATTCAGAACCTGATTACTGTGTATCTTTTGACTTGTAAGCTGTATATTCCAAGGCTGAATGATGGCAACGTTCCAACTACCAGTCCCACTCCCTATGGAGTTAAAGGGAGACATGGAAGGGAAGTGGCAAGTATTCAAAGAATCTTGGGAAGACTACTCCGTAGCTACAGGTCTGGATAAAAAAAGATGGAAAAATCATAGTGGCAACCCTGCGCTCTATTATGGGAATAGAATGCCGAAAACGATTACGTACACTAACGCTCACGGCAGAAGAAAGTAAAGACCCAGACAAAATCCTGACAGCACTAACAAACCATTTCACGCCACAAAGAAATGTTCTGTATGATAGGTTCATATTTTTCAATGACATTCAGCAACCGCAAGAACCTGTTGACACTTATGTAAGCAGACTACGCCAGATTGTTGAACCATGTAAATTTGGAACCCTGCAGGAAGAGATGGTGAGAGATAGATTGGTTCTTGGATGTCTTGATAAAAAGGTACGAAACCGGCTATTTCATGAAATAGAAAAAGAGTGTACATTGCAGAAGGTCATCGAAGCGTTACAAATAAGTCAGCTCACTAAGCAACAGTTAAAGGTCATGACAGGTGAAGAAGACGTTAAACAAACAACATCCAAAGATGGCAAAGCGTGGAAGTATAAATCGACAAGAGATCAATCCGAAACCGCAAGCACAAATAAGAAGCATGACAATCGACAGTCAAAGCAGAAGAGCGAAAGGGTGCCGGAGAAATACTGTAAATATTGCGGACAAAAGCATATTAGGTCCAGAAAGGCATGTCCAGCAAATAATGTGCCCTGTGAAAATTGTGGCATAAAAAACCATGCTGCAAAAGTATGTCGAAATAAGAATGTGAAGCAGTTGAAACAGATGCAAGAAACAGAATCCGAAACAGAATCAGATTCGGAGGAATCGGTTTACACAATCGAAACAGTAGGAGCAGTGCAGTCTCGTAAGAAGAAACTACTAGTGCCGCTCAACATCAGTAATGCAGATGAGACACGCACAGACGAAATTGTGTGTGAAATTGACACAGGAACCTCATGTAACTTGATGTCTCACAATGAGTTGCAGAAAATTGAGAACTGTCTGCAGCCCCGAATGACAAAGTCGCACACCACTTTGAACCTGTACAATGGTGACAGAATACCAGTTAGGGGTGAATGCAACTTAAAATGCATGTACAACAACAAAAGTTATCAACTTAACTTTAAAATTGTTGACTCGGATCAGTTACCCCTCCTTTCAAGAGGTACAGCAATATTACTGGATATGATCAAAGTGGCTCCAGAGATTTTGAATTGTATGCAGCAAAGCACAAACGCTGAGGATATCATCAAAGAATATGACGATGTATTCACAGGATTAGGAAGACTGCCTGGTGACTACAAAATACAGACAACAGAAGCAGTCACACCAACAAAACACCAAGCAAGGAGGGTGGCAATAGCTTTACAGCAAGAACTCAAAGATAAATTTGACGACTTGGAGAAGCGTAATATCCTAGCCAAGGTGACGGAACCAACAGAGTGGATCAGTAACATGGTGTTAGTGAAGAAACCTGGAAAACTCCGGGTATGCCTTGATCCCCGTGATCTAAATAAAGCAATTCAGAGGCCACATTACATGATGCCTACGCTAGACGACATTCTTCCAAAGCTCTCCAATGCCAAGATATTTACAGTGTTGGACGCAAAGGATGGGTTCTGGCAAGTTGGCCTTGACAAAGAAAGCAGTTATCTAACAACATTTGCATCACCATTTGGACGCTACAGATGGCTACGAATGCCATTTGGTATCTGCTCTGCCCCAGAAGAATTTCAAAGAAGGCAGCACGAGATCATCGAGGGCCTACAAGGTGTGGAGGTGATAGCAGACGATTTTCTCATCTATGGCTGCGGAGAAAACTTGCAAGATGCAAACGCTGACCATAATAGAAACTTGCAGCACTTCCTGGACAAAGCCAGGCAGGTTGGACTCAAGATCAACAAGAAGAAGATGAAACTGTGTTTGTCAGAAGTGAGTTATATGGGACATATAATTACAGATAAGGGAGTAAAACCAAACCCAGAAAAGGTGAAAGCAATTGTTGAGATGCCACGTCCAGAGAATAAGAAGGCAGTCCAAAGACTGCTCGGATGCGTGACGTATCTCTCCAAGTTCTTACCGCAGTTGTCGCAAGTAGCAGAACCGTTACGAAAGTTAACGGAAAAGGAGTCACATTGGGAATGGATGGACCACCATGAAGAAGCTATTCTAAGAATAAAGCAGATGCTCAGTCAGGCCCCAGTCTTGAGATATTATGATTTGCATACAGAAGTCACAATTCAGTGCGATGCATCAGAAAAAGGCCTTGGAGCGACACTCCTTCAAGAAGGTCAACCAGTGGCATTTGCATCTAAAGCCCTGACCAAGACAGAACAGAACTATGCACAGATTGAGAAGGAATGTTTAGCGATCGTATTTGCATGTGAACGTTTTGATTCGTTCCTCTATGGTCGACAGGTAACAGTGCACACCGATCACAAGCCACTGGTACCGATATTTCAGAAGCCGATTCATAGCGCACCAAAAAGACTACAAAGGATGTTACTCCGGCTTCAGAAATACAAGACCGATGTACATCACATACCAGGCAAAGATATGCTGATAGCTGACTGGCTGAGTCGAGCATACCTACACAACACCACGGAAGACCAGATCTTCAAAGATATTGAGCAAATCAATCAGATTGAATATGTCAGGGTTAGCGACAAAACCAAGGATAAGCTGCAAAAGAGTACAGCGGAAGATGAATCCTACCAGCATCTGATCCAGATGGTGCACGATGGATGGCCAGATCGAAAGGACGATGTACCAGTTTCCATAAGAGAATATTTCAACTTTCGAGATGAGATCACAGAACAAGAAGGAATCCTGTTTAAAGGCCAGCGCGTGATGGTACCTAAAGCACTACAGTCAAGTATGATACAAAAGACCCACTCAAGTCATCTAGGAGTCGAGGCAAGCATACGTAGAGCCAAAGACACATTGTTTTGGCCAGGTATGGCAGCAATGATAAGAGACAAAGTGGAACAGTGCAGTACATGTAATACTTTTCAAAGCAAGCAACAGAAAGAACCAATGATGTCCCACGAGAGTCCAACAAGACCATGGAGTGTTGTATCCCAAGATCTCTTCCAGTATGATGGAAAAGACTACTTAATCACAGTAGACCACTTCAGTGATTATTGGGAAATTGATGACATCACAGGAGACACCACAGCAAGAGTAGTAGTATACACTACAAAAGCCCATTTTGCCAGACATGGAAAACCAGACCAGGTTATAAGTGATAATGGACCCCAGTTCATCAGCAAAGAATATGCTGATTTCAGTCCCAGTGGGAATTCCAGCACGTGACAAGTTCTCCACGCTATCCTCAAGGAAATGGAAAAGCCGAGGCAACGGTGAAGATTGCAAAGACATTAGTAAAGAAAACAAAGAAAGAGTCATCAGATTTGTATGCAGCAATCCTCGACTGGAGAAACACACCTGATGAAAATGGACATAGTCCAGTCCAGAAGCTCATGTCCAGACGCACAAATACTGTCTTGCCAATAGCAGAATCATTATTAGAGCCCAAAGTTGTCAAAGGTGTCGCAGATCATATCAAGAATAAGCAGCAGAGAGCAAAACAACAATATGACAAACATGCAAGAAAGCTGCCTGAGTTGGCAATAGGAGAACCAGTGCGCTTACAGTCTGACAATCCTAAACAACAACCGGAGTGGCAGAAAGCTACATGTATCAGACAGGTGGGACCACGTTCTTACCTCGTCGAGACTGAAAAAGGAAAACGATACCGTCGCAACAGAAAGTTTCTGAGAACAACCAAAGAACACGAACATGATGAACAATCTAAAGACAGACCGCTCGGTAACAACAAGAACAGCGACAGACCAAGACCTACTGATCAGCAACCAAGGCAGCACAGCAGACTACTTAGCAGTCCAGTGCAAGAACACGCAGATCAACCAGTTCATCCACAACAGGAAAACAGAGCAACCAGATCCAGAAGCAACATTCGCAAGCCAGCGAGATACAAGGACTATGTTGTATAGTATAGCTGTGACTGTTCTGATAATAAGAAACTGATAAGACCCCATATGTTAGGGTTTGATTTGTCATGTTGAGTTCTAAATTTAAAGTTTTAAAATTGTGTTAGAAACTTTGTATCAAAGTTTCATTCTTACCATAAAAGCACATGTTTGCTGAAAGAAACACACTTTACCGCAACACTTAAGGTGAGAAAATCCACCTTTACGCATGTAACATACACAGGCTCTGAGGGTCAGCCTGCAACAATTACGCGAAGGATACAACAGATGCCACAGTGTGAAAGTCGCAGAAAGACTATCAGTTAGCACAATGCTAAGTTATTTCTAAATTTCAGAGTATTGATTACTCTTTTGTTTGTTGTTTTCAAATATGTTGTGTTTACATTTTGATTTGTAAAAAAAAAAAAAAAAAGAAAGAAAAAATCCAATGTTGGCACCAATACATCAGCCATGATATGGATAGCTACATTGAACAATATCAGAACTCTAAATGCAATAAACAGACTCTCAGCCATTCTATAGGCTATGGACCATATCAGAACTCTAAAAAAAACAGTCAAGAGACTTTAATGTTATTATACTAGATATGCCAGCATATACATTCATTTTCCATAAGAAAGGGAGATGTTATGGGTTGAAGTAATACCGCCCATGACTATATGGCATACATTCATTTTCCATAAGAAAGGGAGATGTTATGGGTTTAAGTAATACCGCCCATGACTAGTTGAGATCGACAACATGATACTAGAACCAACTATAATGATATATTAGAGTCGTAGTTATTACTCATTATATTGAGTCACAAGCTATACCAGCTTCTTAGAATCGACATTCATAATGAACCATGCACAAGTAATTTAAAGACTTCAGCAAAAGAAGTCATACACTTTGTTTACTCAACAGGGTGAGTAAAAAATAAGTGTACTCGAAAGTAAAATAATTATTAAAAATATTTGTTATCAAAATATAAAGGCAACCAATATACGCGGCAATAGATGCATTTATTCACTATCACTAGCAAAGAGAATCATGCCATGTCATGGTACTGTTTACCAGATATGACTATTTTGGTAAAGTTACTGCATTTTGAAACCAAACTCAATATTATACTCAATAATGATTGATATTAAATGAACAAGTAAATTCATGTATGGTACACAATAGCTAACTAATAAAGACAAATCAAACATTCTCAGTTATTTTTTTCAAACATTAAATGCGAAATAATGACAAAACAATGTCATTATTACACAAATTTAGCAACAAAAACAAAATAATTGGCTTTTGTGATAGTCGGACTTTGCTCGGACTAGAGTGTGGACTGTTTTCAATAGTGGAATTCAATAGATCTTATTAGAGAAAATATCGCAAATCTTGTTCAGTTTATAAAATGTTCACTTTTACGCAAATGAGCATAAAATATGTTTATCACAACCAATTTCAACCAACTAAAATTCTTTAGAAAGCTAATGAGATAACCTGTCTGCCTCAATAAAAAATCTGAAATCTTTGCACAGATTTTAAGATTATAAAATCCCCAAGTTGAGTAGGGTAAAGTCGCCTATTTTCATCACTGGTCAAAATAGTGTAATTGCATCGGTCGTCGCCATTTTTAGAGCAATACTGGGCATCAACTATGCGGGGTTTTTTAGTCGTCAGTTTATAATGATGAAATCTTTTTATTACACGATTTGGGCCAAGTGACCGAAAAAAGGCGCTGACCGAAAATAGGCGACTTTACCATACACCTTTTTTGACTCGCCCGGCACCCTGTATAGAGTGAAATTCGATTATTTGGATGAATCTTTTTTTGGCAATTATTTAGCTCTATTGATGCATAAACACTGCTTAACATGATAATTGCCCATATGCTTGCACAATATAATACATATCATATCAAGTTTCTCTTGCATATTTGATCAATACATTGTCCTTTTCGCAGTGCAAGTTTTCCTCATTGCATATTGAAAGTCCGTATAGTTCACAATGCGAAAGTCTTTAGTTATATTATCTGACATTTTATCTCTTTTGTTTCTGCACAATTGGTAGCACAGTGAATTCTCCCAAGGGCATTACATTACGGTCAGTAATGTTCACACCACATTTTTCCTGATGTTCTATTCAGTCACATAGTTCTTCATTTGGACTGATTCTCCACTGGACTTTCCCTCTTCGTCCATCGTAGTCTGTTCCTGGCAAACCATCCGTAGGCCTTGTCAAATAAGGGGGCCAGGATTGGCCACTCTGTGTAAAATGTAGACCAACCGTGTCCCAATCTAGAATACAATACGTGTGTGGCGGGCACTCTCTTGTGAATCTGCAAGGGTGGAGATAAAAATGAATAAAAAATGGTTTAGATTGGAAACCAAGAACATTATTAACCCTACCAAATAACCACAAAATACCACGACCCAGCCTGTTTCTATAACCCTGTGTGGAAGTTTTTCGATGAAATAGTGGACCCAGCCTACTTGGCGTATACTGCGCCAAGTAGCCTTGACACTCATGGCGTGTTGTGGAATTCTTTACCACGTGTGCCGGAGGTCCCCGGCTATTATTTGGGTCCGTTTTCGCCCCGCAGAAAAAAATTCTGAAAAAAGGAGGGGATAGTGTTACGGTTATTGTAATAAGAAAAATTGAGTCAAAAGATGGGAATATTGATACATAAGCCTATTATACCTGACTACCTCAGAGAAATAGTAACAATGAAGATATTCTATGGGAATCAGCTATCTGTTACTAATTACTATGGTCATTCTTTTGTATGCTATCAACCTTGAGTACTCCCCGTCCTACCCACCCCACCCCTATCCAACTGTCTAATCACCCCACCGTCCAACCACCACCCTTACCGAAGTGAAGACCTTCATTAAGCAGTCGCACAAGCAGTCATTTAAGTAGTCAATTTAAGCAGTCAAAATGAATGTCTTCCTATTTCTCAACATGTATGATTTAGGTCTTCGAAGACCTATTCGCAGTCGCTAAGCAGTCGCTAAGCCTTCCCACAGCAAAGTTAATATGCAAATGAGCTAGCCGACTGCCTATTTGAAGATATATTAAGCAGTCGAAGACCTATTCATCTTCGTCTTCGAAGACCTATCCATCTTCGTCTTTGAAGACCTATACCTATTTATCTTCGAAGACCTCTTCATCTTCATCTTCGAAGACCTATTCGTCTTCGAATAGGTCTTCGTCTTCGCTTAGCAGTCGACCGAAGCCCTATTAGAAGTCGCTAAGCAGTCGCTAAGCCTTCCCACAGCAAACTTAATATGCAAATGAGCTAGAGCTTCATTTGTCGACTGCTTAAATGATGATCTATGAAAAGTCATCAACTTCATAAAATAAGCAGTCGACTGCTTATTTCAGGATGATTGGTCGACTGCCTATTTTTGGATGGTTGATTCATTACATAATTGGAAGCTGCAATACAATTAAGGAAAAAATGGTTGCCACACTTTGTCAGTCATGCATATCCGAAGCCTAACATTGATTGGTGGGGATGGGCAAGAATATAAAGGGGGAGACTTCTGCTTTCTATGTCCCACGTCTGAACTCAATTGCGATCACAGGATGTAATGAGTTCCGTCAAGTGCACCAACTATTTTTTCCTTGATTGTGGCTGCATACATCTGGCAAGTCCTGGTTAGTGCAGAAAATTTCCCCACGAATGACAAAGTTGGCACAAACGGAGGCTGTATTTCAAGTGGTTTTTTGCTTATTGGGTTTATTCATCTAAGCATGCAATGATTAGGCTGCCGTGCAGTCGTCTAAAACACCCTGTAGTCACTTCACAAAATCACACATATCAAACATGATGCACAAATGGCAAAATTTAAAACAATTTTGCCTATTGGAAATTTGCGTCATACCTGAGCATTTTAGGCGTTTCGTATGGCACACCTAGCAGAATAAATATATTATGCCACAGATACATTAGTGCTCATGTGGTACAGTATGCATGCACCCCCCCCCCCCCCCCCCCCCCCATCCTACTCCCAACTCAACACCGTCCCTCCAACTCAACAATCCCCCAACTCAAATACCCCCCCCTATTAACTCACTCCATCATTGCATCCACATCTGTACATTTCATACAGGCACACTTTAATTTGCCTCCATCACCCACATGTCCCACACCAGATCAAATCTCTCCATAGAGCCTCTATATATTACGATCTATAAGCTTACTAACTATATAAGCTTATGGATTTAACTAGTATAAGTTAAAGCTAATTACTATATTTTACACATTTCAGCTATCTGAATGTAAGTGCAGTTCTATATATCCACATACCTGCTCTGCAAACAATAGTGATTCAAAATTCACATAGATATATCATATACCTCTGAAAGAAACCAAAATATCCATCATTTATGCTCCACAACCCAACTGCCATGCATCACAGCTAGACAACAACAGCAAATTTGAATTGGCAGTTGGGATCATGTGACATGTATGCAAATTAGATTTTGACTGCTTATTAGGTCTTCAAAACAAAATAAGTCTTCATAGAAAAATATCTAAGTATTAAGTCTTCATTTGCTGTCATCAATTTTTTCTAAGTGTTTGTCTTCAATTTTACTGACTGCCTAATTTCAAATGATATGTCTTCTTCAGGCTTTTGACTGCCTAATAGGTCTTCATTTCGTTTGTCTTCAATTCTGACTGCCTATTATGTCTTCATTTTGTTTGTCTTCAATTGTCGACTGCTCATGAAAATGTCTTCGACTGCTTAATAAGTCTTCGACTGCTTATGGGTTGTCTTCGACTGCCTAACGACTGCCTATTAGGCAGTCTTTTATGGTAAGGGCACCCTGGAGAGAAAAACCCAGGTTCTTCAAATTTGTTGGGGTTTCAAAAACCAAACAGATTCATATATTTAAAGATTTATTTTCAAACCCTATACTGCTGGGCACAAATTTCAAATCCGTTTTTTTAACACTTTCCATCCAGTACGGCAGGCGTCTGCAGACGACATTCCAAAATTTCACAAAATGTTTCAAAAATGTCAGTATTGTTTATTTCCTCACCATATTTGGAATCACCATAAGAAATGCATTGAAATAAGTACAAACAGGCCTAGTATTGTTTCAGCAATTCTTAAGATAAACTTTGAAAATTGAAAACAGTTTCTGAAAATCTGTTTATATGGTAAAACTAATTTAGCCGTGTGGAATTGGTTTTACACTGCCCCTTCTTGCCCCCCGCCCCCTCCCCCAAAATGAAAAAGTCTAGTTACGCCACTGCTTGGTTGATTCCAAATATGATAATGAAATTCAATAATTGCAACATTTTAGAACATTTTGTTTACATTTTGGAATGTCGTCTGCAGACGCATGCAAAGTGTTAAGCTACACAAGAGCTGTTGTTTTGTTTTATACCTTATTGTCTTGATCGATAACATGGAATTCTGCCATAGCCTCCTCATAGGTAATATTGTTGTGTTCCGCTGGTTGTAGCCAGGTTTGGTGATATCTACTAGGTCTAGTATGTCCTTGTCTTTGTTGAGATATCGACAACTTTCATCT
>CM069445.1:15680183-16024250 GCA_035610835.1 Ophiura sarsii
TGAATCTTTTATTCTTCAAAATGTTTTCGAAAAATCCCAGATTTTTGCAGATTTTGGTGACATTTTAGGTTTTAAAAAAATAAATTAAAAAAATAAATTAAAAAAACCACAAAAAAACCCCGACCGACCATACTTGACAGGTCCGTCCCACCCGTAAAACAGGGTGGTTTTTTCATCGCCTAAGTCTAACAGAGTAAGTCGCTATCTTCAGTAGATAGCAAGTCTATCCAAGTAAATTGTTATCTTCAGTAGATAGCAAGTTTATTAGAGTAAGTTGCTATCTTCAATTGATACCAAGTCTATCAGAATAAGTTGCTATTTATTAGTTGATAGATTGGTTAAAAGATGTATTAATTGATATTAATTAATAGATGAATTTATTGATATTAATTAACAAATGTATTAATTGATTTAATATTGATTAATATTAATTTAATAGATCTGTATTAATCAATTGATATTTATAATCAATTAATTATATAGTAAATTGATAATTGATTATTATTTTTACTTACTTGCTTACTTACTTTCTTACTTTTCTTATTCTTTTTTTTCAGCCAAGTGTTGAAGCCAATCAATGTCGCCTGTGTTTGCTGTGAAGAGATGGGTTCTAAACTACTAGCACGTTGTGTGACTTGTGATGGCTTTCTCTGTGAAAAAGGTGTCAATTCCCACGGATTGCTCAAATTTCTCAAAAATCACCAGGTTATCAACTTAGATGACGTCAAGTCGGGTACAGTTGACTTGCAGACTGTAATGAGTAAGCAGCCAACATGTAATAAGCATAAAGGGCAAGCGTTATGGTTCTTTTGTGAAACATGTGGAGTGTTGATTTGCCGAGACTGTACTGTGGTCAATCACAAAAGTCCTGATCATGTGTATGTTGAGCTAGATTGTGCTATAAAAGAGCAGAAACGAGAGATTCAACAACTTGTAGAAGAGAGTGATGCGGTCACAAAACAAGTCAATGACGCACTTCATATAACAAGATCTACACGAAGAAGTCTGGATTCCAATGCCAAGCAAGCGTTGTTAGACATTGAGAAAGCAGAAGAGGAAGCTATCAAAGATATCCGCAAAATCTCTCAGGATGAAAAGGACAGACTTGATGGCTATGTCACTGATGTTCACACTAAGATAGATGCTGCTGAAGAAAGCCTTGTCAGTCAACAAGCACAGTTAAAGAGAGCCCAAGAAATGGCAACTCAGGTTATGGAGACAGGATCTGACTATGACGTCGCATCGGTCTACAAACAATTGAAGACCTCTTTACAAGATGTGTGTAGAGTAAGACAATCTTCACTGGATACGGGAGCGGACGACATTGCTTACGAAGCAGATAACATCCTTCCCATAACCAATCAGCATCTTGGAACTTTGACTATTGGCACTGGCAAAATATCAAGTTGTGACTGGGTTTTGAAGAAGGAAATCGGGCATGAAGATCGTTCTAAAATGAGCTATCCCACAGATGTTGACATTACTCCTTCTGGTGATATAGCAGTGGGGCATGCATTAAACACTGTCAATGTTTATAATACAGATGGAAAATTTAAATTCAGTTTGGACAAGAAGTCATTATACGCCAGAAATATTATTGTATCTCTTGATAGCAAATTATTTGTAACTACTGGGAGTTCCGATCAAGTCACGGTTTATTGTCCTATGGGTAAATATCTCTCTGAATTCCCTGCGGTATCTCCAGGGGGATTAAAATCATCATCTGAGAAGAAAGTATGTCTTCATGGTCTTGCTATTAATTCTCAGAACCAACTCTTGGTTGGAGAAACCTCCTCAAAGTACATCAGCATACATGACCTAAACGGTAGTCACATAACCAGTATCAAGGTTCCTGTAAACCCATGCTACATAGCTTCAACAAAACAGAATAACATTGTTATATCTGCAGCAGGTACGGACAGTGTGCACGTGATTGACATGACTGGGAAACCATTGGTTACTATAGATGGTACTCCAGATGTCACGGAGTGGTCCCCGCGTGGTGTTTGTGTCAGTCTTACTAATGAGATATGTATTGCAAATTAAGGTGACAAATGTATCTATTGCTTCTCTGTGGATGGCAAGTATCTACGATGCATTTACAAAGGTCTGAAGTGTCCTCAAGGAATAGCATTGGTGGATAGGGATAAGAAACTGCTGATTGCAGAGAATTATTTTCCTGGAACTGTAAAAATACTAGTACGATCTTAAATGTTGAAAGGCAATCGTATATAATGCAGTTGTACATGTGTACATCACGTACATGTATGTGGATCATGTTGTCCGTAAAGTGTAGCTTTGTAAATAGTTAGAAGTCTAAGTGTTTATGGAAACACAGGTTTCTATGATGGCAAGTCTTATGGTGCATGATACAAGTTGTTTTCATCAGTCTTCTAAAAATATCCCATACTGTACCATCGATATGATATTAACCCTATAACCTACAAGAGAAAACACTAGGGACACATTAATTAGACATTTCAGTCCAATTTTAAGCTAATTTTAGATATTTTCTTCTTTTTTTGGGGGGGGGGGGGGGGGGGTGGTGGGGGGAAATGGGGGTGCTCCATGTAAGGGTTAAGTGTATTTCAGTTATTAGAGAATAGATCATAGTTGATCATCTATCTGAGGAAGCATCCATGTGCCATCCACTTGACGACATAGCAAGATATCATGGCAAGTAGACATAATATCACGAAATATTATGTCAACATGGTCAGTTTGTCTTACCATGTCCACTTGCAAACCTTATTTATCGAGTTGTCAAGTCCATTGCCAAGTCAACTTCACAAAAAGTTGATGTCATCATGGTGAGATAGGGTATCTTGCCAAGTCGACTTTACAGAAAGTAGATAATATACAATAACAGAATAAAAGGTTTTCGCTCAAAATATCCGGTGATCAATTGGGTTACCTGCATGGGTGACTCATTTTGTTAATATATATTAATGAATAAATATAAAATTAGATTAACTATGATTGAGGCTAACATCAGTCGTAAATGATGCAGGCAGGAAGCTAAATCTCAAGCTCAGTGTCAAAAAGACAAAACTTCTAACAACTGGAGAAAAACAGCCTGTGCATAATATCTTAATCGATGGTGAGGAGGTTGAACAAGTCAGTCGATTCAAATACCTGGCTCTGTGAAAACCACATCTGCCAGTTGCACAGCTGATATAAGAGCTAGAATCGGAATGGCCAAGGGAAGGATGATAGAACTCCAGGACCTATGGAATGTACGCAACCTCACAACAAACCTTAAAACAAAGATTGTAAAGCATTGGTATGGAGCGTGCTTCTTTACGGTCTGGAGGGATGGACTCTAATCAAAGCAGATGAAAATCGCATAATGGCTGCTGAAATGTGGATCTGGAGAAGAATGTTAAGAGTTAGCTGGAAGGAGAAAAGAACCAACATAAGTATCCTGAAAGAACTTGGTGTAAAGAGACAACTGCAGGAGAGCTTATCAAAAGAAAGCTGGCCTTTCGGGCACATCATTAGAGGCAGTGGTAGCTTACTGACACTCCACATCATAGAAGGGAAAGTGGAAGGCAGCAGGAAAAGAGGTCGTCAAAGGAAACAATGGTTTGACAACATCAAGGAATGGACTGGTATGAGTCTTATAAAGGCCAAGCGTCTGGCACAAGACAGAGTAGCTTGGAGAAAGATGATCCAGAGATGTGATCGTATGGCAGCCAATCGTCATATCTGACGGAGGCCGAAGAAGAAGAAGATATTAATGAATAAATATAAAATTAGATTAACTATGATTTATACACCTATCAGTTGTAAGACGCACTATACGACCCCCGGGGTCGTATAGTGCGTCTTACAACTGATAGGTGTATTAGCAATATATATCCCACAAACATTGGTAAATGCGTAGTATGGACGCATTCGGTGATAACAATAAATGTATTTGGTCGTTAGCTGACCTTGGGGGTCGCCCAGCAGCTAACTCTATTTGAGAAGTGTTTGTAAAGTCGACTTGGCAAGATAGCCTATCTCGCCATAACGACATCAACTTTTGTGAATTCGACTTGGCATGTTTTTAACCTATCTCGACACGACGTACGACATAAATTTGTTTGTGATGTTGACTTGGCAAGATAACCTATCTCTCCATGATAACATCTATTTTTTGTGAAGTCAAATAGGAAAGATAGTATATCTCACCATGTTTTTAAGTTGACATGGTAATTATTTGACCATGATAATGGGCTACGTTTGGGTAAACCTATAAGGGTTGCATATAGGCTGATATCTTGGGACTCGCTCTGAGCTTGGTTATATTGGTTTTGTCAGTGGCGTAGCTAGGTTATTCATATTGAGGGGCGAGAAATGAAAATGAACCGACAAGACTTTTGTGAGTCAAGAACTGCGCGCGTAGCGCGCGAAATTTTTCTTCTTTACACCTATCTTTGGCACGATCGAGGTACATTTTGGCTCTAAACAAGCTTGTAGCAAAGAATGTTGCATTTTGGGGACACATATGCGCGCGTAGCCCGCGAAATTATTTAATCTGTGTACTTTTGACCATCATAATTCCATGATTCCTGTGGTCAAATGAACCGACAGTGCCAATCTCAACCGACACGACGTCAATATTGGGGGGGGGGGGGGGGGGGGGGGGCGATCGCCCCCTCGCCCCCCTCTGGCGACGCCACTGGGTTTTGTAACACTAAGGATTGCATATTTATACATTTCATCGATCTGCATCATGCACCATTTCATAATTAAATGGCAAGTAAAAACATTAATTCATAAAAAACCTGTACACATGAACAATTGTGTTGGAGAAAGTTAATAAAAAGACAAATGATTGAATTGTTCTTCCAATTGTCAGTCATTTATTCTTGTGTGTTGTAAATAATTCAATTATCGTATTATCCCTATAATAAGCGCCCAGGGAGCTTAGCAAAGTCATTTTGGGTGGGCGGTTATTTGTCACACAATTACTGCCATTAATGTTGCTGGAATTCAACAATCTTGAATAGCACGTTCATACAGAAAACGAAAGTACATTTTGGGGCTAAGCGTTTTAAATGTCCGTTTAAATTGTGTGATATGTGAATCGTCTACCACACTTATGGTTTAGTCATAAAGTTAGGGGTCTTTATTCCAAATTAACTAAGTTTTCAACATTTAGGGTAGGGTGAGTGGGTCCCGGGGTGGGTATTTAATTGGTTTTTCTTTTCAAGTCATTCAAAGATTTAGGGGTGGGCGCTTATTAGGGCCGGGCACTTATTAGGGATAATACGGTACCCAGTATAGGCTGCCAATATGGGCAAGCCCATTTTAAACCCTGATATTATTGGCTATAGTGAAACCCACGCAAATCACATATTGGTCCCATGGAGGTCAACTCGCATGGGCCCCTTTCCGGCAAAATGGCCAAAATATTAAGGGTCCCATGTGTGGGGGCCTACAAAAAGTGGCCATTAAAGGGCCCTTGCATACGATTTGGCTGGGCATATACACTTGACGCAATATACTGCGCCACTTTGACACTCAAGGCGTATTGTGGAATTCTGTGCCGGAAGTTTGTGGGTCAAATCGGGGGGGGGGGGGGGGGGGGGTTATTTGGGTCCGTTTTCGCCCTCAATGAATAATTACCTGAAAAGGGGGGGGGGGGGTCCCCCTGACAAATTTGATGCTCGTTTTGCCGCCAATGACTGTGTTATTATAGGGAAAACATTTGCACATTTGTTCATGCTGTATAAAAAAAAATGCTCACAAGAGTTAATATCATTTAGGCCTACACACATAAACTATCATCTTGTATCCATACAGGCGACACACATTAATGAAGTTATACGTATACTGAGACTCAAGTGATTTAGAAATAAGTTTACCTGAAACAATATATTAACATAGAATATCTTCTTTATTCAAGTTCATAATTCAACAAACATTCAACTCAACGATCATTCGATTATATACATGTACATGGGTCATTCAATAAGTTCTACCTCCTCCCTCATAACATTGCTTATGTCGGCATCAAGACATTTGTTATGATTAGCTCCGATGCATAACTACACATTTATAGAAAATGATAATTGATATCCATTTCATTTTTGCTCTGTTGCGGTCAAAGCCAGAGAGGGAAACAGAAAAGGAAAATTACTCTCTGTTTATTTTTTTCCCCGTAATGCATGGTTTAATAGAAAGAGCATGATTTTAATACTAAAAATGGAAAACAATGTATGAGATTTAAATATAATACATTATCATGTATAAACAATGAAACAGCGTAACAGCAGCCTGGTGCTATGACGTCATCATCATTGGTTTCCAGTTTTCAATACGATTTATTCTGTTAAATATATACTACCGGTTCCAAATTGTCGGCAATCAATTATTTCCTTTCATCTACGTCATCAGGCTGCTATTAGCGAGATTCATAAACAATGATACAATCAGATTTTAGCACTATAACTCTTGTAGTTGCAATCCTCGACTTGAATGCATTGCAAATGCAATGTTACAAGATATGCCACGGTGATGCATCGCATGTTAAATCGTAACATGATTGTCACTTATGAGTTATGAATAAAGATTACGCACATTTAGGCCTATGGGCAACCTTGAGAATAATCAATAGAAAATTATCTCTTGAAAAGACTTGGAATTCCTCCATTTAGGCCTATATTGAAGATCTCTTGAGATCATAACTGACTATTATGTTAGAGATTTAACGTGCGAGGCATCACTGTGGCATGTCTGGTAACAATGAATTTGAGAGATCTTCAATATAAATATGACTTTTGCAGTGTTCCGTAGAGAGGGTTACACTTAATGGATGTCCTTATCTGGTTCTGGCTTACCAGACAGCGTATTATTCCTATCAAATCAGTCACTTTTATTGTATATAGTTTGTTTAAGAGATATCTTAGGTTAGAACGGTTATTCTCAGGCTGATGGGCAGTGACGAAGTCAGGGGGGGACAACCCCCCTGCTCTCAAGTTTCTTACTCGGCGGCAGTTCTCAAAATTTGACTTTCTGGTAAAGTCCTTGTCGGTTCACTTCCACTTTTTGCCCAATCCCCATATGACGAACCTAGCTACGCCACTGCCGATGGGTACATTTTGTCTCTTAGAATTAGCCAAATGAGGTGATATTTGATGGGTTTTTTCATTTGTTTCCGTCATACTCAATGGACATTCGATTTCACTGCATCTCCACAAAAGTACAACCATACCAGTACTCGGACCAATTTACTATTAAATTGTAGCGCTGACGGATTCAAAGTTCCAATTGTGGAATGTTTCTTAAATATATCAACGTTATGAGATAGGAGGTAGAACTTATTGAATGGCCCCTTTTCCCAATTCTTCCAATAAATAACCTGGCCACAAAGTTATAATCATCAAAAGTGCGATGTGGTGTTTTCAAGGATAAGAAATACGAATGATTGATCGTTTTAAAGTTTTAAAATTGGACAGGGTCTCATCTTCATAAAAATTGACCACAACATGTTTAATTGGCAAATTCAATAGCTCAAATATTTTACAATAAATTAGTAAATTAATTATGCAATGTTGATAATCTCCCCGTTATTTAATTTTTACATAGTGACGTATGTTACATACGTCACTATGTACGGTATAGCATTCGTTGGTATGGAAAACAAACAATTTCATTTTAACAACCAAGTTCATTCGCGTACCCAACATCCCTCAGTATGTAATAATCTATAACTTTACATACGAACAAGGTTCAACATCCACCGGGGGGGGGGGGGGGGGGGGGGGGTTGACATCAATATGGGAAAATACTACAAGTCGCGACTTGCGTATCACCCTGGCTGGGCGATTCATCTAAATGGGGTTATAAAAAGGTCACTTATAGGGGTCAATCTGGTTAAACCCCATGAGTCCCGGTACGTGTTCCTATAAATGTCCCATGTATGCTAATGAATGTAATAAATAATGTTAGTTACTCAGAAATTGTTCATACGTTATGGGACTTCTGTTATATGAAACACCCACCCAAATCCCCGTACACAAAACATATTTTGTCACTAAGTTTAGTTGAGATTTAAGTATGACTTGTCATATTAGAGAGAGGGCTCTAAGGTTTTGACAAAATGGGTCGAATGTTATGTAGGGGTCATTACAGGTAAATCCGGGTACACCCCACGTATCATCTCAAGTCCCCTTACACAAATATTATTGACACCATGTTTGGTTGAGACTGAAGTTTGACTTTTCATATGAGAGCCCTAAAGAGCAATAAGTGCAGTTTAAAGTGTTGACAAATTGGGGTTTAAGGTCATGTAGGGGTAAATAGATGTCAATACTAGTGTACACCCCATGAACATCTCAAGTCCACTTACCTAAAGATTATTGTCATCAAGTTTGATGAGAGCCCTACAAAGTATAAGTATAAGTGCCGTTTGAAGTGTTGACAAAATTTGGTCAAAAGTCATTTAGGGGTCTTTAAAGGTCAATCTGTGTTCACCTTATGAGCACCTCAAGCCCCTTACCGAAAGAATAATGTCCCCCAAGTTTGACTGAGAAGTCTGACTTTACATGAGCAAAAAACAGCAGCGATAAGTGCAGTTTAAAGTGTTGGCAAAATGGGGTCAAAGGTCATGTAGGGTCATTAGAGGTCAATCTGTCTACACCCCAAAGCATCTATAAAGTCCCCTTTACTGAAAGATTATTGTTACCGAGTATGGTTGAGATTAAAAAACCCTGACTTTTCATATGAGAGCAGGTCTGAACAGGCCTACCTAAAAGAGACTACGCAAAAGGGAACATACATTACACCCCTACATCCATACAACACCTACCCCTACATACACACATGACGTAATCACAATATCCCTCCTGCTTTTAAAGCCAATTAGGGGACAAAAATGGACATGTTGGAGGCGCTCAATTCTGAGTTATTGGTATGGCTTTACAAGAGCACATTTCAAGTGGGGTGGGTGTAGTCAGTGGATCTGAGGTTACAGGGATGTGTCACCGAATAGGGTAAGGCCTCTTCACCTGTTTTGTTTCGATAAGTTGTCTTTTTTTGGTAAATTTTCATTATTCGTCAATGTGGCTTAAAAAGGTCGTTGGCGTTAGTGGTAAAAAGGGCGTGGCAAAACGATAATATGGTCAATGTTTTAATATATAGTTCAAGATCCTTGGCCAGCACACCTATAAGCTCCTATACCTAAATAATGATATCCCACCACCCCCGGATCATAAAGCTTTGAAATAGTACCATGTTGAACTTATAAGCAGATTTTGTATACAAGATGGATTGCATTTTTCGAAGTTGTTTTCTTATGATATTTTTTACCAAACTCTATATCTCAATAATAGATAGGCCTACAGCTCGTATTTCGAATTGTGTTTGCGTGTGCCGGAGGTTCGTGATTCGTATCATTTGGGTCCGTTTTCGCGTCGCGGAAATTCTTCCGGAAAAAGGAGGGGATAGGTTATACCTAAGGATCTAAATTTATAATATAGTACAGTATGCCATATTTTAGACGACTGAAAACAACTTGTACATGTATAATGCACTGTAAGACTTGACATCTTGGAAACCTGCCGGGTTGCCATAAAATACTTAGACTTACAATATTTTAGTTACAACTTTAAAAAGCTACACTTTAAATTTACGGTCAACATGATCCACATACATTTGTACATGTACAACTGCATTATATACGATTGCCTTTCAACATTTAAGATCGTATTAGTATTTTCACAGTACCAGAAAATAAATACTCTGCAACCAGCAGTTTCTTATCCCTATCCACCAATGCTATTCCATCAGGAGACTTCAGACCTTTGTAAATGCATCGTAGGTACTTGCCATCCACAGAGAAGCAATGGATACATTTGTCAGCGAGATTTGCAATACATATCTCATCATTAAGACTGACACAAACACCATGCGGGGACCACTCCTTGACATCTGGAGTACCATCTATAGCAACCAATGGTTTCCCAGTCATGTCAATCACATGCACACTAGTGCCAGCATCTCGCGCAGATATAACAATGTTATTCTGTTTTGTTGAAGCTATGTACCATGGGTTTACAGGAACCTTAATACTGGTGATGTGGCTTCCGTTTAGGTGATGTATGCTGATGTACTTTGAGGAGGTTTCTCCAACCAAGAGTTGGTTCTGAGAATTAATAGCAAGACCACGAAGACATACATTCTCAGATGATGATTTTAACCCCCCTGGAGATACCGCAGGGAATTCAGAGAGGTATTGACCCTTAGGACAATATACAGTGACATAATTGCAACTCTCAGCAGTTACAAAGAATTTGCTTTCAAGAGATACAGTAATATTTCTGGCGTTTGAAGATTTCTTGTCCAAACTGAATTTCAATTTGCCATCTGTATTAAAAACATGGACAGGGTTTGATACAATCCCCACTGCTATATCACCAGAAGGAGTAATGCCAACATCTGTGGCTATCCATATTTTAGAACTACCTTGTTGACCAATTTCCTTCTTCAGTACCCAGTCACAACTTGATATTTTTCTAGTGCCAAGAGTCAAAGTTCCAAAATGCTGATTGGTTATGGAAAGAATTTTATCTGCTTCGTAAGCAATGTCGTCCGCTCCTGTATCCAATGATGATGGTCTTACTGCACACACATCTTGTAATGAAGTCTTCAATTGTTTGTAGACAGATACGACGTCATATTCAGATCCTGTCTCCATAACCTGAGTTGCCATCTCACGGGCTCTCTTTAACTGTACTTGTTGACTGACGAGGCTATCTTCAACAGCATCTATCTTAGTATGAACATCAGTGACATAGCCATCAAGTCTGTCCTTTGCATCCTGAGAGATTTTGCGGATATCTTTAATAGCTTCCTCTTCTGCTTTCTCAATGTCTAACAATGCTTGCTTGGCATTGGAATCCAGACGTCTTCGTGTAGATCTTGCCTTATGAAGGGCATCATTTACTTGATTTGTGACCGCATCACTCTCTTCTACAAGTTGTTGAATCTCTCGTTTCTGCTCTTTTATAGCACAATCTAGCTCAACATACGCATGCTCAGGCCTTTGATGATTGACCACAGTACAGTCTCGGCAAATCAACACTCCACATGTTTCACAAAAGAACCATAACGCTTGCCCTTTATGCTTATTACACGTTGGCTGCTTACTCATTACAGTCTGCAAGTCAACTGAGCCTGACTTGATGTCATCTAAGTTGATAACCTGGTGATTTTTGAGAAATTTTAACAATCCGTGGGAATTGACACCTTTTTCACAGAGAAAGCCATCACAAGTCACACAACGTGCTAGTAGTTTAGAACCCATCTCTTCACAGCAAACACAGGCGACATTGGTTGGCTTCAACACTTGGCTGGAAAAGAAGAAGCAGAAAAGTAAGTAAGTAAGCAAGCAAGTAATTTAAAACAGTAATAAAAATCAATTATCAATTTACTCAATAATTAATTAATGATAAATTAATCAATTAATTAATACAGATCTATTAATTAATCCATCTGTTAATTAATATCAATTAATACATCTGCTAATTATTATCGATTAATACATCGATTAATTAATCTATCAACTGATAAATAGATATAAGGAAATACGAATGTATAAATAAGCAAACTCTTTCTGGTTCACAGGTTTTTGGTCTGGCCAAGTGGGCATCAACCAGATACAAATTAATGCAAACAATAGGAAACAGTTTTAGCAATGCATAGAAATCATCTTGTTTTCAAACCAAATTCAATTAATTTTACATTGCAAGTCAAATTTGTTAGTAAGTGTATGCTATAAATGAAAGTAAAATGCATATACCTTTTGTCTTTGGCATAAGGTTGAACTGTTTAACTGTGGCAGTGGCATCTGATACATGTGCTTGTCCATAAGGTATAGTTACCCGCAATTGACACTGTAAACAGAGTGGTGGCCCTTGCCCCCCCCACCCCATCCCATTAACCTTTCCCCGAGTCAGTTCAAGCCCTACCCCATTTTTGTCCCCAACACAATCGAAAAAGTTGACTTTTAATGTCAGAATCAGCAATTTTACAATAAAAGCCAATTTTTCCGCTCGAAACGCGCACATTTTGCCCAATTTCTCCCATCGTTTTATACAAGATATTGTGGATTAAATTCAAATTACGTCATAACGAATCTAAGAATTACCAATATGAATGATGGACAGTTTTGAGATACCTTATGGATATTTTGGATGCCTCGTGGACAAGCACGTACATGGGGTGTGCCATGCACAAGTGCTACCGCAATCATATAACGGACATCAAATGCAGCGCCCACTAGCGACCAGCTGAACAATAGGAATCGAACCACAGCTAAACATCAATGGTCGCTTGCTCCGATGTCAATTGTTTAAAGCTAACTATTGGGAGTCAATATATTAGAAAATTGACATATCAAAGTTGTTGTTTAATGGTATGGATGTAATGAATATTAGTCAAACTCCTATTATGGATGAGATGAGAGCCAAATGCCATTCCCCTGCAACATAACAGATCGATACAGATGAGTGAAAATTAATGTGTCGCAAAAAATAAAAAAATTTCAACAAAAATTAAAAATGTTTGCAACTTACATTTCAAGATTTCTCTGTAATTTGTGCATTACAGAGAATGATTTCCGTTCATAATAATGATTTATATATCAAGGAATATTTTGATAGCTTACTTATTGAAATTGATTCTATAAATCGTCTAATATCAATGCTCCCGTAAGTCCCAAAATATAAATAATTTAGTTGTCCACGGTCAGTCCTTATATTTGGTCATATCTAAAACAGTTTTAGTGAGTTCACACGCTCACCAAAGGCCGGTGAACAATGATGCCAATAACGAAACACACTGATACAACAACAATGAATTTCAACACATTTCCCAATCGACACTCTGCTTTATCAACGGCTAATAATTGGCGTTTGAACTCACGTCAACTTAGCATAATCACACGCTACTACACATGAATGCTTTCATTGCACACTGCTCAATCGGTATGTCCAATCCGGCGCCCTGCACAATACAGGTATATCGTCTCAGGGATGTTCATCGGTTCAGCATGAGCGGGTAATTTGACTATGAATAAGGTATACGAGGTTTTAGAACTGACGGAAAATAAGATAGGAATATCGAGGACAACCAATCAATATTATTGGCCTAACTGCTGGTTGGAAAATTCAGTCATGGATGATTAGAAAGCTGTCACTTGGAGGCGCTGTATTTCATGTCCATAGTCTACCACTTGTGCATGGTAGCATTCAGAAAGATTCGCCAAAGATAAACAAACGGTAAATGCGATTAACTTCGTTCTTTTCACACAAAGTTTACTATACAAAAAATGTAATTTTAACAAAGTTTTAAAAATTCATAATTTAAACTTGGTTTAAAAACAGATGGGTTGTCCCCTAAACTTGTAATGGACCTACGCTACGACACATAATTATTCTCCTGGCCACAGTCCAACATACGCGGATGCACTTCGATCAGATGCGCACGCATACTTGAAATATCACAAATTGCTGCTAACCAATCAGAGCCGTGAGGGCGAGTTTACGTATTGCGCACCACGGATGTCTGTTGCACCGGGTTTTTTTTTGGGGGGGGGGGGGGGATGAAGTTGACCTAACGTCCCCAGAAATGTCATCTATCGTTGTCATTTTTTGTTACCCCCCCCCCCCTCCCCTAAACGGAGGCGAATAATTGTATGACCCTCCCTACTCAGATGTTGATTATTTTTATGATCCAACATACACACAGATGCAGAAAACAGTTGACGCGGTAAATGTAGGAAACAGTTGACGCGGAAGCCAAACAACCCCCATTACAATGGTATTAATTTCATGACCCCCACCCCTATATTTGAAAAAAATTATGACCGCCCCCTACCGACAAAATTGACAGCCCCTAACAACAGTACTATCAAGTATCATGGTTGACTGCTCCCTCCGGTCCCCTAGTACAACAAATCATACTTATTTGACCATCAGTTGGTATTATTCATTAATGGTATTTTGCATGTTTCACTTTCTGTCCCCATCCTAAACAAAACAAGATATTTAAAAAAAATTGGTCAACGTCCATTGAATGAAATTAACAGAGGACAAAATGAAATTTGAAAAAGAAAATATGAAAAAGAAGATTTAGACAGTGTTAGATGGATTTTGACAAACCATATGTAATATATTATCATTTTTAAAAAAACCCGAGTTTTTGGTAAAAAATGGTTGCACCAAAATCAATGTTATGGTAAAAAATCAATCACTTTTTGGTCAAAATTTAAAAAAATAAGAATTTTTTAAGGTTATGAATATTAAATAAACATAAGTCTAGGTTGATTAATATGAACTGCATTACAGTTTGCTTGGAAATTAATAAATATCTTACATATTGAATCGACGAACATTAATATTTACATGAAATGAGCAGAAAGATATGAAATGTAATATAATAAAAGTGTTGATAACATTAACTTGTTTTACAGTACTTATTTAATCAAATCTGTAAATAAACTTCATGGAAAACTTAAAACTACAGACAATCCCCTTTATAATTTACAAAACACATTAATCTCCCATTTACCTCCAACAATTCTACTTTATAGCCACGATGATCATTCACTATAAATTGAGTTATAATATTTCCATTAATACTATACAGTTTATAAACTATCTCGCATCTCACTGACTACTATCTAAACCAAAACAGTATATTAACGTCAAGCAATTAATTAGGTTGTAACGCTATTCTAATCTCAAGGAAGTAATGCCTATAGTATTTACACTGAGATAGTAGCAATGCAAATGCTTTTGGCAATGTAAGGCTGATTGTACTGGGTGGTCCCTGTGGCTGTCTGTGGTCCCTCAGTTCTGTATAGTATTAGTAGAGTTCGCCAAATCTTGTCATTTCGTAGTAACAATGTGCAATGTTTTAATACTATTTTAATTATTTTTCCACAATTACAGCCTGATATGTTCATATTCTCGTATCAAGATCTCACATACATTTTAAAGACATCTGGGTACAAATACCGATTTAAAATACATGAAAGCAATTCATAGACTCCACCAAACCCTAAGGGACGTTGAAAAAACAAAACAAAAAACCACCAACGTATGGGTTTCCTGTAGTACCCCTCCCCCAACCCAGGAGTAGTCTCAGCACCAATCTACTATCTGACATGATCATGGATATCTCGGAAAGTGATATAATTATGCTATAGACCTAAACTGTCGTCTTACCTTCTCTGCATAAGAGTAGACACAAAGAAATTACCAGGCAGACCATCAACCCCATCATCCGGTAGTGGCATGGTTTTCTTACAGGCTGGACATATCACAGATTTGCTAGATGTTGTATCGTGTTCTGTCCATTCTCTCAAACATACCAGACAAAATGTATGTAAACATGACAGAGCTTTGGGGTCTTTTACGGTCTTTTTACAAATACCACATTTAGTCAAGTCTTCTGCGGGTGTAGCCATCGTGATTATACGAATATTGTGGGGTGGATTGGTAAATATTAAGACGATATTGTGCGATGTATATTAAACTAGCAACAATAAATAAAGCTTCCTGCATGACGACCTTTTGGCGATCATGGGATGTGATGAGTCAAGTTTCGTCAGTTGGGGAATTCCCCTTGAAAGCATTCAGCGGGTGATGGACTCGAGTAATAATTACATTTGCTCTGGGTGCACAAAATTTGAACAACAAAAGGCCAATACCGCGCCGGTGTGTTAAAATATCAAAAGGCGCCGAGTCGGAAGCAGGGAATGAATGATTTTTCGTGATGTTAATTACAAACATACCTTACAAAAAGAATAACCAGTCCGGTAACCAGTATATACAGTCATCAAAAAAATAACTATATAAAGGCCACTTAAAATTAATTATTAGATTCTCGTAGCACGGGCCTTCGAAAAGTGAAGAGGGAGGGCGGTTTTTATTTTTTTATTTTCCTAAATTGACACATACAAATGGTTGTTTTCCTGCAAAATGTGTATTGCCAGCATCTTTCAGCAGCATAAGGAAAACAGTGAGGCACTTTTTATGTTAGGTTTATGAGGGTTAGACCCCTAGCGTGGATTCAGGTTGAAAAATACACATTCCGCGTTTTCGTTCATGCGGATGATTACAACATTATACCTGATTAGCCCCCCTCCCGGGCCGATTACAAATTGGCAGTATCTTTAATTGCATTTTGCTTAATTTTTTTTTACCTCAGACACTCAGTAACTGGAAACTACGACCACACAGCCAGCGTCACTGAGATGCTACAGAATCTGGGATGGGACTCTCTTGCCACTAGAAGACTCCTTGGTCAGTCGTCCATGTTTTATAAAATTCCATATCAACTTGTCAATATCCCGTTTCCATCTTGTGTCATACCGGCTCTTCGCCAAGGGAGATTTACAAATACATTATGTTACCAGAACATATCACCAAGCCTAAACTCGTACAGGTACTCCTTCTTCGTACGCACAATATCAATCTGGAACAGACTCCCCTCAAATGTCGTCACAGCACCTACAGTACGACAATTTAAATATTTGGCACTGCCGGTCCTCCGTGGGATGCTTCCGACAGCTACCCAACACCAACTGTAACTTCCAGCACCTATGTTTTTACTTGCACGATTTGTAAATATCTACGAATCTGGCGAGCACCAGTTCTTCACCCCGCACAGCACGAACCTCCATGGACAAGCAGTTGCTTCTTTTGGAGTTACAGACTCAAGACTCAAGACTACACCGTATAATTGGTTAAACATAGATAATGTTGGTATAAATTTGAATAAAGCTTGCATCTCGTTCAAGAATGAATTTGTAACATTACAATCATTAAAAAGATGGTGGATGGTCTCCTCACTTGAAAGTGACTGTTAGTTGATATACACAATTAGGCCATTTACATTTCAGTTTTAGAAACTCAATCATTTTTGAAAATTGAAAGTTTACCATATCCCAGAAAGTGAGGAGGGAGGCTACGAGAATCAATCTGATCATCGGGCTAAAGGAAAACGTGCTGCCAAGCCCAATGATCGACAGTGATTTGAAATTACAATTGTCACATGAAAGTCATTTTTATATACTGGTTATTATTTAATTATTTTTGTAATTTACAAAACGAAAAACGTTCATTCCCTGTTTCCGACTCAGCACACAGGCAGCGCGGTATCGTCCTTTTGTTGTTCCAATTTTGTGCGCAGAGGCTGCAGAGCAAATGCATTTATTACTCGAGTCCATCACCCGCTGAATGCTTTCGAGGGGAATTCCCCAACTGACGAAACTTGACCTCAGCACATCACATGATCGCGGAAAGGTCGTACGTGTACGCGTCATGCCGGAAGCTTAGTACACTTTGCTGCCAGTATACATCGCACCATATCGTCTGAATTTCTACCAATCCATCCCACAATATTCGTAAATTCACGATGGCTACACCCGCAGAAGACTTGACTAAATGTGGTATTTGTAAAGAGACCGTAAAAGACCCCAAAGCTCTGCCATGTTTACATACATTTTGTCTGGTATGTTTGAGAGAATGGACGGAACACGATACAACAACATCTAGTAAATATGTGATATGTCCAGCTTGTAAAAAAACCATGCCACTACCGGATGACGGGGTTAATGGCCTGCCTGGTAACTTCTTTGTGTCTACTCTTATGGAGAGAAGGTAAGACAACAGTTAAGGTCTATAACTATTTCACTTATTCCGAGATATCCATGATCATGTCAGTTGAATGATGTCAGATAGATATTGCCATTGGTGCTGAGACAACTCCTGGGGTAGGGGACAGTCCCCCGGTGGTTTGTTTTTCAAATTTGATTAGTAAGAACGCAAATTTGCGAAAAACTTGGGTTTTAGAACGCAACTTTTTCAATAAATTGGGAATAGGGGGGGGGGGGGGGTCTAGCAGAAGAGGGTGAAAAAACTAGCAGAAGATCGGGTGAAAAGAGCTAGCAGAAGAGGGTGAAAAAGGGGGGGGGGGCGGTCTTCAGGGCGGCACATTTCATATACCCCTTTCCAATGTGTCCCCCGGCCGCGATTTTTTTTTACTAGTAAACATTTGCATGGTCTCAAGTAAAATCAGTTGATTTTTTTGAAAAAAAATTGAAAAATCATTTTATTCAGTGAGTTTTGCTTTATTCCGTATTAAAACGAAATAAATAAATTTTACAAATGTTTACTAGTAAAAAAAGAAATCGCCCCCCCCCCCCCCCACGGCCCAGTATGTAGTAC
Source organism: Ophiura sarsii (assembly GCA_035610835.1). Taxonomy (NCBI): domain Eukaryota; kingdom Metazoa; phylum Echinodermata; class Ophiuroidea; order Amphilepidida; family Ophiuridae; genus Ophiura; species Ophiura sarsii. The sequence goes on from CM069445.1 coordinate 15,698,411, forward strand.
TGTTGTTAGGGGCCTGTCATTTTCATCGGTAGGGGGCGGTCATACTTTTTTACATAGCAAATATGGGGAAGGGGGTCATGAAGGGTGTCAAGTACAGATCTGCATCTGTGTGTGTGTTGGATCATAAAAATAATCAACATCTGAGTAGGGAGTCTGGGGGTGGGTCATACAGTTAGGTGCCTTCGTTTAGGGGGAGGGGGGGGGGGGGGGTAATAACAAAATGACAATGATAAATGACATTTTGGGGGACCCACCAAAAGAAAATAGTTCTGGATCTATTCCTGTCCTGCTTGATATTTGATGCATCCTTGTATTCAAGTTTAGAAAGAGGGGACAACCCGTCTTTTTTTTAAACCAATTTTAAATTATGAATTTTTAAAACTTTGTTAATTTTTTTTTGTTAAGTAAACTTTGTGTGAAAAGAAATAAGTCAATCGCATTGACCGTTTGTTTGTCTTTGGCAAATCTTTCTTACTACCAAGACACACTCGATTTACGTGCTTGTCCACTTGAGGCATCCAAAATATCAATAAGGTATCTCAAAACAGTCCATCATTCAAAATGGTAAATCTTAGATTCATTTATGACGTAATTGGAACTTAATCCACAATATCTTGTAACGATGGGAGATATGGGGCAAAATGTGCGCGTTTCGGCCTTGCTTTTATTGTAAAAATTGCCTGAAAATAGCTTAATTTGTTCTGAAATAGACATACCAATTTTAAGCTAAGACTAAGAGTAGGTCTTCGTTGGGGGGGGGGGGGGGGTAATAAATGACAACGATAAATGACATATTCAATTACACGTTTAGAAAGAGGGGACAACCCATCATAATTTTGAAGTAATAAAGAATCGTATCGCCCTGTAACTTGGAATGTATACATGTACGATGATGTTCAGAAAATTAAATCTGCATGAAAATTTGCTCCCCTGGAAAAGATCACATAATATACCTTTAATTTAATTTGTTTTGAAAACATGCAAGATGATTTCTCTGCATTGCTACAACTGTTTCCTATTTGTTGCACTAATTTGTATCTGGTTGATGCCCACTTGCCCAGAACAAAAACTTGTGAACCAGAAAGAGTTTGCTTATTTGTATTCATTCTTATTTCCTTACATTTATTAGTTGATGATTAATTAACAGATGTATTAATTGGTAGTAATTAATAGATGAATTAATTGATATTAGTTAATAGATGAATTAATTGATATTAATTAACAAAAGTATTAATTGATATTGATTAATAGATGTATTAATTGATTTAAATAATAGATGAATTACTTGAAATTACTTAACATATGTATTTATTAATATAATATTAATTAATAGATGTATTCATTAATATTAATTTAATAGATGTATTAATTAATATTAATTTAATAGATGTATTAATTAATTAATTAATCAATATGTAATTATATATTGATTATTGGTAATTGGTAATTGGTAATTGATTACTATTACTGTTTTTACTTACTTGCTTGCTTACTTACCATACTTACTTTTCTTCTTCTTTTTTTCAGCCAAGTGTTGAAGCCAATCAATATCGCCTGTGTTTGCTGTGAAGAGATGGGTTCTAAACTACTAGCACGTTGTGTGTCTTGTGATGGCTTTCTCTGTGAAAAAGGTGTCAATTCCCACGGATTGCTAAAATTTCTCAAAAGTCACCAGGTTATCAACTTAGATGATGTCAAATCAGGCTCAGTTGACTTGCAGACTGTAATGAGTAAGCAGCCAACGTGTAATAAGCATAAAGGGCAAGCGTTATGGCTCTTTTGTGAAACATGTGGAGTATTGATTTGCAGAGACTGTACTTTGGTCAATCATCAAAAGCCTGAGCATGCGTATGTTGAGCTAGATTATGCTATAAAAGAGCAGAAACGAGAGATTCAACAACTTGTAGAAGAGAGTGATGCAGTCACCAATCAAGTCAATGATGCACTTCATACAACAAGATCTACACGAAGAAATCTGGATTCCAATGCCAAGCAAGCTTTGTTAGACATTGAGAAAGCAGAAGAGGAAGCTATCAAAGATATCCGCAAAATCTCTCAGGTTGAAAAAGACAGACTTGATGGATATGTCACTGATGTTCACACTAAGATTGATAATACTGAAGAAAGCCTTGTCAGTCAACAAGTACAGTTAAAGAGAGCCCAAGAAATGGCAACTCAGGTTATGGAGACAGGATCTGACTATGACGTCGCATCGGTCTTCAAACAATTGAAGACCTCTTTACAAGATGTGTGTGGAGTAAGACCATCTCCACTGGATACAGGAGCAGACGAAATTGCTTACAAAGCAGATAACATTCTTCCCATAACCAATCAGCATCTTGGAACTTTGACTCTTGGCACTAGAAATATATCAAGTTGTGACTGGGTTCTGAAGACGGAAATTGGTCTGTGGTGTCCCACAGATGTTGACATTACTCCTTCTGGTGATATAGCAGTGGTGAGTGTATTAAATCCTGTCCACGTTTATAATACAGATGGCAAATTTAAATTCAGTTTGGACAAGAAATCGTCAAACGCCAGAAATATTACTGTATCTCTTGATAGTAAATTCTTTGTAATTGGGAGTTCCAAACATGTCACTATATATTGTCCTAAGGGTCAATACCTCTCTGAATTCCCTGCGGTATCTCCAGGGGGAGTAAAATCTTCATCTGAGAAGAAAGCATGTCTTTGTGGTCTTGCGATTAATTCTCAGAACCAACTCTTGGTTGGAGAAACCTCCTCAAAGTACATCAGCATACATGACCTAAACGGTAGTCACGTCACCAGTATCAAGGTTCCTCTAAGCCCACGGTACATAGCTTCAACAAAACAGAATAACATTGTTATATCTGCAGCAGGTACGGGCACCAGTGTGCACGTGATTGACATGACTGGGAAACCATTGGTTGCCATAGATGGTACACCAGATGTCCAGATGTCACAGTGGTCCCCGCGTGGTGTTTGTGTCAGTCTTACTAATGAGATATGTATTGCAAATTACGGTGACAAATGTATCCATTGCTTCTCTGTGGATGGCAAGTATCTACGGTGCATTTACAAAGGTCTGAAGTCTCCTGAAGGAATAGCATTGGTGGATAGGGATAAGAAATTGCTAGTTGCAGATGGTTTTTCTTCGGCTACTGTTAAAATACTAATACGATCTTAAATGTTGAAAAGCAATCCTATATTATAATGCAGTTGTGCATGTATAATGAAGAACATTCCCGTCACTTTTGAAAAATGCATGGGAGCTTATTTTCTTTTACAAGGCGGTTCTCGAACAGCGCGTCTCGCCTGTTCATCAAAAGTTAATTGAATTGAAAGAAATGATGGTGAGATGTATGATAAAATGTAGCACTGTCACAGAGGTAGGCATTGTAGTTAAAGGTAGATGTTCCGATTTTCAACTTGAAGTTTTCTATTCTACATGAAAGGTCATCCTTAAAAGAGTTGTATTCCAAAGTTTGAGTTGCATAAGTCTAATGGTTCTTATTTTAGACGCACAAGATGCCGTGAAATGTGCCCATTGAGTTGTACACAAGCTATATTGGTGGTAACCACCTTTCGCGGTAATTCGATGCTATTTCACCGATTTCTTCGTAATCATACTGATTTGGACCGTCAAATTTCAGTTTGTTAATCAGAAAAATATGATCTTTCATATGATATGAAAATCGCCATATGTTTGAGAAAAATCTGTGTTATGAAAATGTGATCGGGTCATCTACCTTTAATGTAAGGGATGTAATACCTTAAGGGATGCTCAAATGTTAACCCAGTACTAAAAACCTTCCTTTGTAGCAACTGTACACATTAAAGTAAACTGCGCCAATAAAGTATCGAAACACTTACAAATGGTCAGATTTATCAGAACCTGAATTAGTATGCAACAAAAATAATTAAATAATTCGATTCACAGTTATCTTCTGCGCATTTTGACACCTCTTTTGTTGCGCTATGATGTTGTTTGGCGGATTTATGGGCACTTGAGTGGCTTAAAGTCGAATTCTAAAGTTGCAAAAGCCCCTATACCAAGATAGGCCTTACGGATCTCGAGATATCGCGTCACAAAGGTATTTCTTAGCACACGGCAGACGGCGGACAGAAATAGTGATAACATAGTCTCATCCTGATTACATCAGGCGAGACAAAAATGGTTCTAGTTGACAAATTCACAAAGAAACCAAGGTAGGAAGAAAATGGTCACGGAATCCAAGATTATGACTCTACTATAATGTTCTGACCGTTTAAACTACTAAACATGCGTTAAAACGTTTAAACGCAAACTCATGTCATAGAAATAATAGGCATATACGACGGGTATTAAACAAATTATAAATATTTTAACCAGGTTCGCCGTCGTGGGTAGAAAAGAGACAATAATGGGAAAACGATCTCGCCCGGGAATCGAACCCAGGATCTGTTGATTGCTTGTCAACTGCCTTGTCCATTGGGCCACAAGACCTTGCATGGTAAAGCATCTGAAATTCAAACCTAAGCGATTTCGATTCCCAGTCTCCTGCCACAAGTATTACCCGGAGTAGCTCGGGCAAACTCATGTCCTTTATTTTGCCTGCAGGCACAGCATTTGGAACCCCAGGAATTGGAATTACAACCAAATTTTACACTGTAAAATAAGATTATTTTGTTCTGAAAATCTTCCAATACGGGTAAAATCCTCAATTCTGAAATATTTCTGTATTTTGGTTTGAAACTGAGCAAAATAATCTAATGTATCATTGCCTACAAACTGTCTGCACTTGCCACTGCAAATTTTAAATTTTTTAATTGGGCTTACATGTTTAGCCGTTTTGCATTTTTGATGTATGGTATAATATTAGAAAAATGCACACAAGAGTTAATATCATTCACACATTAACTTTATTTTGTATCCATACAGGAGACGCACATTAATGAAGTTACATATATGGGCAATTCCATAGATTGGTGATGACCTGAAAATTTTAAATTCAATTTGGATGCTTATTACCCATTTTATTTTATTGTATACACTTGTAGGTATATGGGACAATCAAATGTTTGAATGATTTGTTTGTAAATTTCAAGAAATTATCGTCATAAGTTAGAAAGTGTTTTTTTCATAAAAAATAAGTAAAAATGTGTGTTCAGGTTATGTTGACCTCTTACATATTAATATTAACCGTAAATATAAATATTTGTTGATTTCTGAAATGCATAATACCTTAGTTTCAAGTTACCAACTATGAAAAATACCTATGCATTGACACAAGTTGGGAGGAATCTCCTGTGTGTCCGATGGTAATTGAAAATGTAACGTGAGTAACGATAAACATCAAATAGTTGTCCTACTCAATTGTTCTTTGCTTTTAAATTCTGCCAAATGGAATAATAATCATACTCCAGGTACTTAATTTGAAAACAGGAAATATAATGGGCTATGTGTAGTTTTATTAAAATGGCAGCGGTTTGAAAACTGTAACGTGAGTAACAATTGTAACGTGAGTAACAAGAATGTAACGTGAGTAACGGCCTAAAATGCATTGTAGCAATAAGAAATGGATCTCTTTTTGCTTTTACTGCACTTAGTTTTATTCATTTATCAGTCTGATGTCAGTCTAGCACTTCCATCACTTCGTACGCACTATTTCAAGGGGTCATTGCGTGTCTTTCCAAGTTTTTCAACAAGTAAAACAGTAATTTTGTCCTCTGAAAGTCACTTTTGAAGGAAAATATTCAATGTTGTTGGTTACAAAGTGTTAAATATACATGCATAGCTTATGTACACAAATATTGTAGAGCATTTTCTGCATATTTCTTGCGTTCGTCGTTCCTAAGTTCAAAAATATTGATTTTGCGCAAAGGTGCTGAATTCGGCAACCTTGATAACTATGGTGTAATTCATCAATTATATGCAATTATTTTCACCTAACACTTGTTAAACATAATGTTAAGTTTCAAAAAAGAAAATAGCTCTCAAATTGTTTCTGTTTTAATGCAAACTGATACCATTTTCATCAAGATATTGTTGATATAACAGGTAGAGAGTTTGCAAAATGTCCTGTGAACTTGTGTAGCGGTCATAATTGACTGTTTGGAGACATAATAAAATTTTGGGAAATTAAATACATCATGTCAAGACTATTTCATAACATTTTGAGCTAATCTGCATGAGCTATATAAATTCAATTTGAATTTGCAAAAACAAGTAACGTGAGTAACGTAACGTGAGTAACAGCTATTTTGGTCAATTTTCTGAAAAGTGTTTTGTCTAATCAGATTAGTTTCACCTTGCATTTGTAGATCTTAATGTTAGCTTTATCAACCATGTTAAACTTGTTTCTAAAAATATCCTGTATGAGGACACTTTGTAAATGAAGGCTTGTTGCCATTTTATGATGGCCAATCAAATGTAACGTGAGTAACAAAAGTGTTTTCCTTCTCACTCGCAAGTCATGTCTTGTATTGCAATTCTAATTGCATATAAAGTTAGTGTTGGGTCTTGTGTAACTACTGCAGAAAAAATAATTCTGTCAAGCTTGTTCTTCTAAAAAATATGGCACTTCCAAAAGTGTAACGTAGTGAAAAAGCGTAACGCGAGTAACATGGAATTGCCCTTATGGTCATGTGTTTTAAGCTCGCCTCCTTTCGCGTTACACACGGATTTTGACTTTCCCGACATGATTTTAACTTTACACATTTATGTTTGCTTGTATACCCCTCATGAGGTAGTAAAAGTATAAACTGCTCACAAAAAGTATCGAAACACTTAGAAATGATCCAATATATAACGGCTCGAAAGGGTATGCATTATAGGGAAGCAAATAACCAAGTGCATAAATTTGTTCTGCGTATTTTGACACCTCGATCGATGAGATACGATGTTGCGGAGCGGAGTTATTGTCATTTCAATGGTCGTGGGTCCAGTTTCAAAAGTGACAATCATCCTAGGTTTGCATTACTGTTTAGAATGATCAGATTCGTGCTTTTCAATAGGGATGAGTGTCACTTTTGAAACTGGACTCACGATCATTGAAATGACAATACGCAGAACAAAATTATGCACTTGGTTATTTGCTTCGATTAATGCATACCCTTTCGAGACGTTATGTATTAGATCATTTCTAAGTGTTTCGATACTTTTTGTGAGCACTTTACATTTTCTGAAGGGAAATTGCATGAGGAAACCAAATATGCCATTGAAATTATACTACGACCAAGAAAATGGTATGATCGGAAATGTTCGGAAAAATATCAAGAGTTTTTTAATTTTTAATTTGAGATCCATATATTTTTTATACCTACCCCTATCATTATTTACTTTACATATTTGAATTCCTCATGAGATTACCCATTAGATGATATATAATTGTCAAAGTTACTACGTCGGTATTGTAATTATACCGGCTAGTGAACATCTCCAATATTGTTATTTTATATATTTTTAGAATTTTCAGAAATATTTGTTTAAGGATGAACCCTTCTCTGATCTAAACTGCATTTCTGATTTCCTCTAGTTACAAGCTTTCCAAAAATGTATACTTTTGCTATCATAGGTCAAAAACTTTTTCTGTTATAGTCATTTTTATAAATCCAGTAAATTGAGGCTGGGTATTCATGTTGACTGTGTAGCGAATAGGAAGAAAGCTGATGATCATGGTCTTATCCATAATTAATTAGTTGTTACAAATAGTTGACAAGTCTGTTGAACCACAAACTTGAAGATACTAAATATCCTTTAAGATGAGACCAGAATGGTGTTTGTGACATTAGGGGATGACTAGTTATTGTAAAAAGAACAAAGCATGGGATTACCCCCTTTGAGGTTGTACAGGCGGCACCCCTTCCGGCACCACCCCTGGTCCCCAAACTTCAAACAGCTGTATCTCCCTGTCTGTATTAATTATACCGATCCCATTTTGCAGGCAGCTTGTTATTAGGGCTTTACAATGATATCAAATTTGTTGAGATAGCTTTTGTGGTTTTAAAAATATTTGAGGAATATGACAGCATGAAAATAAAAAATGTAACAGCACCACCCTATTGGGAGGTGAGTTCATAACGCGGGACCATATACATGTACGTATATTGAGACTCAAGTAATTCAGAAATAAGTTTACCTGAAATAATATATCAACATAGAATATCTTCTTTATTCAAGTTCATATAAATAATTGCAATGAATTCAAAAAACATCCAACTCAACGATCATTCAATTATATACATGGGTCATTCAATAAGTTCTACCTCCTCTCCTCCCTCATAACATCGCTAATGTCGGCCTCAAGACGTTTGTTATGATTAGCTCCGATTCATAGCTACACATAGCTAGTAAATGATAATTGAAATCTGTTTCACTTTTGTTCTGATGCGGTCAAAGCCAGAGAGATGGGAACTGACAACTACCCTCAAAATAAATACATATTGTTTTTGATAAGGGTATGATTTTTAAACTAAAACTGAAAATGAATGAATGATATGTAAATATAATACATTATTATCAAGTATATATAAACAATACAATCAGATGTGAGTAATATAACTCTTGTAGGCTTGCAAATATTGACTCAAATACATTGCAAATTCATTGTTACCAGACATGCCATGCCTCGCATATCTTTCTATACAACCGTCAGAATAATCAATAATAGAATATTAAGTAATAGAACATTATCTCTTGAAGAGACTCGGAATTCCTCCATTGATTTTGAAGATCTCTCAGTTCTTATGAAAAATAAATATGACTTTTGCAGTGTTCCGTGGATTGGAGAGGGTTTCACCTAATGGATGTTCTTATCTGGTTCTGGCTAATCAGACAACGTATACTTTTATTATTCCCAACAAATCAGTCACTTTTATTGATTATAGGTTGTTTTAAAGAGATATCTATAGTTTAGAACGGTTATACTTGGCCGATGAGTTCGTTTTGTCTCTTAGAATTGGCCAAATTAGGTAATATTTGCTGGGTTTCTTCATTCGTTTCCGTCATACTCAATGGACATATGATTTCACTGCATCTTCACAAAAGTACAATCATACCAGTACTCGAACCGATTTACTTCAAAGTTCCAATTGTGGAATGTTTCTTAAATAAAATAGCAAAGTTATGAGATAGGAGGAAGAACTTATTGAATGACCCCTTTTCCCAATTCTTATGCACAATTTTAATAACAGGGTACAAACTGTTTGTGTACCCTGCTTTATACAGAAATATTACTCAAGACGACGATAAAACCTCACCCTGTTGTACGAGCAAGCGGACCCCTCAGGGGCCGGTCGGTCATTGAAATACATTTGTAATGAATTGCAATTAATATTACTCAGAAATGTTACAACTTTATCGAAGATACATCTAAAAAAATGATTTGATCCAAGCTTAATGTGCATAACATACTGATGGATGTGTAACATATACTGAAACATCAACAAGAAACTCCAGTTTAATGTGCACAACCTAGTGACGGATGTTCGGGAATCAATTGTTCATGGATGACAGATGTTTCAAGACCCTTTATACATTATTTTTGTCACAATCCGGCAACTTAAAAGTGATTCATGTTGTCACTGTTCTTCTCTGACTGATTACCCCGGGGGCTCATAATAAAAGTTGTAATCATCCTTGTGAATCTACTCTCAAAAACTACCCTTAATGCGGATTTTCAAAGTAGGAAAAAGTTACCCTCAACAAGGATGATAGATCAATGAATCATGCTCGTAAGCAAAGGAATAGGTCCTTAAAAGAGAGTTTATACTGAAATGAACATAATGAAGTAATTGTGTGATTCAGTTTTGTTAGTTTTTTCCAGTGACAGTTAAGAATCACTGATTTGACTCAAAGAGCTTTAACCATTTGGGGCTATTTTTACAATGATGACACATGACTATCGGCCTTAGAAGCAACCCTTAGCGTGGATTCAGGTTGAAAAAGACACCCTTATTCTCTGAAATTGGCGATTTCGATACCCTTTTGCACGGCCCCTGCTGTGGTCGAAAAAAACCACCTTTATTCGGTGTTTTTGTTCACATGGATGATTGCAACATTATACCTGACTGGCCCCGGGCTAATTACAAATCAGCAGAGTCTTTAATTGTGTTTTACTTAAAAACGTTTTACCTCAGAGTATAGCAGTCACCGTTATTACACCTCAGACGTACATATTTTTAAGGGTAAACTCTTTTTTGATTACAGTGGAACCTCCTTAACACAAACTGTATTAAACAAAATTCCTGTTAGCACAAAGTGTTATTCAAGTACCAAGCTTATATTTTACCATATAATATGACTGCATAACACAAATTCCTGGTAACACAAACTAAAATGCAAGGCCCCGGCTGGTGCTTAACGAGGTTCCACTGTAGTTCAATTTTTAAATAAAAGCCTGCCGAATGCATATTACGTTTAAAATGGTTCTCAACATAATTTCAACTTATTTACCGTGTTTTCCAAATTTCAAATAATTAGTACCGAAGAGAACTATTTTGACAACTTTGGAATCAGGTGATATGAACTTGTGAATGACAAGCCTGTCTCCCGGGGGAGGGCACTCAACTTATTTTGTGGGTAGGGGTGTGCCAATCAGGGATGCAAATAGTGCGGGAGCGGGGAGCACCGCTCCCAGGAAATAGCAGCTAAAATTGAGGAAATCATGCCATTGTCAACAAACAAAAAAGGAGGAAAAAGGAGGAAGAAAAGAGGGAAGAGTAAAAAGAGGAAAAAGAAGAGGGGAAAAGGAGAGAAAAGAGAAAGAGGAAAAAGGGAAAAGAAGGGAAAAAGAAAAGAGAGGACAAGATGACGAATAGGGCAGGGCAAAGCTAGATTCAATTTGAAGTGAGGCAGTGAAGCCACAAACTGACGCATGTGGATGGAATGAATCATACAGGAAATCTCAAGACCTTCGAGGAACATTTACATTTAATATCATCAGGGCAGGCAGTCAATGAAAAACAGTGAAAAGAAGACGAGTCGAGTCGTGAAGGTGGATCTGAGGAAAGTTATACAACGAGGGTTCCGAGCCATAGGAAATTCAATTTATCAATACAGCACTAAAATTGAAGGAAGAACTGTTGAGAACGACCTAGAAAACCTTGAGGAAATATTGGATCAATGAGATATAAAGAAAAACCATAAGCACCAAACAAGTTGGAAAGTAGTAAAGTTTGAGGAAATGGAATCATCAACATCAAGAGGAATAAGCAGTGAATGGATGATGACTAAAAGGACAGCAGCTGACACCAACATCTCAGATTTGAGGATATCATATATTTGCTAAGTAAAAGGATGAAAAGGGAAGACAGGGCCAAATTGATAGTCACATTTAAATAAACCCTTTCAATGCAAAAATAGAGAAAGTTAAAAAAGGAGATGCACATGATAAATACACAAACAGACATAAATCTCAATACTTGTAATCACAAGCGTACAAATGGGACTGCGGGCTGCCAGCAGGAGTTCAAAGATAAAAGTAACCAGTGGTCTCTTTACTCTCTTCATATCCATGCGAGTGATGCGACAATAAATGTTTGACAGCTCTGCTCATAAAGCTTGCTCGTGCAGATTTCTATGCAAAGTGCATACATCTTGTGCCATGTAACAGAGTCTATCATTCATTCATGTACCATTAAGAGGATCATACCGTACTATTACTATCATTTGAGATCTGATAAGGAAAACTATGAATGGAAGCTTTCAAAATCAAATTTTTGTGTATACTATACTTTGAGAATGACTTATTACTGAGTCACGAGGAAAATAATTGATCTGAGCAAACAGGTTTAACTTTAATTAAACAATGAATGTTCAGTGCAGTTAACATGTACGGGTGTAAACTACCTCAAGTTGGAGTATATTATTATTAAATGCTAACATGTATATTACAACCTATTCATAAGCTGGTGCTGGTGTTCATGAAATAGCCCTTTCTGCATCAAAAATCTTGTTTGATTAATTTATTTTGCATGCTGAATTCAATTATCATGATATGATAGAGTAAATTGTCATGATTGTTGGGCTGGAATTTATTTTAGTACATTCAAATGGTAGAACTCCTTGTACAGTTTGCAGCTTTCTATCTAACTATGCATTTGCCCACGTCATTCAACCACTGATTTGACCGGACTGGGATGACTTGACATGACTTGGACATCTTTCTTGAACAATGCTTGATATAAAGAGGGTTGAATCCGGAACTTGAGACACGGTTGACTATGACTTGTGCTTGGAAGACGGTGAGGACCATCCTCATGTTGTTTGGTCCTCCTTGGTTATTCATTTCTGTTGTCTTTTCGTTGTTGCTTTTGGCTTTCTTTCTTTATTATTATTATTTTTTGTCTGTCCATTTTTATTTTGTTTGGTGTATTTGGGCATCCCTTCAATTTATTGCTTGTCAATATTGGGTTTTTGCCTGGCATCACTGCCGAATGTTATAAATAAACAGGGAATGCCATTACTTAAAACTTAAATTTGATAACCAACGCTAAAGATAATTCTTGTTATGAAGGAGACATAAACAGTTATTTGTATCACAACATGTTCTGTGGGCCAGGGTGTCAGTCGGGATATTGATTTGCAATTACAAAACCATTTTTAAAATAACACTCATCATAGTTATAAGAACTCACAACCCAATGCAATTACATATATAGTTTGAAGTTTGACATTCAATTCCATGTTATTTCTGAATTCATAATATTTTTGAACAATGAGCATGAACGAATACAAAGGTCTACATTTCTGGTACCATTGTTACGGTTTGATTGAGGAAATCTTGAACCCTAGGACCATGCTCCTGAGGAAGAAATGACTTTTTGCACCCCTGGCTGCCAATTGCCATCCAGTGACTCAAAATGGAGGGCTTCGGAGCGGAGCAGATTTGATGAAAAATAGGGTCTTAAGAACTGATTTTCTCCGAAAAGTAGGGTCTAAAAAAAATAGAGGTTTAGAATGCAAACATTTATGAGCTGATGCAGGCTCAAAAGGGGTCTTCAGGGCAGCACATACCTATATCCTTCCAATGTGAACATTCATGAGCTATAATGCAGGCTCAATAGGAGACTTCAGGGCAGCACATACCTAATCTTTCCAATGTCCCTCCCCGAATTTGAAGAGGGTAGGGGTGTGCGGCTGGGCAGTCTGAAAACAGGGGCTTACCGAACTGAACGGGCACCAAAACAGGGGCTTACCGAACTGAACGGTCGCCGAAATTAGGGTCTTAGAGAACTGAATTCTTATACAAAATTGTGTCTTATAAACTGAATTTTAGGCAAAATTTTGCCTTATGAACTGGATTTAGGCCAAATTTGAGGCTACATAACTCAAATTCATAAGATTTTCACACATTTTATGATTTTTGGTTAAATTTGGGGTCTAAGGGAACTGCCAATGGATGAAAAGGGGGTCTTATGGAACTGCCAGTGGATGAAAAGGGGGTCTTAAGGAGCGGCCGAAAGGCGTGAAAAGGGGTCCTAGCCAGCCGCACATACCCGTATGGCCAATATACGTGAGTACCCCCCGGGCCCCTCCCCCGGCTTGTCTCTTCATGCTTCTTCACCAAAATTGTCTTTACAGTCATCAAAAATGTAACTATACAGGCAATGAATGGGCTTCTAACTCTAAACATATATATCCTACTTAAAAATATTAAATTATAAAGTTGTTGAGAAATTTATCTTCTTCAATATGAAATATCGTATGCTAGGATTGGGTGATTCTTGAGGAAGTGACACTCCAAAATGTAAGGTAAAGTCTGATTTTCATTTTTACATTTTTCTTTTCTACACGCAGACCCAGTTACGGATAGCCTACATTATCGATTACCGTTAGTGCAATTGGGGGATGCATGCGCAGCCCGACTGGGCTGCAACGCCAGCACAGGGCTATGAGGACTGAAACAGCCTGTCTTACGGTAAGGCTATACGAATGTATATAGCTTGGTGCCGAACAGGTTGGATAGTCAGCCATATTGTTCTGATGGATCAATACGCCACACACACGCTACCTGTCATACTCTCCCCCGTGTTGAGATGTAAAATGTGAAAATGAAATTGTGACTTCACCTTACATTTTGGATTGTCGATTCTTCAATATTCAACCGATCCTAGTGTGCAATATCCCATATTAAAGAAGATAAATTTCTCAACAACTTTATAATTTAATATTTTTAGGTAGGATATATATTGTTAGAGTTACCTGTATAGTTACTTTTTTGATGACTGTAGTCTGCTTTGATAACAATGAGTGCATCTGATTGACCCAATTGTATCTATCACTTCAAAAATGTCACCCACATGCTCATTATTTAGCATGCACATGTAGGCCCAGTGCTGAACTTCTCTGGCAGTGGCTACAGTTTGGGCTCAAACTTTCATACTAAAACCAAGAGATATTTTTTACCTCCAGTAAATAATCTGCCCTCATCAGTTTCACCGATTCTGTGATAGGAATAGTAACTATCTCATTAGGATTATCAGCCATAGCTGCTGCAGCCTGCTGTTCACTTCCAATCTGCTGCTGTTCAACAGTAAAAATGGTCACATTTTTATCATTTTTTATCGCATTTTGCTGCTGTTCGTCAACAGGTTGTTCATAGGTAACAGTTACTGCCCCCGCCTTGACCGCCTCGCAGGTCGCAACCAGATCACTGACCGTTCCATGTACATGTTGCATCAGCAGCTGTCGTACTCGTCCGTATTTCAACAGGCTGAACATATGCTGGCATTGTTGTTTCAGCTCTTCTATCTGTGCTGCATCCTCCCCGTTGATGTCCCCATCGCCATCATCATCATCGTTGACTTCTGTCTCCGAACTGCCAAAGTCTACGTTGTCGGCTGACATGTGTGCCGGGACTGACACGGTCTGCGACACTCTCTGCAAGTGTACCTTGTGAACATGTGGGCATAACTGGGCTTCCTCTATGCAGCTACAGGAGTAGAGGTGGTGGCAGAGACTGAAACAGGACAGTTCAAGACACTTGTTGTAGCACACGGTATCATCGCATACTTCTTTGAGTTTCTTCACCACATGGCTTTCCGCATCAGTGGTGACTGTCCATTGCTGGTCTAGCTGGTGTACCTTCTTCTACCACATGCTCCGACGGTATAGCTGCCCCTCTTTGGTGATTCGTTAAGAATTGCATCCCGGAGGCATCCTTTGGAAGTTCCTTGAACTCCTTTGAGTCCCGACACCAGCTGTCATTTTTTGCAATCTCCAGTACGATATTGGTGGGAAAATCCACTCGCTTGTTAGATTTCCTCTTCTGGTGGAAGAATATCTTGATCTTCTCATGAAAGTCATTCCGAAAATTACAGATGTCGTTTCTAGATTTCGATGTCGTTATATGGTAGCAGGAGGCCCATGTCATGAGCAGCGTTCGAAATAGCGGCCATCCGGTCATCCGAAATGACCAAATCTACCGGCGGATGACCAGTTTTTCTTGGCCGATCATCCGGCGGATGACCAAAATGATGGGAGATAAAAGTGAAGAAGATGATCACCAGGATGCATTAGAGGCTGTAGACCTGACCGTCCTATTGAGAGACGTAAGAACAAGTCGTGGTCGCGAATGAACCAACCCTAGAAGCTGCAAATGAGGATGACACTGACACAGCTGACGACACCGACCCTGTAGCTGCAGTTGTGAAACTTGAGGCTGAGTCAGATGAGGAGTGACCTGGATACAGATCCAATGGAATCGAAAGATAGGAGTGAAGCAGGGGATCATCCGGATCAGGATGCATTAGAAGCTGCAAATGAGGATGACACTGACACAGCGGACGACACCGACTATGCAGTTGTGGAACTTGAGGCTGAGTCGGATGAGGATGACCTGGATACAGATCCAATGGAGTTGGGAGATGAGAATGAAGAAGGAGATCATCAAGATGCATTAGAAGCTGTAAATGCGGATGACACTGACACAGCGGACGACACCAACCCTGCAGTTGTGAAAATTGATGCTGAGTCAGATAATGATGACCTGGATACAGATCCAATGGAGTCGGGGGATACGAGTGAAGAAGAGGATCATCAGGATGCATTTCAGGGCTTACAGCTGGCCGTCTTATTGAGAGACGTACTGAAAGAACGTGCCGACTAGAACAAATAAGTGACTGAAGAAAAATAATAATTAAAAGAGAGGAGATTGTAAAATAAAGAGAAAGTTGTTTATGGAACATTTAGAGGTTAATGTGGAGTTGTGGTCATTGTATGTGTATAATATTAAACAATATGTATGTGTATTATAAGAAGACTCGCTTAAAATGTGATTTTTGAGCTTGCAACTGAAAAATTGCGGAAAACCAAAAATATTGGCGGATGACCAAAATCCCAACATAGGTTATCCGGTGGATAACCAATTTATTTTTCTTATTTCGAACGCTGGTCATGAGCCTAGAGGCGTAAGGTTACCTGGAAATAATCGATGAAGGTCTGGGACTTTTCATTGTAGTGACATAGAAATGCGTTCAGCATGTAGTCAAACCTCTTGGTTGATTTCTCCTCTACCAGCAACGTGAGATAATGATGAATCTCTTATCTTAGACACGTTACAGATACATGATGTCTTTCCCAAAATTACTCGAAATTATTTCGTTTCCCAGACATTATCCGAAAAAGCCTATAATTTCCCGGATTGTATCATCATAGCCAGATATTTTCAACGTTAGGAGTACTTGGGAGCAAGCTCAATTCATGACAGTGGGGGTGGGGGGGGGGGGGGGGGTGGGGGGCATTCATCCTTCTAGTCATAATCCCTGTCATTTGGGTAGCAGTGTCCCCAAACCCTTCAAAGTTCTCCGCTTTAGATTAAACTTCCTTCAATGTTTATGAATAAATCAAGGTATATATTCAGAGTTACAGAACGATACAATTCCTAATAACTTCAAAATCATGGTTTTTAGAGTGAAAATATAGAGTGAAATAAACTGCCCTGTTCTAGCAGGACAGTTTATTTTCACTCTTTTAACACTTTTTGAACAGTGGCGTAGCTAGGATTTTTTTCAGGGGGGGGGGGGGCAAGATATCTGAAATTTTCGTAAAAGGTTGCCCCAATTTTTTTCTATTTTCTAGTCACTACCTCGTGAATTTCACGGGGGGGGGGGGGGGGGGTGAGGTCAAAAATATCGCACGGTAATTTTTGTTGTTGCAATATACCCCCACTTAACCAGTCCCCCAGCACGCCACCTCGGTCTTTTCTCATTTTTGTCCTATTTCCTTTTTTTCCCCCTTTTATATTTTAAAATAAAAATATTTCATTTCTATTTCTATTTCTATTTCTATTTCTATTTCTATTTCTATTTCTATTTCTATTTCTATTTCTATTTCTATTTCTATTTCTATTTCTATTTCTATTTCTATTTCTATTTCTATTTCTATTTCTATTTCTATTTCTATTTCTATTTCTATTTCTATTTCTTTTCTTTTCATTTCATTTCATTTCATTTCATTTTATTTTATTTTATTTTATTTTATTTTATTTTATTTTATTTTATTTTATTTTAATTTTATTTTATTTTATTTTATTTTATTTTATTTTATTTTATTTTATTTCATTTTATTTTATTTTATTTTATTTTATTTTATTTTTTTGGGGGGGGGGGGCGGGGGCACAAATGGTGTTTTTCCATCAGGGGGAGGGGGAATTTCCCCCCTGCCCCCCTGATTTTGAAGTAATTAGGAATCCTCTCTGTAACGCAGAATATATTTATGATTCATGATCAGAAATGTAAATCTGCAAGAAAATCTACTCTCTAAAAAACAATCATGAATAGAGGGCGCCCCTGGAAAAGTAGAAAAGATCACATAATATACCTTTAACCATTAAAATGTCAGTATTAGAACTCAATTATTTTTGGAAATTGAAAGTTTACCATATCCCAGAAAATGAAGAGGGAGGGCTATGAGAATCAATCTGATCATCGGGATAAAATGTGCTGCCAAGACATGATTTGAAAATTAAAATTGTCACACATAAGTTATTATTTTTGTAGGTATGTTTTAATTTACAAAACGTTCATTCCCTGTTTGCGCCTCTTGATATTTTCACACCGGGCGTATCGGTCTTTTGTTGTTCCAATTTTGTGCACAGAGCAAATGCATTTATTACTCGAGTCCAGCACCCGCTGAATGCTTTCAAGGGGAATTCCCCAACTGACGAAACTTTGACCTCATCACATCACATGATCGCGAAAGGTCGTCTCGTCATACAGGAGCTGCTGCCATTGCTGCCATGCCAGTAGTATACATCGCACCATCGTCTTAATTTTCTACTAATCCACCCCACAATATTCGTGAAATCACGATGGCTACACCCGGCGCAGAAGACTTGACTAAATGTGGTATTTGTAAAGAGACCGTAAAAGACCCCAAAGCTCTGCCATGTTTACATACATTTTGTCTCGTATGTTTGAGAGAATGGACAGAACATGATACAACATCTAGCAAATCTGTGATCTGTCCAGCCTGTAAGAAAACCATGCCACTACCGGATGATGGGGTTAATGGTCTGCCTGGTAATTTCTTTGTGTCTACTCTTATGGAGAGAAGGTAGGACGACTGTTTAGGTCAAGAGGTCTAATTAATATACCAGGATCAGTCAGTAAGTAATGAAAGTGATCATGGTATGGAATGCATGGGTGGTTCTATTGAGGGATAATGTAATCAATACAAAGTATGAACATTTGTCTTTCAAACAATACACTTTTGGATTTCTAAGTATGACTATCTATCTATCTATCTATCTATATGGTGTAGTACATTCCTCTTGTAGTAGAGTATTGTCGTACTGTAAGGTGCAAAGGGTGCGATCAGGAACACGATGTCCTCTATTTACAGGTTGAAAAGGTGCAAGTAAAAAACGCCACCGTCCTAACGTAGGGTAAGTGGACTCAGCCTGCTCCTAAACTGCTCCATGGTTTGGGCACTGAGTCACAGCTGAAGCTGGCAGGTTGTTCCACAGGCAGATGGCGCTGGGAAAGAAAGAATATTGAAATGCCGAGATCCGGTAGTGTTGTATCTGGAACTGGGCGGGGTGACCTCTGGTTTGTGTTGTCGATGGAACTAGGTGTGGAGGGCAGGATGGTATTGCCACTAAGCCATGGGTGATCCGGTAAAGCATGATGACTTTGCTTTTTGCTCGCCTCTCGTACAGTGTCTGCCATTGTATATCTTGAAGCATTGAGGATACACTGTGACGTAGGTCGTAATCATGCTTGACAAAGCGAGCTGCCCGTCTCTGCACCATGTCGATCTTGGAGATGAGGTCTTGGGTGTGTGGATCCCAGACTGTTGAGGCATACTCCAGAGTATGACGTCATAGCATTAGCGTAAACTAAAAGTACACTTGGGACACTGCCTGAAATTGGTCAATGTTTGGCTGGATATGTAATAGGTTGAAATATGGGCTGTTTGAAACATTTGCGTGTATCTCGGCAATGCAAGCATAGAAACAGATAACAATTGGTGCTTAGTTAGAACACATAATAATCTCTGTTTCACACTTTTTTAGATCCGAATTCCTTAATACAAACAATAAGGGACCATCTCAAATACGCAAAATCCGCAACAATAAACCTAAGAAAACAACAAAGGATAACAAGGGAGGGATTATAATTGAGTAAATTGTTGTGGGATGTAAAGCAATAATAGTGGGCATTTCAAAAGGAGCTGATCATAAAATGTCCTCAAACCAATGAAATTATGTGACAATTACTTTAACAACAGTACACATCTAGTGTAGCTCCAAAGATAGCAGTAACAAGAGAGATTGTGGCCGCCATCTTTGATTGATATATTCATGTTTATCTTCATTTTGATTTTTGACTAGCACAATAATTATACACATTGATAAATGCACTTGTCAATATTTCTGATTAGAATTTGCACAGTAAGCTTTTATCTTGTAAATTTCATGATTTTAGCCATTTTTGGCCCAGTTCAAAATTATCTGTGTGAATAAGTTCAGATAATTAGTTAACTATCCTATGGAATCTCCCAAATGGGTTTACTGCTTGGTTTTTTCCTAAATTGTTTGATTTTCCGCAATACTATAGTGCTTCACTGACTGGGCATTTTTCAATGTAAATGGGCTATTTGAAATACTGATATTTGTATACCTTTTATTAAATTGCTTCTCCTTACTCTTTCCTCTTATACTACGCATTTCAAATTACACAGGGATTAAAGTTATTGTCTTTTGTGTCATAATTATGCGGGGAAAAAAAATCGGGATTTACCTGCTTCTGATGTCATGTTATGCAATCTTCCTACCACGTGTTTCATTTAAACAATTCAAATTTCCCGCCAAATAACTGATTTAGCAGTGTTCCAAGTGTACTAACTTTAAGCTAATGCTACTTAGAAATCCAAAAGTGTATTATTTGAAAGACAAAGGTTCATACTTTGTATTGATCACACTAAGTAACACTCAATAGAATCGCTCATGCATTCCATACCATGATCAATTTCATTACTTACTGACTGACCCTAATAGCATAATTAGTCACTTTTCCGATAACCATGATCATGTCAGAACTGTACGGTGTATCGGAGCAAGGAGCTATCATAGTTAATATAATAACTCCTTGATCAGAGTAAGTTGATACAAAAAACTCTGTGCATCTTTTTTTCTTCAAAAATTAAAATGAAAAAACACCCCCAAACAGGTTGGAGTTTCTTCAGTAGGTACCAAGTCTATAAGAGTAAATTGCTATCTTCAGTTATAGCAAGTCTACCAGAGTGAGTTGCTATCTTCAGTAGATAGCAAGTCTATTAGTAAATTGCTATCTTGAATTGATAGCAAGTCTATCAGTGTAAGTTGCTATCTTCAGTAATAGCAAGTCTATCAGAGTAAGTTGCTATCTTCAGTAGATAGCAAGTCTATCAGAGTAAGTTGCTATCTCCAGTATATAGCAAGTCCATCAGAGTATAAGTTGCTATCTTCAATTGATACCAAGTCTATCAGAATAAGTTTCTATCTTCTGTAGATAGCAAGTATATCAGAGTAAATTGCTACTTCAGTAGATAGCAAGTATATCAGAGTAAGTTGCTATCTTCAGTAGACACCATTTTTTCATTCATTCATTTTATTTATTGTTTATAAAGGCCTCTGGCCCTTCATACTACATGGTACAAAAATTATAAATACGCATACATAATAAACATTTTTTACTTCGCTTTGCTGTCATTAAAAGATGCAATAAATACAAAACATAATCAATTAAGTTCAATATTTTCTCTTTATCTTCATTGCAGTGAATACAAATTGAGCAAGGTTTTTAATATCAGTGCTTTTTGGAGAACTCATGAGTTGGTTGGTTGAATTTCTCATGCGTTGGATGTCTGGTGTACTTAATTGAGATGTATCTTTCACGTAAAGTTTTAAATTGGTTACAAATAATAACAACATGGAATTAGTCTTTTACGTTACCATAATTACACACTAAACATGTCCGATCATTAGGGTCTATTCCATGTCTTCTACTGTTTTCAATGCGAAGAGAATGACTGGAACATCTTAATTTTGAAAGATAACATCGATGTGACACATTTATAATAACTGATAAGTATTTTTCAGATGATAATTGATTTATGTCCTTAATTTATCAAGGGAAGAAATATCGGCAAACCAGTTTTGTTCTTACGTCACCAACACCTTGATTATACCGTACATGTCCAAATCCATGATTAAAAAGTATAGATTTGATCTCACTCGCCAATTGCTGATTATTTGTAGAATTTTGAGAGATATGTAGAAATTGCTTGCAGGCCTTGTATGGAACTTTTTCAGACATTCATAACGCTTAAAACCCCCATATATCTGAGCCGTATGTTAAAATGGGTAAAATAGCAGCATCGAAGATTTTAAAATAGGAATCATACGACATATGACCAACAGCATACATTGTTTTTCTCAGAATATTAAGTGCTTTGGAAGCTTGATCTGCAAGATGTCTCGATGATTTCCCCCATGCATTGCCAGTTGATAATGTAAGGCCCAGATATTTATATTCTGACACAATATCGATCATTATAAGTCCACTTTTCATAACGGCTAATCGAGCCTCCTTTACGGAAAACTATAATTTGAGTTTTGCTCATATTAATCTTCATCCCCCAATTTTTGCAGAAATTCTGGATCGATTTAATATGTTTATTGAGACCACCTATAGTATCAGCAATTACAACAATATCGTCAGCATAATAAAAAGCATTGATTTCTGTGGTATCCGGCATTAATTGACAATCCTTTGCACCATTAGTATCAAGATAATTTGATAGCTCACTGATAAAGATAGCAAATGGGAGGGGGCTGAGAAGACAGCCCTGCTTGAGCCAAATAAGGTATTCAAACATGTCTGAGATTAGATTGCCATCTCTTATACATGCTTTAACATGTTTATTTATACTACCAAGCATATTCAGCATTTTCCCGGTGATTCCCACATACTTTAAGTTTATTGAATAGTTTGTCTCTTTGGATGCTATCAGATGCTTGCTTAAAATCAATAAAAAGACAGTATAATTTCCCTTTTGTTCTACCAAGTCTACTAGAGTAAGTTGCTATCTTCAGTAGATAGCAAGTATATCAAAGTAAGTTGCTATCTTTGGTAGATAGCAAGTCTATTGGAGTAAGTTGCTATCTTCAGTAGACACCAAGTCTACTAGAGTAAGTTGCTATATTCAGTAGATAGCAAGTATATCATAGTAAGTTGCTATCTTTGGTAGATAGCAAGTCTATCGGAGTAAGTTGCTATCTTCAGTAGGTAGCAAGTCTATCAGAGTAAGTTGCTATCTTCAGTAGATAGCAATCCTATCAAAGTAAATTGCTATCTTCAAATGATACCAAGTTTATCAGAAGAAGTTGCTATCTTCAGTAGATAGCAAGTATATCAAAGTAAGTTGTTATCTTTGGTAGATAGCAAGTCTATTGGAGTAAGTTGCTATCTTCAGTAGACACCAAGTCTACTAGAGTAAGTTGCTATATTCAGTAGATAGCAAGTATATCATAGTAAGTTGCTATCTTTGGTAGATAGCAAGTCTATCGGAGTAAGTTGCTATCTTCAGTAGATAGCAAGTATATCAGAGTAAGTTGCTATCTTGAGTAGATAGAAAGTATATCAGGGTAAGTTGCTATCTTCAGTAGATGGCAAGTATATCAGAGTAAGTTTCTATCTTCAGTATACACCAAGTATATCAGAATAAGTTGCTATCTTCAGTAGATAGCAATTCTTTCAGAGTAACTTGCTATCTTGAGTAGACACTAAGGCGAAGAACACCCCCCGCCCCCCATTTAACGGGCCCGACCAACCCACTTTTTGCATTTTTCAAGATTTTATTGAGAATTTATTTTTTTTAGAATTTTTTTTCTCAATCATGTAAAATCAACCGTTTTGTGGCCGAAAATCTGTGCATTTTTTTCTTCTTCAAAAATTAACATTTAAAAAACAAAACCTGACGATCCCTACTTGACAGGTCCGTCCGCCCGTAAAACAGGGTGTTTTTTGTCGCCTTAGTCTAGCAGAGTAAGTTGCTATCTTCAGTAGATAGCATGTATATCAGAGTAATTGCTATCTTCAGTACCTAGCAAGTCTATCTAAGTAAATTGTTATCTTCAGTAGATAGCAAGTTGCTTTCTTCAATTGATACCAAGTCTACCAGAATAAGTTGCTATTTATTAGTTGATGGATTAATTAATAGATGTATTAATTGATATTAATTAATAGATGTATTAATTGATATTAATTAATAGATGAATTCGTTGATATTAATTAACAAAAGTATTAATGATTTAATTAATAGATGAATTAATTGATATTAATTTACAGATGTTTTAATTAATATAATATTAAATAATAGATGAACTAGATGTATTGATTAATATGAATTTAATAGATGTATTAATTAATTGATTAATTTATAATCTATTAAAGGTAGATGTTCTGATTGCTGGCCCGATTTTCAACTTGATGTTTTCTATTTTACATGAAAGTTCATCCTTAAAATTGTCACATTCTAAAGTTTGAATTGCATAACTTCAATAGTTCTAATTTTAGAAGCACACGGACACAAGAATCTTGCCCATTGAGTAGCACACAAATTGGCTGGTGTTTAACCACCTTTGGCAGTAATTCACCGCACTTTAGCCTAAGATTTTACAGACATAATGAGACATTTATGAGAATAAAAAAAAATCATAGCCAAAAAAAAGTGATCGGAACATACACATTTAATTATTCATTGAGTAAATTGATATTTGATTATTATTACTGTTTTTACTTACTTGCTTGCTTACTTACCTTACTTACTTTCTTCTTCTTTTTTCAGCCAAGTGTTGAAGCCAATCAATGTCGCCTGTGTTTGCTGCGAAGAGATGGGTTCTAAACTGCTAGCACGTTGTGTGACTTGTGATGGGTTTCTCTGTGAAAAAGGTGTCAATTCTCACGGATTGCTCAAATTTCTCAAAAATCACCAGGTTATCAACTTAGATGACGTCAAGTCGGGCACAGTTGACTTGCAGACTGTAATGAGTAAGCAGCCAACGTGTAATAAGCATAAAGGGCAAGCGTTATGGTTCTTTTGTGAAACATGTGGAGTGTTGATTTGCCGAGACTGTACTGTGGTCAATCACAAAAGTCCTGATCATGTGTATGTTGAGCTAGATTGTGCTATAAAAGAGCAGAAACGAGAGATTCAACAACTTGTAGAAGAGAGTGATGCGGTCACCAATCAAGTCAATGATGCTCTTCATACGATAAGATCTACACGAAGAAGTCTGGATTCCAATGCCAAGCAAGCGTTGTTAGACATTGAGAAAGCAGAAGAGGAAGCTATCAAAGATATCCGCAAAATCTCTCAGGATGAAAAGGACAGACTTGATGGCTATGTCACTGATGTTCACACTAAGATAGATGCTGCTGAAGGAAGCCTTGTCAGTCAACAAGCGCAGTTGAAAAGAGCCCAAGAGATGGCAACTCAGGTGTTGGAGACAGGATCTGACTATGACGTCGCATCTGTCTACAAACAATTGAAGACTTCATTACAAGATGTGTGTGGAGTAAGACCATCTCCACTGGATACGGGAGTGGACGACATTGCTTACGAAGCAGATAATATTTTCCCCATAACCAATCAGCATCTTGGAACTTTGACTTTAGGCACTAGAAAAATATCAAGTTGTGACTGGGTTCTGAAGAAGGGAATTGGTCAAGAAGGTCGTTCTAAAATGTGGTATCCCACAGATGTTGATATTACTCCTTCTGGTGATATAGCAGTGGGGAATGTATACCAACCTGTCCATGTTTTTAATACAGATGGCAAATTGAAATTCAGTTTGGACAAGAAATCATCAAACGCCAGAAATATTACTGTATCTCATGATAGCAAATTCTTTGTAACTACTAAGAGTTGCAAACATGTCACGGTATATTGTCCTAAGGGTCAATACCTCTCTGAATTCCCTGCGGTATCTCCAGGGGGAGTAAAATCATCATCTGAGAAGAAAGTATGTCTTCATGGTCTTGCTATTAATTCTCAGAACCAACTCTTGGTTGGAGAAACCGCCTCGAAGTACATCAGCATACATGGCCTAAACGGTAGTCATGTCACCAGTATCAAGGTTCCTGTAAACCCATGTTACATAGCTTCAACAAAACAGAATAACATTGTTATATCTGCAGCAGGTAGGGGCACCAGTGTGCACGTGATTGACATGACTGGGAAACCATTGGTTGCTATAGATGGTACTCCAGATGTCACGGAGTGGTACCCGCATGGTGTTTGTGTCAGTCTTAATGATGAGATATGTATTGCAAATTATGGTGACAAATGTATCCATTGCTTCTCTATGGATGGCAAGTATCTACGGTGCATTTACAAAGGTCTGAAGGCTCCTGGAGGAATAGCATTGATGGATAGGGATAAGAAACTGGTGGTTGCAGACTATATTTATCCTGGTTTGGTGAAAATACTAATACGATCTTAAATGTTCAAAGGCAATTACTGATATATAATGCAGTTGTACGTATGCGGATCATGTTGACAGTAAAGTGTAGCTTTTAAAGTTGTAACTAAATAATATTGCAAGTCTAAGTATTTTATGGCAACACAGGTTTCTAAGATGACAAGTCTTACGGTGCATTATACAAGTTGTTTTCAGTCCTCTAAACATGACATTGTATACTGTACTAGATATTGATGACTTGCTTTAAGTCTCTCTTGGTCATGTTGTTAGTCATTTTCTTCTTATTTTTGGCTAAAGGATCAATACCGTTACCTAGTATCCAGTCATGACACTTTACTAAGGTCACACCATTGACAGTGGCGTGCGCAGGATATTGTGACTGGGGGGCCCACTTTAAAAATGAAATTCCCCCGACTCAGATTCTTCTCAAAGGTAGCCCCAATTTTTTTCTCAGTCACTCGTGTCGTGATTTTCACGTAAGTGGGGGGTGGGGGGGGGGGGGGGGGGGGGGGGGGGGGGGGGGGGGGTAGGTTCAAAAAATTTCGCACAGTAAAAAAAATCGCAGTCACAATATCACAGTCAAAAAGACAGCAGCCAAGTAAACAACTACTAGGCCTATTGGACAATTATGAGCGTTTTCATCATTTTTTTCCATAACATTTCCTTTTTATACCAACCTGGTGCATAAATTTGTCGCCTACATGTACAATTTTGCCAACTATTTGTCTATTTGGATTACACCCCCTCCACACACACACAAAAATCTAGCGACGGTCCATCCCCCAACTGGCAGTAGTTTCCCCCGGGGCATATATTCACCCTGTTTACGATACACAAACTGGCCGGGTGACATTTAAAAAACTGTTCCCATTTTTGTCCCTATTCACCCCATGTCCCTATTCACCCCGTTTTACGGTACCTTTTTGTGAAAACAAACCCCCACCTACCCCATTTTCGGAAAACGCTCCCTTCCCCATTGTGTAAAGCATTTTGACGGGCCGGTTTGGATGCTTATGGGGTGTAGACAGATTTACCTCTGATAACTCCTCCATGACTCTTGAGATAGGTTAACATGCCAAGTCGATTTCACAAAAGAAATTGATGTTGTTATGGCGAGATAGGGTATCTTGCTATTGCCAAGTCGATTTTACAAACAGTTCTCAAATAGGGTTAACTGCTGGGCGACCCCAAGGTCAGCTAAAGACTAAATAAATTTATTCGGTTATCACCGAATGCTTCCGTACTACGCACTTACCAACGTCTCAACGTTTGTGGGATATATATTGCTTTCAAGCGTACTTAATCTTTTTATATCTATTCTTTAATTATACATTAACAAATCCCTATTGATCACCGGATATTTTGAGCGAAAAACCTTTTATTTTGTTATTGCATAATCTACTTTTTGTAAAGTCGACTTGGCAAGATACCTTATCTCGCCATGATGACATCAACTTTTTGTGAAGTTGCCTTGGCAGTATGTATCTCGCCATGATGTCCTCTACTTTTTGTGAAGTCGATTTGGCAAGATAGTATCATGACGAATCATAAGGTATTTAAGTCGACATGGTATGAAACATTATCTGACCATGTTGACTTACTAGTAATAGTCGTGATATTATGTCTACATGTCATGATATCTCGCTATGTTGTCAAGTGGATGGCACATATATGCTTCCGTAGATAGTTGTTCAACTCTGATCTATTCTCTAATAACTGAACTACATTCAACCCTTACATGAGGTTAGCTTAAAATTGGACTGAAAATTTCTAAACAAAATTAAGCTAATTTCGGGCATTTAATGTTTCTCCTAATTCTGTTCCATTGCCCCCCCCCCCCCCCCCCCGATTCTTTCTCACTGTCTCCCCCAAATTCCCCACCCTTCCCCTTCCCCCTCAATAATGTGGTGCTCATGCTGCTGCTACGGACAGTGTGTTCTTACAGAGAACTGTTTGAGCATTTTTGATGTATGGTATATATATTTTTAAATATTCACCATTAAAACAATGATAAAGTATCATGTATCCATACAGCGTGTCCCAAAAAACTGGGTTCAAACGTTAGCGAGCTTACAATGAAAAAGTAGGCAACATGGATAGTTTATATTTAAGAATATAAAACAAAATATACGTGACCTTAATTGGTTAAACTCTGTAATTAATCCAATATAAACTTTTTGAAATACAAAGATTTTAATAGATCTAGAGCGTGGTCAAAACCCATTTGTCTTAATTTTCAAGGAACACCCTGATGTGTTGCAATTGCGCATTGTTGTGACTTCATCAAAGTTTTGCCTTTGCATTCATTCTTTACAAAGACTTGGGCAGTAAACAAAATTATCTTGGTCATATTGCAATAATACAAGTTTATTATTTACATAAACAATAAAAAAAAATTGTTGTTGTTATAGTCCGAGTTATTGTTAAGTTCTTTCGGAGAATAAACCCCATGCCGGGAATACTGCACATTTTCATGCAACGCACGGGTGGTGTTTATTCCTTAAATCGGGACAAATGGGTTCTGACCACGCTCTATTCAAATCTTTGTATTTCAAAAAGTTTACATTGGATTGGTGTCCGAATTTACCCAATTAAGGTCAGGTATATTTTGTTTGATATCTCTAAATGTAAACTATCCATGATTCCTACTTATTTCGTTATAAGCTTGCAAACTTTTGAACCCAGTTTTTTGGGACACGCTGTACAGGGCATTTACATAAGAAATAAGTTTTTACATATGAAACAAAATATCAACATAGAATAGAATATCTTTTTATTCAAGTTCATATAAATAATTGCAATGAATTCAACAAACATTCAACTCAACGATCATTCAATTATATACATGGGTCATTCAATAAGTTCCGCCTCCTCCCTCATAACATCGCTAATATATCGGCCTCAAAGACATTTGTTATGATTATAGCTTGAAATCATACCTACATGTACACATTTTATAGTAAATGATAATTGATATCCGTTTCACTTTTGTTCTGATGCGGTCAAAGCCAGAGAGAGATTTTGGACAATGGGAACTGAAAATTACCCTCAAAATAAATACATATTGTTTTTGATAAGGGTATGATTTTTAAACTAAAACTGAAAATGAATGAATGATATGTAAATATAAAACATTATTATCAAGTACAAACAATACAATCAGATGTGAGTAATATAACTCTTGTAGGCTTGCAAATCGACTCAAATTCATTGTTACCAGACATGACATGCCTCACATGTTAAATATTTAACATGATAGTCACTTATGAGCTTTCTTTCTGTGTAATCGTCACTGAATAATCAATAATAGAAAATTATCTCTTGAAGAGACTTGGAATTCCTCCATTTATATTGAAGATCACTCAGTTCTTATAAAAATAAATATGACTTTTGCAGTGTTCCGTGGACTGGAGTGGGTAACACTTAGTGGATGTTCTTATCTGGTTCTGACTAATCAGACAGCATATCATTTTATTATTTCAAATCAGTCACTTTTATTGTTTATAGTTTGTTTAAGAGATATTTAAAGTTTAGAACGGTTATACTTGGCTGATGGGTACGTTTTGTCTCTTAGAATTGGCCAAATTAGGTGATATTTGATGGGTTTTTTCATTCGTTCCCCTCATACTCAATGGACATTTGATCTCACTGCATCTCCACAAAAGTACAACCATACCAGTACTGGGACCAATTTACTTCAAAGTTCCAATTGTGGAATGTTCCTTAAATAAAATAGCAAAGTTATGAGATAGGAGGTAGAACTTATTGAATGACCCCTTTTCCCAATTATTCCAATAAATAACGTGGCCACCAACAACCCTGCATGTATCCATCTTGGTCACAAAGTAATAATCAAAAGTGCGTTGTGATGTTGTTAAGGGTAAGGAATAGGAAGGAGGAATAGTTTTAAAGTTTTAAAATTGGACAGGGTCTCATCTTCATAAAAATTGACCACACAATGTTTTATTGGCAGCTTTATTAAAGTTCGAAAGCTCATGAAATATTTTATATTCAATTAGAAAATTAATTATGCAATTTGATGTGTGTTGATACTCTCACTGTCATTTAATTTTTAACATAGTGATGTATGCAGCATTCGTTGGTATGGAAAACACACTTCTTTTTTTTTTAACAAAGTTTAATGGCATACCCAACATCTGTTGTTATGTAATTATATATTCACTCATGTATAAAAGTTGTAATCATCCGTGTGAATCTACTCTAAAAAACTACCCTTAACGCGGATTCTCAAAGAAGGAAAAAGTGGCCATTAACAAGGATAATAGATCGATGAATCATGCTCGTAGCAAATTTGAATATGTCCTTAAAAGAGAGTTTAGACTTTTAAGTCTAAACTCTCTTTTAAGGACCTATTATATGAAACTTCATAATATGAAGTAATTGTGTAATTCAGTTTTGTTAATCAATTTGTCTGAAGAGCTTACCATTTTGGGCTATTATTACAATGATGACACATGACTATCGGCCTAAGCAACACTTAGCGTGGATTCAGGTTGAAAAAGACATCCTTATTCCGCGTTTTCGTTCATGCGGATGATTACATCATTATACCTGACTGGCCTACCAGGCTGATTACAAATCAGCAGCATCTTTAATTGCGCTTTGCTTAAAAATCTTACCTCGGAGTATAGTAAGATTACACCTCATACATATTTTTAAGGGTAAACTCTTTTTTGATTACAGTAGAACCTTGTTAACACAAACTCTATTAACACAAAATTCCTGTTAACACAAAGTGTTATTCAAGTCCTAAGCTTATATTTTACCATATGATATGACTGCATAACACAAATTCCTGTTAACACAAACTATAACGCAAGCCCAGGCAACTTTATGTTAACAATGCCACTGTATAGTTCATTTTTGACAATGTTCAATAAATAATAACGCCTGCCGAATGCATATTACGTAAATAGTGGTTCTCACCTTAATTTCAACTTGGGCCAAACAAAGAAGAAAGTCCGTCTCAGAAACATTTTGCAAATAAGCTAAGTGCTGTGCGATTTTTTATTTTATTTTAGAAAATAGGCTATGAGGTATGGGTTTTTTTTTTACTAATCCAACCTTACAGAGAACTTTTTTAACCTTTTTTTAAAATCCCACAACCTACGCGCTGTAGCTCATTTCACATACCAATGTGGGCGGGCTTCTGAGATAGACCTTCTTCTTTGTTTGGCCTTATTTACCTTGTTTTTTAATTAAGTACTGAAGTGAGCCATTTTGACAACTTTATTAATTCTGTTGAAGCGCGTGATATGAACTTGTTGTAAGTGTGAATGACAAGCTTGTCTGCCGAGGGAGGCATACTCAACTTATTTTTGGGTAGGGGTGTGCCATCCAGTGTCTCAAAAACGTGGGCTTCGGAGCGGAGCAGATTTTTGACGTAAAATAGGATCTTAAGAACTGATTTCCCCAAAAATTTGTTTAGTAAGAACGCCAATTTTTCAAAAATATTGAGGTTTGGAATGCAAACATTTATGAACTGATGCAGGCTCAAAAGGGGGGTCTTCAGGGCGGCACATACCTATATTCCTTTCCAATGTCAGTGCCCATATTCATACCAAACCAAGTGGTATTTTTTACCTCCAGTAAACAATCTTGCCCTCATCAGTTTCACCGATTCTGTGATTGTGCTTCAATAGGAATAGTAACGATCTCATTAGGATTCTCAGCCATAGCTGCTGCAGCCTGCTGTTCACTACCAGGCTGCTGCTGTTCAACAGTAAAAATGGTCACATTTTTATCATTTTTTATCGCATTTTGCTGCTGTTCGTCAACAGGTTGTTCATAGGTAACAGTTACTGCCCCGGCCTTGACCGCCTCACAGGTCGCAACCAGATCACTGACCGTTCCGTGTACATGTTGCATTAGCAGCTGTCGTACTCGTCCGTATTTCAACAGGCCGAACATATGCTGGCATTGTTGTTTCAGCTCTTCTATCTGTGCTGCATCCTCCCCGTTGATGTCCCCATCGCCATCATCATCATCGTTGACTTCTGTCTCCGAACTGCCAAAGTCTACGTTGTCGGCTGACATGTGTGCAGGGACTGACACGGTCTGCGACACTCTCTGCAAGTGTACCTTGTGAACATGTGGGCATAACTGGGCTTCCTCTATGCAGCTACAGGAGTAGAGGTGGTGGCAGAGACTGAAACAGGACAGTTCAAGACACTTGTTGTAGCACACGGTATCATCGCATACTTCTTTGAGTTTCTTCACCACATGGCTTTCCGCATCAGTGGTGACCGTCCATTGCTGGTCTGGTGTACCTTCTTCTACCACATGCTCCGACGGTATAGCAGCCCCTCTTTGGTGATTCGTTAAGAATTGCATCCCTGAGGAATCCTTTGGAAGTTCCTTAAACTCCTTTGAGTCCCGACACCAGCTGTCATTTTTTGCAATCTCCAGTAGGATATTGGTGAGAAAATCCACTCGCTTGTTAGATTTCCTCTTCTGGTGGAAGAATGTCTTGATCTTCTCATGAAAGTCATTCCGAAAATTACAGATGTCGTTTCTAGATTTCGATGTTGTTGCATGGTAACAGGAGGCCCATGTCATGAGCCTTGAGGCGTAGGTTACCTGGAAATATTCGATGAAGGTCTGGCACTTTTCATTGTAGTGACAGAGAAATGCGTTCAGCATGTAGTCAAACCTCTTGGTCGATTTCTCCTCTAACAGTAACATGAGACAATGATGAATCTCTTGTCGTAGACACGTTACAGCTACATGATGTCTCAATTGTTTGAGCCAAGCCTGGTGTATGTGCCATTTGCTTAGCAGATGATTCATGGCCAAATCAGGATAGACCGAGCTAAACTGAGCTAGTCCAGTGTTGTCTTCATCCGTCACAAGAAGCGATGGTACAAGAGAAGGGCATCTGCTCTTAATGGCCATAATGAAGCCTTCAAAGACATGGTCGTCCAAATGGTTAGTCAACAGATAGGCAACGGGGTAGCCGTTCTCGTAGTCATCAGTCACGAACAAGGATACTAACTGAATCTGAATTCCAAACGAGTTAGTGGCGTGCGTTGCATCCACGCATAACATCTTGGATCCGTGTTTCTCGAGGAGCATCAGCTGCTCTTTGGTTTGCAACGCCAGAATGAACGCATCTTCCCGGACGCGGTTCATGTTCTGCACATAGGATGCCGTGACGCTACCTTCCAAGACACTCTCACCCGCAGCTTTGAACATCAACACCGGGTTGAAATCCTCCGCTTGCAACTTATCTACTAACAACCTGACCGATGTCTTTTCATCCTCATGAAGCTTTCTTGACCTTGTCACTCCGGCCTGAAGCATGTAGAGGATCCTTCTGGAGACCAAATGTTGCTTATTGGTCAGTGGAGAGGCGTTGTTTTCCATATCCCTCGGTTTGTGCAGCTCCTTGTAGATTTCGTCGATGGAGTGACCTCGAGCGAATTTGGCAAGTATCTCCTTCCGTAGTAAATCTGGCAGACGATGGTGCCGGGTATCCTCGCAAGATATTGGATGCGAATGGGACTGAATGTAAAGAGCGGTGACCTGACCCGTCGTCGTATTCATCTTGGCTTTTATTCTGGCCGGGCACCATATGTTAGACTTGACGCTACCCTTGACTGATTTTCTATTGGTCAGCCTACTCGGTAACCCTTTCTTACGGTGAGGTTGGTCACTTCCGTCTCGTTGGCACTTGTAATACAAGCTCTTCATGCCTTTGCCTGACACCTTATCTTTACTACTAGACGTAAACTGCACAAATTTTGTTGCCTCTTCCTCGTCCTTCCATCGCTTGAACTCCTCAAAGGATTCAAATTCCAGGTCCTCTTTCTGATACACCAGACCGTGTTCTTTCTCCATGTGTTCGATCATCTTAGACGTGTGATATATGGCGATGCCACATTCCGGATGGAAGCAGGTGAGCTTGCTTGACGATTTGTCCTCAAGCTCAGACTGATGCAGTTTGCGCATGTGGGTTTTGAGGTTGTCCTTCCGAGTGAAAGGCTGTGAACAAGTCGGGCACAGGATGCTGTCATCCTTGACTGCCTTGGTTTGTACTGTGGTATTGGGAGAAGTTTGGTCACCATCAGGATTCTGAATAATAAAATTAGAAAAAATGGCAAACGTGAATAAAATGAAATCCAGAACATATCAAGCAAGCATATCATACATGTATAAAAGAACTTTTTAGAGTATACTGTTTGCTGATATAAGAATAATACAACACTATGAGAAACCAGTCCCAATAGAAGCCATGGAGCCCAAAATCAGGATACCTCAAGGTGTACAAAGTGATGAGAACAGAAATGTTACGAGTCATGTCAAAAAGGATATGTTGTCGGCAAACACAGTTTTGAGATAGAGGCCAATATATTTGGTGAAATATAAAGAAAATAAAAGATTTAATTTTTTTCTTCTTATAACGCTTATAACATGCTCTTTCAAGTCATCCCAATAACTCAGATTTGACTCGGGCCTCCAACATGTCCATTTTGACGTGATGGGTCACAAATATAGTTTATTTAGCCACAAAAATAATGAGAACAATAAATGTTGAATATTGTTTATTGGCGGACAAGCAAATTGTTGACCAAGGGGTCGACAGAGCAATCCAAATAGGCCTTATTGGTCAGATGATTGTGGATGTGTTTGAAATTTGTTTTATTCTCCATTCTCGGAATTGTTTCAAAGTTCTTCCAATTTTTCAAAGAATTTCAATATGTTCATATAAATTCAAAACAGGTTTTTGAAGAAAAGTCTCAAATTTACCAATTATAGATCAGGGTAAACAGATGTGGCCATACACCACCACAGTACATCAGTACATGCTCAGCATCGGCAAGATAAGTCATATTTAGTCTATACTCTATTTCTCTTCCTTTGAACAGTCCTGTAACTTTACAGGTGCAGCTTTTTTAGTTTTTTCGCACATGTATCTTCCGTCTTTCTATGCATGTGCGTATACGCTATAGCGCCTACGCGTGTTTATGTCCTGCAATCAGTAAATGATGCAGTTACGTCACTGTCTTGGGATACTGTATTTACTCCAATAAACACCCTGCTCTATTACCGCCCCCCCCCCCCCCCCCCCCACCGGACAATCCTGACATCCCCCATACAAATTTGATAGAACAAGGAACGTGAAAGTCACTTTTCTTGTCCTAAAATACAACAAATTCGCCTGAGGTACTTTTTGCGATAAAATCGGTCAAAATATGATGCGAGATGCAGCGTAATTTAAGTTCTGGATCTACAATACAACGGTGATGTAGGGAGTGGGTTACATTCAACACGGCGTGGTAAAATATTATTTGAGCAATTTTTGGAAGTCTAAACCAACTGGATCCTTAGTATAACAACAACAAAAATCAGCGACGTAAACAAGTCACCATCAGGTGTTTTTAATCGGTACTATATATACAATGTAGCGCTTGAATAATGGCCCCATTTGAAAAATGCAGCGCCCCGGGGCATTTAATGGAATAAATACAGTAGATGAAAAGACTAAACCATGATTGCAAAATGAAATTGAAAAAACCAGGGCTACTAGTATATAAGATGAGCTGTCATATTCCATGGTATGTAAAACCACTGCTATAATTCATCAACTATGAAAAAGGTTATGTATTATGTGCTCGAAATTGTCGACGACTGTTTTTCTTACCTCATTCTGTGTTTCATCTGATGCCTGGGGTTTAGGTCTTTTTCTGGAACCGCCACTTTTCCTCACGCCATTAGGTGCAGATTTCCTTTTTCTTGGTGCTCTGAAATAATTAGAATTCAAACCACACTTATTGCCTGCCCAAACGCCTTGTTGTAATTGGAAAAGTGTACTTTAGGTCCCAGATACTAGTATCGTTCAATACTTGAACATAAAACTTACCAGTATCGCTCGATACTGGTACGATTTTACCGTTTCAGTATCGGTCGATACTGTAACACCAAATTTGTTCCAGTATCCATCGATACTGGAACGTTTTTAGAGTGTTTTTATGTTCCAGTATTTGTTCCAGTATCCATCGATACTGGAACGTTTTTAGAATGTTTTTATGTTCCAGTATTGTCCCAGTATTGAATGATACTGGTACATCATTTTGTTCCAGTATCGCCGATACCAGTACATTTTATATGTCCCAGTATCGTCCGATACTGGAACACTGAATTTGTACCAGTATCGAACGATACTGGGTGTTCGGGCTATACTAGTACAGGCTAGAATCTGGGACCTAAAGTACACTTTTTCATTGTAATTTTGCAGGAAAAAAAGTTCTAATTAAGAGTGAGTCTGATGGTTTGATCCAAGTAGACACTTTATTGAAGCACATACTTTATTAAAGGCAAATGTTTTATTGAAGGCATTTAAGCTTGGGCTTTTAACTTATTCTTATCACTTTCATTGGCATTTTTAATCCCTGCCCATTTGTGTTTCTTGTAATATGCATGTTCTCCGAGGTTGCAGAGAACCAATTGATTGGCCCATCAGAGCTCTTTGTAGAGAGTTACAGTTTGATATCTTATCACTCAGTTCATTAACCTTGTGAATGTCTGTTAGGCTATTGGATTAATATAGTGTCTATAAAAATAAATAGACCCAAAGCACTCAAATGTGGCTGCTTCTGAAGGAATCATTAGAAATATGTCACTTCATCTGATGAGCATGCAGCTTTTTAAGCAAGTGCTACATAATTCTAGCATTAGTTGACGAAAAACAACAACCCTATTGTACTGGCAAATGGACCTCTCAGATAATCCAAAAGAAAATTTGGCAAAACCAGCATTCACAGCACGAAGGATAGAGGGCCCTTATTGAAAAAGATTGAATATTATGGCTTTAATTTTCAGATATTAGCCATCGCTTTTTAAAAAGAGCACATGCTAAAGGCCATTGAATTTGATTAATGCTTTCATGGGAAGCTATCGCATTACATTGTTTTGGTCCCACAAATTCAATGGACCAACAATCAAAGTGAAATATATTAATAAACAAAGTCTTTATTAAACAAAGTCTTTATTATGCAACAAATCATGACTTTGCCTCCGTAATAACAATAACAAAAGCGTCAAAGAGAATCATCGGATTATCATCCAGAATGAAAACGCATCAGAATTTCAAATCATAAAAATTGCCCGTAATTTTGAAAACCCATGTTGACTAAGGAAAGCCGACAGTATTATTTATTGAGCTGACCTAGGCGCGCTGCAGCTTTTTGCAGGATATCGCACTTACGGTGCTCCTTGTCCGTCCAATTTAAAGATTAGCCTCCTTTTTAAATCTTACTTGTTCTCCATAGCCTTGTCCTTCTCAGTGTCCCCTTTCTCTCTCTTCATCCGTTGTCTTGTCCTGGGACTGGTACTATCTGTGGCAGGTGTCCTCTCTGTCCCATCTTCAGACTCCGGTGGTGGTGGCGCTGTTGCTGTCGATTCTGATGTGGTCAGAGTTGCTGGTGTAGATGGTGAGTCTACAGGGGGAAAGGTTGTCAAAAGGGATTGATATTTTTAGCTTAATTAAGTATTGTACAAGTGGAAATATTTGCGCTACATTTATTTTCCCGCTTTTCTCGCTCGAACCAGCTACTGTGAAAATAATATGCGAATATATATCTTTTGCGTTTAGGTCTATGTGATGAAGCTACAAAATGGCAAATTTAAAACAAGCAAAACAGTATTATATTTAACACTTTACAGCAGGGGTAGCATACTGATAAGGCAATTCTTTTTTTGTGTTGCCCCGAAGTGCCATAAATCTTGAAGTCAGGTCGATTGGTCAATTTTCCTTCTTTTCTTATCTTATCTTTTCTTTTCTTTTTGCTGATAAATATTACTGACAGACCGTGGTTCATGACAAGACAAATTTGGTATTATCATTATTTATTACTAATGTCAATTCTTCCCTACCTCTATTTTCTGCCGGTGTCTGGATCACTTCTCGTCTGGCCTTCAAACGTGTCCTTGGTGATGTGGTTGTGTGCATCACCGGTGGGACTGC
Organism: Ophiura sarsii; assembly: GCA_035610835.1. Lineage (NCBI taxonomy): Eukaryota > Metazoa > Echinodermata > Ophiuroidea > Amphilepidida > Ophiuridae > Ophiura > Ophiura sarsii. The sequence continues at coordinate 15,736,331 of CM069445.1, forward strand.
TACTCTCTTCTGTGGCTTGGGGGCAGCAGATATAGCTAGGGGAATCGGATCATTTGAGGACCCATGCTGTGGGTTACCAGTACTGTTCTCTTGCTGGATACCCTGTTGAATGAAATAATAATAATAATAATAATAATAATCAGTATTTATATAGCGCCTTTTCCAAATGGCTCAAAGCGCTGTAATTTCGCTGCTGGTGAATCATCAGAATCAGGTCGCATCAATTGCAAAAGGGCTATGGTGCATTTTTTTTTTAAATGAGTTTGATATAGAAATGTATAGGGCACAATCATATGTTTCAAGGAAACAAAGTCATTTTTTCAAAAAGACCTACATCTCATTACTGTCATAACTGTGTGCTATCTGAACAAGCCAGTTGAATGGGTCTGGAGTGATAACCGCGATTTGGGGGACAAAGGGTGTGACTAGCTGTGAAGAATAAAAGGATTAGCTGATTAGCTGTGAGTTTTTGCAGTGTGTAATCACACACAAATCAGTGATTTCCTATACCTAGTGCAACTTTGCTGTTGCTATGTGCGGTCATTGAAATCGCCATAACTTTAAAAGTATCCATTCGATTTTGTTGAATGAGGTATCAAACTGCGAAGAAGAAATTTGCTCATTTAATGCATATCTCAGATTTTTGGTACTGATTATCTATTTTGAATTAGCCAACCTTAAATTCCCCTCAAAGCACCTGGTCAGGGGGGACTTTATGTGCTAGGTGTATATCTTACCATAGGATCTTGATTGGTCTGGTTATCAACTGTTTCCGGTTGAAACTGGATCATGACCGGATGTTGGTCGGTATGGCCAATCTGTACCAGTGTTTCTAGAGCGTGAATTGCTTCTCTTTGGGATTCACTGATTCCTGTAAGACACACGGTGTTTGGACCCTGAAATTAAAAAGCAAGATATTTCAAGATAAATTCGTTACCTGTCCCTATATACATTGTACACCTTACATCCAAATGCCACCCACGCCCATTTGTTCAATTAAGGGTAATTTGTGCAAACTTTTTGATAGGGTTTGCTTTTTTTTTAATGAGAATTCATCATTCTAATTTCATCATTATCTTAACAATATTATTTGTCCTTATAGTTCTCTAATTGCTATCATTCATTTTTTCTGGGTTAAGGGTCCCCATTTTATAAGCCCGTTTATCAGGGTTTCCATCCACTGGGGTTCCTAGCCTCTTTCTCACATTGTATAATTATTATATGTATTCATTTTGCTGAATAAATTGAATCAAATTGAATTAAATGACAGAATTCATAATAAATACCCCTCAATCTAGCCAACAATGTTACATAATTTAAACATTAATAATGAAAATAAGCATACATTTCCCATCTTTTTATGACATTTACTACATGTGTACAGCCCCGGCAAAATGGTGCAGTTGTCTCTAAAAGAAAAAGTTGAGACCAACAAAAGGAGCTTTTTTAATTCTTCAAAATACACTTTAATTTGTGGTTAAGATTGGATACTGCTTTCTGATTCTATGAAGAAATATTACCATAAAATTGTCCAGGCCTGCAAAAATTATGATTTACCGGCAAGCTAATCCGAATTTCCCTCCAAAATGGAAAATGTCCCACTATTTCTTATGTATTTCTTTATAATATGGAAGGGCAAAATTTCCCTCCAAATGCCCAAATTTTCCGGCAAGGAGCTTCCCAATTTGAACATTTTTCCAGGCCTGAAATTGTCTTTATTTTCTTTGTTTTTGCCTAATTCCTATTCCATCATTATCTCAAAATGCATTTTACCGACAACCGCACCCTTTTGCCGTGACAGTTACACATATTTCATACCTGTGTCTGCATGTCTTGTGATGCACCCTGGGATATCTCCAAGACCTGCACGTTTTGAGTAGTCGTATCTCCATCTTGGCTTCTTTCGAGGCTCTGTTGTGTCTCAGTTACCTGATAAAGAACAACAAATGTTAAGAGTTTTATTTAATACATCTTTACAAGTTACAATATGTATTAATTAGCTACTTAGAGAGATGGGTTAGCATGGTTAGGATATTAGCTGGAACTTAATTACACAAGGTTCGTGAAGTGCATATAAAATTGAGATTAGCCCACATCAAAGAGTCCTCGACTCTCTAAAACTTCAATCGCCACCTTACATGTATAGCGCACGCAGTAAGGCCAGATTTTGTGTGTGTGTTGCCCAATTCAAAAATCAGGGTCACATTTTTTTTGGCTGAGATTTAAATTTTACTCAAATTGTCAAAATATTACTATTTTCTGCTTGAGATGATTAAGTTTGCTTGAATCAATAGTTTTAAAACTATTATCACACTAGAAACATTAGTGAAATTGACATTTACCCATTTTGTCTGGATAATGAACCAGGGCAGTCAGTAATATTTTTCAGCAAAAGAAAAAGAAAAAAGAAAAGAAAAGAAGGGAAATCGACTGACTGCCCGAAGATTTTTGGCACTTGAGGGCAACATAACAACAAATATTTGGCATTAAAGGTTGCAAGTACAATTTTTCAGGGTTGAGGCTCCAACTGAAGGGTATCGTTATGTGTCGCCCTGAAGACCCCTCCTTTTCACCCTCTTTTGCTAGCTCTTAATAAGGCCCCTCCTCACTTTTGAGCCTGCACCATTTTATTGAAAATTCAAAAATCCTGAAAATGTGCATTCCAAAGCCCCAATTTTTTGAAAATATTGCGTTCTAAAATCCCAATGTTTAGAAAAACTAGCATTCTTACTAAACAAATTTGAGAAAAGGTCAGTTCTTTATAAGACCCTACTTTTTGGAGAAAATTAGCATTACCATTTTGCATTAAAAAACTGAGACTCCACTCTGAAGTCCCTTTTTTTGAGACCCTGGATGGCACAACCCTACCCCAAAAAAGTTGAGTGCCCCCCACCCCCCTCCCCCAGGTCACATCTCGCTACCTTCGCAGCACAGAACTATAGAACTACTTTCACCTGAAAACCAAACAAGTAAAAATAATGTGAAATATACCTGCACATGTGGCTGACTTCCAATCAATTCCAAGATGGCCACTGCTAAACCCATTTCTTGATCATCCGTTTGTCTGATTGTCAACACATTGCTGTTGGCATTCGGATCCTCCTCTACCGGACCTTCGCTAAGGGCTGCTGGAGGGGATTGAGAGCCCGTCGCTTCCATCTGCATGATATTTAAGTATAAACAATTATTTGTCTTAATAGACCTGATCAGGCGCGTACGCAGGATTTTGTGAAGGGGGGTGTTTTAGAAATATTGATATAATTATTTTACTATCCATGCCTGCGCGTAGCGGGGGAGTTCGAGGGGGGTATCCCCCCTCGACGCCAGAAGTTTTTTTGAAATTCACGGTTGAAAAGAACGCATTTCCTTGCATATTTTTGAACACTTATTGCAGGTTTATTCTTGTTCAACGTCAGAAAAACTGTCCTGAAGCCATCTTGTTAAGCTTGAAAAATGAAATATTGAAACCAATATGCGCGCGGAGCTCGCAAAAAAATGCATTTGGGCAATTCCAAGCAAATGTCAACCAAATAGCCAAAATTTCAAATGTGCATCCAAAGTTTAATTCTATGCCTATAATGTAGGCAAGAGTCCAAAGTTCAGGAATTTTTAGTTTGTTTAGCGATACTATGTTTTTTGATGTATAAACTAGCTAATTAGCATAAATTTGCATATTTGCAGCTTACAAAATCAGTGAAAAGGCTTGTTTTTATTTATTCCATATCTTTTAGACACATAGGTATGATGTTTAAATAAATGTCAGGCACAACAGTAGTACTGATGGGAAAAGTTTTGATATAAATTTAATTTTGATCAACGGCCAATTAGCCTCGTTAATCCAGGTAATTAGTATGCATTGCATAATCTCATGTCATTCCGCAACGCAAAAGTACAATTTTTTAGGATAGCAAGAAAAAAAATGTACCCTATTTTCATTTATCTATTTTTTCTCTGCACACAATTGACATGCTTCACAATGATAAAATTTTTTTGGGAAAATTCTGTTAATAAATAGCGCTAATGAGCGTTGCGGAATGACATGTTGCGGAATGACGCTGCGGAATGACAAAGGTATTAATCCCTATATTTAGGCAATTTATTGAGCAAATTGTGATATTTTTGTGTACTTGGTATAAGATCATCCTTATTTATGATAATTCATTCAAATATGGACTCTAAACTTCTAAAAAAGTTTCAAAATTGATGAAAACTCATAATTTGCTGAATTAGGCAACTTTGATGTGCAAGCTGATGAATTCGGCAACTTTATCACAAAATCATGGCTACTTTACCTGTAAATGATGATTTCAATGTGAAAATAGTTGGGTTACTTGTATTCACGAATTTGTAACATATGAAATGCCACTGATTACTCTTTCTTTTATTTTTTATGCATATTAAAGCATAAAAACATGTTTTTTCTTTTCTCTATGGAGTTTTGCACACAAATTCACACTGTCATTCCGCAACGTCATTCTGCAACACCTACTTTTATTTTTTGATGACCTACTAGAAATCCTAGCTGATGATTAATTTTTATGAAAATGCTTTTGTCAGTTAGCTAACACTTCAAACCTTCTAAAAAGTAACTTCAATAATGATACACTCTAAAAAGTTCCCAGAGTTTTCACTTTGTGTAAACATGTAAAAAAACCACCAATCGTCTGCGTCATTCCGCAACGCAAATTTGCATATGCAAATTAGGATACTTGGAAGCGCAGTCTAATTTTTTCCCTAGGTTTATTTTTTGAGTATCAATCGCTATTATCAAATAAAGTTGTAAAATGGGGAGTAACTACAAATCTCTGGGTTTTACACCCAAAAGAAAGTGGATTTTTGTGTGTAAATGTCATTCCGCAACGCGTGGAATTGCCCATTTCTAACATTAATGGTCTAGTATGATAATAATGTCTCCCACATAATATTTAGAATTTTTGGTGTGGTTTGAGGGTCATAATAATGTTAAAACATTTTCTTTGAGTTTTCGAATTAAAATTGGTCATGGAAAACTGTCCTGAAGCTACCTTGTTACGCTTAAATAATAAAATATTGAAATCAATACGCGCGAAGCGCATAAAAATTGCATTTTTAACATTAACATCCTTCACCTAGTATTTAGCATTTTTGGTGTGGTTTTTGCATTAAAACTTTGGTCCAGTATGATGTTTTTAACGTCCCCCACATATTTAGAATATTTGGTGGGTCTGAGGGCCAATATAATGTTAAAACCTGCATAAAATATCCGCGTGGAGCGCGCAATTTTTTTTAACTTCTTGGATTAAAATGGTCATGGAAAACTATCCTGAAGCCATCTTGTCCGGGCATCTTGTCAAGCTTGTATAATGAAACATTGAAACTAATGCGTGCGATGTACGCACAAATTGATATTTCTAACACTTAAATTGGTCCAACATAATATTGAGAATATTTGGCATGGTTTTAGGGCCATTATAATTTTAAAACCATCGGTCTTTTCTTTTACTCTTTCCCTTTTCCCTCTCCTCAAATATTCCATTTTGGGACATATATACGCGCGTAGCGCGCGAAAATGTTGCCAAAAATGTTGCAAATGCCAATCTCAACCGACATACAGTCATTACTAGAGGGGCGATCGCCCCCCTCGACCCCCTCTGGTTACGCCACTGCCTCTCCCCTGTCTCCGCTGTCCCCTCTCTCCCCCTTCTCCTTTTCCTCTCCTTTCCCCTTTTTTATTTTTAGGACAGACCCAAAGGGGGTGTTTCACACCCAAAACACCCCTCCCCTGCGTACGCGCCTGGACCTGATACGTAGCCTCAAATTAAATTTCAATTTTTAACCCAAAATCAAACAAATTCTGTGGAACTGGAAATGTATTTGATCATTGATAGATTATGAATTCATTTGCAGCTTGTTTTAAAGCCTTGTCACTTACACTATACCATATTATCCCTATTAAGCGCCCCGGGCGGTTAGCAAAGTCATTTTGGGTGGGCGCTTATGTTACCTTTTTTTAAACTCATTTATCGTGGAGACTGTCGAATTCGGCAAAGTTGTGGTGTGGCAGTAAGTGCCTAGTGGGATCGGGGAGCGGGTGGAGATCGAACCAGACTTACTGGTACTGCTTTACTGAAGGATCATGCCATGGCGAAAAATGTTGTTGTACAGTGCTACGGTAATTGAAAAGGTGGGCGCTTATAAGGGATTGTTTGTTGGTAGTCATAGAGAAAAACGGGGATGGGCGCTTATAAGGCCTGCGCTTAATTAATAGGGATAATACGGTACTACTACTTTGTCTTCATAATTCATACACAGCTCTTTGAAAACAAGGCGGTAAAGGCAGCTCACTCTTATTGTTCTGACAGATACTTGGTACTTGGTAGATGATGATACACTCTCTTTTATCACTCAGTATCATTCCACTATCAATTACTATAGTTTGATCAGCTCCAAATTGGCGAAGCCTGCATATACAGCCTGCTTACACAGCGAATCAATAAAGAAGGGCACGGGCACGCATGAAGGCAACATGCGCACTGTGCACCATATTTTGTGACGCTTGTGGCCAAAATCATGTGCGTCTGACCATAATTGCCCACATACTCTTGAATTACTTTTGCGCAGAGAGATAAAAAAAACACCTGCCAATTTGGAACTCATTAAACTATAGAAGACTATCTTATCAAGTACAACTCCTTGAAATTGATATAAATATTGTATCATTATTGCAACGCATATCAAATATCAGCCAACAAAGACTGCCTCAAACAATCCTACTTTCCTAGCACAATTCGCGAACTCCCGGAACATATTACCAACATTGACTCGATACCGCAACTCAAGAATGCCCTAGCGAAACATCTGCAAGGGCTGCTAAGATTAAAACACAGCACAGCAGTACATAAATTCGTACATATGCACACAACCATGTCCGTTTGGCTCCACCAGGAGCGTTAGACAGTATCCAACCAGAACCAAAATCAATTACTACATGTAGGCCTATTCAATCAGAACACGTTTGGTTTGTTGGCTTGTTTCATTAATTAATGCTCACACACTTGTGCACTTGATGTAGCCACGGCTCAAGGCTTCTGGCCTCTGGGATAGTACCTTTTTTTCTTTCACTTTTTCATTTTTTTCTTCTTCTTCTGTGAGCTTGATTGATTTTTATTCAGTGTGTCTTGTCTCCCTACCTCTGTTTAGGTCACTTGGTCAGATTCTAGTGGTCTTGGTTGGCATGGTTTTAAAAATAGCCCAAGGAAGTTGCTGATCCCCTGTTGCGACATTCACTCTTAATAGTAATAGGTTCTTGGTCTACTAAATACTACATGTTTAATGTAAATGCTCCCAATCTCTATTGTTTGCCGCCTGAGTTCCTTGACGCCCGAGAAACTATTTTGCTTCCTCTGGACAGTGACGTAACCTAAAGGCGCAGCCTTTACGCACACGTATCATACGTCATATGTATCTTCCATTTTTCATGTGTGTGTGTACGCCAGCGCCTCGATTAGGCACGCGCCACGCGTTATGAGCTGCGATTAGTAGAAAACGCAGTTACGTCACTGTCTCGTAATGGCCAATTAGACTATAGTAAGATTTGTCGAAAAAAGGGATCAACTGTTTTACAAAAGTCAAGGCCATGCCACACACACACACACATGCAGTTTGGTCGCACGCACGCGTAACACACAATTAATCACAAATAAATGACGATGTTGCATTCATATGAATTCATGCCCGCCCTCGCATTTCTTCTGTTCTGTATATTATGTATTCATTCACTACTCATTAGTCTACTGTAAGGAGGCTTCGCCAATTTGGAGCTGACGAAACTATGATATATGTATAAAATCGGTAAAATAATATGTATTGTAGGTCCCTATTATTAAGCCTAACCCTAAAATAAAAGCTTATAACTTTATTTTTAAGCTTACTTCACTTCTTTTTTTATTACGATACTCATTCATTACGAATGTCCTAAAGTAACGATCATTTTAGTTCAAACTAACAAATATTCATGTATTGAAAGCTAAACCTATACGAAAATCGAATGTACCCAATTACAGGAAAAGTATACTGATTTATTTAGTGATGTTTCGAATCAAACTTACCTCTTATTTGGCGGAACGAAATCAAGGAATCTTTTCCCCGTGTAAATTTACAGTTATATCTATTTGACCAAAACATGACATTACTACTTACAAAACAATATTTGTATATGATTCCCAATTTATTATCCTTGAAGGAATGTCACCCTTTAGATTTATATTCCAATACACAGATATTAAAGCTTAGAGAAGATACAGAGCTCATCGCCATCTGGAAAATAATGTAAACTGTGGCCTGAAAATAGCTTGAATTGAAGTTGAATCTAACAAAAATATATTTTCTACAGGAGGAGAAATGGTAGGCCTTTTACTTTGCACTTTTAGATATCGATGTCGATCTCTTTAGTAGCTCAAATAAATAAAATGTTTAGCTGCCTAAATCTAAAAAAAGTAAAAGTAAAACTAAAAGTAGGCCTAATACAAATTCCATTGAAATGGAATGGGGGCGATCCAAAAGAAAGAAGCATGTTTTGTAACCATTTTCTGAAGCATCTGTTGCAAACCAAAATACCAGGGAAATGGTGTATGTATTTTCCATAATTCAAACCAAAAAAACAAATCAAAACACCGCAGTCTAAAAATAGTACAGGAAACCAATAAAGTTGATTTGTGTGCAGGGGGGGGGGGGGGGGGGGGGGGGGGGGGGGGGGGGGGGGGGGGGGGGGATACCATCTGAAGAACAATCTATGTATATAATGACATTGTACTTGGTCTAAAACGTTGGTCCAAGAATTTCTATATAAAAATGTCATTCCGCGATCATGGTTATTATTGACATTTCATTAAATCACAGATAGTCATCTGTGATTAAATCAACCCAGGAATTAGTATTATAACCCGAAACTCAAACATCCACAATATTAGACAACCCCAAGGCAATTGGGAGGTTTCTCCTAGTAGTCAAACAAGATAAGCTATTATGTCTCTCTGTGGGGAGTCTATAAACATCTCTCTGAATGAACCATCAACAGTCTATGCATCAACTAAACAAATATAGCTTTGACTCCATCACAGACTGCAGGACTGTTAAAATAAACTGCATCTAGGTATATGTAATTTACAAAGACTACAAACATGGCTGCCCCCACTTATGTCTAGAAAGACCTAAATGTGAAATTTTTTGCAATCTGAAGCTATAAGGGTGGCTTTGCCCCCAAAAATGTCACACAAGTTTCACAAGCATTGACAAGTTATAAACAAGTGGACTCAGCAGTCATCAGTGAAAAAAGTACTATAATCAAAACAAATAATTGTCGATCACAGCGTCACGGGCACGATTCTATCAGCACTGATCAGAGTCCCATGTGCGTGGGCAGCGTTGTGCGTGCGTATCATTATACCTGCTGCGCCATATATCGCGGCGGCTGGTGCGCCTGCGCCTGTTTTTGAATGCAGTGCATCGCAAGACTCAGGCAGGTCGGTGCCACTGTACACAGATTCCCATTGCCGACGTTGAAGCCTCTAATGTTTTTCGCCCTCGATTTACAAGGTACATTTATGCTAATGAGTTGACGCAAAAGGTACATCGCGCAGACTACGCACTGCATCGAACGTCTCAATGTCCCTTATAAGGACTTTTGTGCTGTCAATCATGGCGTTGTCAAGATAGCGCCCTCGTTTTACAAGGTACATTTTCAGACACGCCCCACTTAGGCACGCCCCAGTTCCATATATGGGATAGGCCTATGGGAGGCTTTCAGTTTGCGATTCGAATAGCCTCTCCCATTACTATTAAACTCCCTGACACAGGCCACAGCCTGCTCATGACGCTTAAAATTTGAAGCCAAGAACGGAGAGACACACCATGACATTTGACAACAACAAATACGTGATTCCAAAAAACCTCCGGCCTACCCGGATTGCGAATTGCGGTCACTTTTTTACAGCCTCTTCGCGTGATGCGCTCGGGCATCGTGTGCGTGTAATGGTTGCATGGTATTGATTTATGCCGATCGCACAAGCTGCGCTAGAATTTCATGACGCCATGGTATGCTCCCGACAATCCGACAATATTGCCATGGTGACAGTTCTATTTTTTTTTTGGCTTCAATGAATTGCGTGTATTGGCCTGGGTATGAGCAGTCTCTAAGTAGTTGGTCTATCTTAAATTGAAAGTGGTCTTGCGATGCATTATCCCAAAACAATGGCGCATAGCCGTCGCGATACGCACCAGGCGCATGCAACCCTGATAGAAACGTGACGCTATGATTGACATTATTTGTATTGACCCGTAAAAGCTCTTGAGTCAGTAGAGCAAAGACTTGCACGCACGCTGCCCGGGTTCAATCCTCGGCACATGCAGAGACTGATTTCCCCTTCAATTTGTCTAATTCTTTTTTCTCCTCCCCCCGATAGTTCAATTCCCAAAACCATGAATGAATGTCAGTTGCGCCGTGGTTTCGAAAAGTCACGTTAAGCCGTTGGTTCCGTGTATTCAGACGCTCACCCTGAACACGTTAAAATAGTTGTAGACCTTATCGTAAAGAGTAGGGGATCATCCCGGGTCTGTTACCTGTCACAAAAACTCATGTCCCTAGGTTCCAGGGGCCGTGGCATCATGGAACTGTATAGTAGGCCTATACACTATAGGCCTACACTATGTTCTGTAGCCATGTATCAGTGATGATGATGATGATGATGCCTGGAGAGTTATGGTTTATGACGCCGCTTCAATATTTTTGTTATTGTTATTTTCAAAAATTCCTTCAAAATTCCAAGATTAGCATAAATATATATTTCATGCCTGTCAAACTTTTTTAATTGCCTTATCTTCTAATTTTGACACCATGTAATATCTTTGAAATCATATTTCTTCTTTGACAGAATTTACGCTTGATGTAGAAGACTTTCAAGCCAATAGTAAGTTGCCATCCCAACACAGCTATGGAATTGGAGACTACAGAGTCCATAATGCAGGAGGTAAATTATTAATTTTAATAATTTAATTTGACACAAAAAACACCATGGATTCATAACAACCAGAACTGTACAAGTGTTAATTTCAACTCGCATACATTTTTAGAGAGTTCGTGTTTAAATTGATGTATTTAGGATTTGTTGCCAAAATTCTTACTCTGAAATAAGGGTGTGTTTCCCTCATCAATGGAACTGTTCAACGTGTTGAACTATGCTGTGTATGCTGTTTACTGTTTTGTGTTTATGACAAAGTTGATTTTGAAATGGGTGTATTGTCTCTTTCAGCTCAATACAGGTATGATAGAGACGTTGAGTGTAGGAATAGGGAAAATGCGCTATAGTGCAAAAGAAGAATCGATGAGAATTAGAGTATTATTTCCATGACATATACATGTAACAAATCATAGTTTGGAGCAAAATGATAGGAATGCCGCTGGATTCAGAAAGCAACCATGATGATTAACTAATTTAATTACCTAATTCTATATTATATTCTCAAACATTAAGTCATAAGACAATTTAATCATTAAATGACAATTTATTTTCTCTCAGTGTAACGAGGAGATCGCCAGTTACCAAGCCGATATTCGACCGATCACCTTGGAGTTCAATCTGGCTTCGCAGTCAGCTGTTGTGCAGCCGTCTCCCGTTCAAGATGTCATCAGCATATTGGAGAGACACCTGGCAGAGGCAGACAGGAAACGAGCACCAGATGATGACTCCAAATGGAAAGTTCCTCCAGAGGGTGTCACCCATGTTAATACCAGCTTTACAGATGAATCCAAGCAGAAAGACTTTCTAGAAAACATTTCCAACATCCATATTACCTCCTTAGACATGTTACAAAATGAGGAGAAGGCCCAGGGGGGATCAGACACAAATTTAGACCTCTCAGAACGGACTGACTGTTCTTTGAAAAAGATTAAAGATGAAAAAGATTTGTTCACATGCGTTATGGTCAATAAGAACGGGATACCGGATTACTCAAAGATGATGAAATTGGACACGAATATCATCAAGGAGGTTTTAGAAAAACATGGCATTAAGATGAAGGATGTGTCGGGTGATCCGGGAGAGAAGTCGTCTCAGGGGAGCAAGAAGAAGAAAAAAAAGAAGAAAACGGAGAAGGAGAAGACACCAGTTCCCCCAAAAATAACAAGTAAGAATTGCTAGTATACACTTTCAAGAAGATATTGCAATCTTTAACCCTACCAGTAAAGCTAGTTTTTTGTGCGTATCGGGGGGAGGGGGGAAAAAGTACTATTTTTTTAACCCGAAAAATCACCCAGCAACCCCCGGGATTCGATCGCGGGACCATCCGCACCCAAGTCTGTCCCTCTACCAACTGAGCTAACTCCCTAGCGCATATGGGGGCACAAACTCTGTGCCCACATATGCCTGCGGTAGGTGACGTCATCGAGGCAATGCAGCAGCACGTGCGTGGAGATAGTTTCTGGCAGTGAGATTCAGTGCGGTTAGGGTTAAAACACTTTGAAATCATATGATGATCTTAATTTCTAATGTATTTTGTTGCTCTGTTCTAATTATCTTTGCTTTCTCTTTACTCATATTCAGAGATAGACAAGACTATAAACTGCACCCAGTGCGACAAAACATTCCATCGCAAAAGAAACCTCAGAGACCACATGCGATACCACAACAAACGTAATTTTAGCTGTCGCCACTGCACATACGTTGCAGTGCGCCAAAAAGAACTGGAGTACCACCTCAACTCTCACACGGGTAGTAAACCATTTACATGCGATATCTGCCAAAAAGGCTTTAGCCACCCCGCAGTATTGGCATCGCACAATAAAACTCACCGAGGACACACAGGAGCAGTAACGTGTAAGGTCTGCAGGATGCAGTTCACACAGCCGCACCTGTTAGATCGTCACATGATATCGCACGATGAAAACCGCCCTCATATATGCCAGTATTGTCCCATGGATTTCAAGAGACACATGGATCTACGCACTCATATAAAATTATACCATACCGGTGAGTGAGTGCTTATTAATCTGATGCACAGAGGCAGGGAAATGGAATGTACAATTTCAGACTATAATTTGTCCATATTTCTTATGTTTAGGCTAAATTAAAAAAATCATTTGTCTCAAAGCTCCCGCGCGCGTTAGTTTATTGATGCGCATTAGAAAAACAAAAATCTTTTTTATTTTATTTTATTTTTTTTTCAAAAAAAAAATCCCAAAATTTCACAGATTTTTCAGATTTTCATTGATCAAATCATTTTAAATACAAAAAGGTCACTTTTACAAGGATTTCAATATTTTATATTTAAAAAAGAAAGAAAAAAAGAACCGCATTCCGCGCATTAGGTTTTGAACAACTGAAGAGCTTTGAGACAAAAGATTGTTTTAATTTAGCCTTATAATCCTTGTTTTAAGCTACAATCCTGGAAAAAGTATTGGAACGCTTTTACTGGTTAACAACGGAAAACTAACACCACCTCTCACCCGTGCCATGTTGAGAAATGTCAATGTCTTCATCTGCAGAAATTCAAGTTGTCCCTTAGTGCCAACATTTATTGATGGCCGCCATCAGAAAAGTGATGGCCGGCATCAGAAAAGTGGTATGAAGTACTCCTATTTGTACTGGAATTGGTACTGGTATTGATGTGCCAATAGAAGTCAAATCCCATCATGGGGTGTGGGGAAGGGAAAATTGTTGTTTAAGATGTCCTCTTCAGTTCTTAACAAAATAAACATCATTTATATATCAGAAAAACAATTCAGCACATGTCTAAAACGTGTAAAGCGTTCCAATGACTCTTTTCCAAGATTGTAGTCTAATGCTTGCACTCCCAACTCTCCATATTTCAGAGGTGCCTGTCGACATCGTCGCCCCCAGACGACAACCTCCAACAGCAGGCGACTTCAAATGCGACCAGTGCGAACGCTCGTTCAAAACAGACAAAGGTCTGGATCAGCATCAGAGAAGGACGCACAACAGCAGACAGGTGATGGAATGGACGGAAGTAGAGAGCATAAAATTAACATGCATTCATTGCGCCAAAACGTTTGAGTCTCTCAAGATGTTCAACAAACATAAGGTCAGTATCAAAACAGTCAGTGTTGGACTAACGAGTCAAAATTGGGCTATAGGTTTAAAGGCATATTATGTGATCTTTTCCAGAGAGCGCCCTCTATTTATTATTTGTTTTAGAAAGTAGATTTTCTTGCAGATTTACATTTCTGATCATAAATCATACATACATTCCAAGTTACAGAGTGATACGATTCCTAATTACCTCAAAATCATGGTTTTAGAGTGAATTTAGAGTTAAAATATAAACTGTCGGAGTTATCCGACAGTTTATTTTCACTCTAAAATCATGATTTTGAAGTAATTAAGAATCGTATCGCCCTGTAACTTGGAATGTATGTACAATTTATGATCAGAAATGTAAATCTGCAAGAAAATCTGCTTTCAATTTTTCTTCGATGTTGAGGGCGTTCCCTGGAAAGATCACATAATATACCTTTAATCAGCTCCAAATTAAGCGAAGCCTCCTTACAGCAGCGAATGAATACAGAAGGGCACAGGTGTGCATGAAGGCAATGGCGCACTGTGCATTCATCATGTGCATGATGCGTGCATGCGTCCAAAACAGTGTGCTTGTGGCCATAATCGCACACATACGATTGGATTACTTTTGCACGCGGAGAGATAAAAACCGAATATTTTCGCCAATTTGGAACTGATTAAACTACAGTTGTTGGGGCTTCAAGGAGTTATTGCCCCATTGGATAAGTTGTTATCCAAATCTAAAGAAATGAAATTCACATGTGATCAGTGTGTCAAAGGGTTTGACTTTGTCAAGATGTTCCACAAACATAAATAAGGTCAGTGTCAAAACAGTTGGTACAAAGAGAAGGTTTGTCATAACAATTTGAATGAGTTAAAGTTGTTGGCGCTTTATCAAGTAAGTTATCAGATTTTGGCCCATATTTATAAAAGCATTTGCAGGACTAAGTCTTGGACGACTTCAAATTTTAGTTTCTGCTAAAAATTAGAAATTTTACTTTCATATTATATTATAAATTTGATGTACAAAAATAAAGGTCCTTCCTGGTAGGACTTTATCAAGGACAAAAATTTAAACAAGAAAACCTTAGCCTTTGAGATTCCCCAATAACAGCCAGTATGCAACCACACGAAAAGTCGTTCCTTTTCTAACCCAGCAAAGCGACCCGGAAGTATTCACCCGTAACGATACTGCTTCGCAGTCATAGTTGACCTCGTAATAGCACGATGTAAATGAGCTCTTTTCATGATTATAATCACACATTTCAAACACATTTGCCATGAAATTGTAAAATAAAAAGGCATATTATGCGAATAATATTATCTAATATTAGCTGTGACTTCATGACATGTTGCATTTTCGGTGCAAATTATTGTCATCACACACAGCCGAATTCGAGAAAAACTTGACGAAACTAAAGCCAAATTAACAGTAAATATTCCCTTTTTGAAGAATTAGGCACCAATTGTATTGATGGTATCATAATATTCATAGTCTTTTGTAACTAGAAACATGCTTAAAATATTATGAAATTATTTAGTCCAGTCAAGTGAATAGTTAATAAAATGGGTGTCCGAATCTGGCTCGAGCTATATTCATTTCGTACCGTCGTTGGGTTGTTGATGAAGTGTTTAAATCTCACGAATCGAATTAGTTTCGCTTGATAGCTCAGATGGTAGAGCGTTAGACTGAAGAGCGAGAGGTCCGGGGTTCGAAATCGATCCTTCTGCTCTGCACAATTTCATATGATATTTTTTTTCTCGTCAAAATCATTTTTCACAATTTCATCACACAAAATGCATAAATTCGGACGTTTTCATTGCAAAAACGGTATTTTTTCCCAAAATTTCTAATGAATTCAAACGTGGGCATGAAAATGAAGCGCGGGCGGGTTATAGGAAACTAAAAATCAAGTTGGCGAGGCCTAATGGGGGATCGTAAGTTTCGTTTTCTGACCGAAAATGGGTGAAAATCAAACTCGGTTTTTCTTATCAAAAAAGAAGTCGGGCATCAATGTTTTTGATATGAAATTAAAGCTTAAGATTCCGTTAGTACGGAAATTGCTCTTAAAATATCGTACGAATTTTAGTCCAGTCAAGTGAATAGTTACAAGAAGCAAAGTCACGAAAGTTGTTAAATTCTAAAATTAGCGATAAAATCACTGTTTGTGGACCAAATATGTCAGATTTGGCATCATATTATAGAGAAAATTACGAACAATCCACCTACTTCGCCATCATGGCTGCCAGCTAACCCTACCTCAATTAATTCAGGGAAAACAAACTTCTCGTAAGATTTTAGCGCAAGGTTGACATCCTGAAATCGATCTTTGCGCGGGTTAGAAATCGGCAAGGTCACGCATTGAAAGCGGCCTGTTGCGTACTGACTGATAAGATATCTCCATGTATAAAGTAATACCCCGGGGGGTCAGTGAACATACTAAGCGGGTACGCATCCGCGTCCAAAATAAACGTCGAAAAGGGTCCAGATTCACCACATGACGTCGTCGACGTCTTTCTGAAAAAGGAGTAATACTTCTATAGATGTTATACTTTGGGACCCGGAAGCCTGCTCTAAACATGTTCAAGGGCCAAAAACACATAGATCTATCAAAACCTTGTAGGTGCTCTTGCCCCTGAACATGTATAAAGCAACACTTGCTATGTATAACCAACCGTTGGGCAGTTTTATTACCGATACAGCTACATGCGTTTTGATTGAACAGCGACGATATCACCTCTCATCAAAGCTGTGTCTATTCAATTGAAGGTTATGCACTCAACCTTACGTCCGTACACTTGCAACACATGCGTTTGTTCCTACAAGTGCCAGTGGGTGCTGCACAAACATAAGCTTATTCATTCCGACAATGCTCTCATTCACTGCTGTATCTTTTCAATTGCAGGTTATGCACTCAACCTTACGTCCGTACACTTGCAACACATGCGGCCGTTCCTACAAGCGCCAGTGGCTGCTGCACAAACATAAGCTTATTCATTCCGACAATGTTCTCATTCACTGCTGTGTCTTTTCAATTGCAGGTTATGCACTCAACCTTACGTCCGTACACCTGCAACACATGCGGCCGTTCCTACAAGCGCCAGTGGGAACTTCACAAACATAGGCTTATTCATTCCGACAATGCTCCGTTGCCGTGCACACTCTGCAAAGCAGAGTTTGCAGGGATGGTGAATCTCAGGCGTCATATGAAACGGATGCACCATGGAGGTGCCAAGAAACCAGGTAAATCAATTGTGCTAATGTAGTCAACATTTCTGTTACTGTTATCTCTCTCTAATCAGTGGTGGCACCAGTATCAACAACATCAAAACCCTCTTTTTGAGGAGGGGGGGGGGTCAAACAGGAGCAAGAAATAATTTGGGGGTCAAAATTGCCCCATGCCCCCCACACCCACCCCTCTTGTCTGTCGCTGTCTCAAATTGAAATTTCAGACAGTTATATGAATTTTAAAATCCTTTACAAAATTAAAAGGTTTTTTTAACACGGTGGATCAATAATTTGTTAATTCTCTGGTATCCTTAAACCGTATCAGATCCAATAAAATACCTTTCTCACACTCATATTTAACACTTTCCATGTATCTTTTTAGTTTTACCATATACAAAACAAATTTCCCCCAAATTTCCAAGTCTATCTCAAGGATTACTGAACCGGCCAATACTAGGCATGTTTGGTAATTAAGGGCAGTGTCAACCCGGCACTTGTTTCAAAAATTGAATTTCATATTTCTCTATTATTTAATACTTTTATATGTATTCTATCATTACCATCATAAGTTACTAATCGGAAGCTATTATTTCCCGTTCTTTTGGGTGATTTTAAATTGTTGTTTTGGTAAGTTTGAGTCAGGAAAAGGCGCATAGTTATTTGGCGGGAATTTAAGCGGAGTTCCGCGCTTTTCAAATGCTGCGCCAGCTGTTCGATCATTGCGTCGCGCGCTGTATCTTCCCGCGTGTAATACTAGACGCGCCGCTTAATATCCGCGACGTAGACGCGAAAAACAAAAGAGCGCAAAACAATGTCTGAAATGTAAACAAAGGCCAATCTTACGATCATTTAAATTTCAGTTTTCTTCCAATTTCTTCACATTGTGACAATATAAATTGAATCTGATAGTTTATTATGATTGTTCATAATAGTATACTCGCTTTTTAGGTCACACGCCCGTGTGTTCCGTGAACATTTAGCTTTAAATGGTGGAAAATGTCAATATTTTTACTAAATCGATGTTTTCTAGAAGTTCAAATTTGAAGGAATTTTACGAATTTTCAGACAACATAACTAAAAATATATCAAACTATCAGGTAAGCTTTTACTACCATTGTGTAGAGGACTTTCAGCGCTAGGAGGCAATTTTTTATTTTTTCGATTATGGATTTTAAACTCGAGATATGCATCCATTTCTAGCGAAATGTACGCAAAAAAACACGACTTTTACACTTTTCCGATGTTTTTAGCAATATTTCCAAAACCAAGCTTTATTTTGGAAAAAGAAAAAATTGCCTCCTAGACAAAATTGTTTTGTTTACAAAAACGTATATTAGAACAAATTACCATTTTTTATTTTAAAGTTATGCTGTCTGAAAAATTTGGGGTAACAAAATGGCTTTTTGGTTCATTTCTCAAAATTTAGTTTATTTGGTATCACATTGATATCACCATCGGCTTCCTTAACAAATTTCCTTTCTAAAAATGTATACTTTTATGTACTTTTATTCAATATTCTCAAACTTAGAAGCAAAAGTTGATCATCAAAATAATAGGGTTGACACTTCCCTTAAGTTCGATTTATGTTGACATTTTTGAAACATTTTGTTTTACTTTATATGCTGAAGGGCCAGCAAAAAGGTTTTAACAAAACAGCAACGATATCTAATGCAGAGACTTTGTGACCAAATAAATCCTGTAATTGTTTAATAGGCAATTTTACAACAAGGATAAACTGAGATTATCTACACTCACCATATTTTATGAGTAATGTTGTAGACAGCATAATTACCATTTTTACCGCATGGTGATTTACTGTGAAAACAGAAAATCTTCTTATCAAAATTTATTACTAACATTTTCTTGTTGTTTTTTGTTCTTTTCTCTTTCTCCTAGCTCCCAAACCCTTTGTATGCGACGTGTGCAATCGGGCATACGCACGCCAAGTAGAGCTCAACGAGCACAAGAACATTCACACAGGTGCCCGCCCGTACGTCTGCGATTCCTGCGGCAAGACATTCAGCTTCCGGTCTTCGCTCGCTTGCCATCGAAAACTCCACAGAGAGGAGGACGCCATCCAGTGCGACATCTGCGGCAAACGGTTCGGCAGCAAGATTCGCATGCGAGAGCACCGAGTGATACACACGGGGGAGAAGCCTTACGTTTGTCAGCAATGCAACGTCGGATACAGATACCCGTACGTATTTGTGACCAGTCGCATCAAAAAGGATATGTTGTCGGCAAACACAGTTTTGAGATGGAGGCCAAATATATTTGGTGAAAAAAAAGAAAATAATAGTATTTTTTTGCTTCTTCAAACCATATCTTTTGATTACAAAGTCCAATTACCTTCAACATGGTATTATTTTTAAGCTTAAAACATGCTCTTTCAAGTCATACCAATAACTCATATTTGACTCGGGCCTCCAACATGTCCATTTTGATGTGATGGGTCACATTTATTGTTTTATAATTTTACTCTCAAATAAATGTTTGAAATGGGCACAGTATTTGCAGGGTAAGGATCTTGTAACATATTGCATAAATACAAGTGGATTTATGCAAATGCCTTTGACAAGAAACACAGATTCTTGCCTTATAACATGGTATCGAAAAACTTACTCCATATTGATTTTGATAGGGGGAAAATGAACTGTTTGGTCTCAAAACAAGATATAACATGTAGACATAAAACCTGAAGTCAGTAGACATAGTAATGAGATTGACAGTATCTCAAGTTATTAAACAATGGCGAGTAAATAGTATTTCCATAGATGATTATATTTTTTTTAAATATTAATTGAAAAGACTGAAACACGGCTGATTAACACAACATTCCCACAACTAACTCATAAGGCTATATTAAAAAATCATTTGTCTCAAAGCGTGTTAGTTAATTGATGCGCGTTAGATTTTTAATTTTTTTTTATTTAAACTAAATCCCAAAATTTCACAGATTTTTCAGATTTTCATTGATCACATCATTTTAAATACAAAAGGTCACTTTTACAAGGATTTCAATATTTTATATTTAAAAAAAATTTAAAAAAACTTTAAAAAAACACCGCATTCCGCATTAGGTTTTGAAAAACTGAAGAGCTTTGAGACAAACGATTGTTTTAATATAGGCTAACATCATTACAATAAACCTGGCCCATCATAACATAATGTATATTCACTGCTTAGTTTACATACAATGTCAATGACACATACAATACCAAACTGTACTGTGTTTCTAAAATACATCAAAAATACAAAATGATTATTGTTTTAGATTTAAACACCTGCAATATAAATGTGAACATGTTTCCTATATTATATCCAATTTCATTGAGATATGTCTTTTTGTTCTCGTGTGGCAAGACATAATCGAAAATCGATGAAAAACGTATTTTCAATTTCAATCAATCCTCTCTACCACTTACCCAACATCTCAAACAATGTAGCCCACACCACATAAGCAATATTCAAAGCTCCCGCCAAAGAAAAGAAAGTTGAAATCACTCAAGCAGAACAAATCCTGGTTTATTTTCGGATTAAAAATCAGAATTTATCTCCAAATTTCACCCACAAAAGTATGCAAATAATAAATAGTTACAAGTTATGTGAAAAGTTAAGATATGGCGACTAAAAATAAACCCTGTCCTATGGACAGATGGATATCTCAGGTAGGGTTAGTAATTTCATAGATTTTACCAGAAAGTCTGTATTTTCCATCAGAAATGTCCGATTTTCAAAATTTAAAATTCTTATGAAAGCTAGGCGTTTGCGCAAGATAAATGTGAAAACGGTTTGAACAATATCAATCGAATTCATACCGTAATAAATCATATTGCCTCGGTACAGTTCTTTCTGATACACCCTGTATTTGACATCATGAACCATTGGACCAATCACAATAAGTAGGTGACTTAACAATGATTAACACTTTCCACGCGGCAGGCAGCTGCAGACGACATTCCAAAATGTCACAAAATGTTTCAAAAATGTCAAAATTACTGTATTTCATTACCATATTTGGAATCACCATGAGAAATGCATTGAAATAAGTACAAACATGCCTAGTGTTTGGTCAGTAATCTTTGAGATAGACTTTGAAAAATTATGAAAGGTTTCTGAAAAATCTGTTTTGTGTATGGTAAAAATAATACCCGCATGGAAAGCGTTAAGGAGGGTCACATGACTGACTGATGTATGAGGGATTTGTGGGCGGGTGGAGATTAGGAGAAATAAAGAGAGAAGACACTAGCATTGTCTTCCTTCCTGGTATCTTGGAAACTGACCATGGTGGAAGGGTGTTTGACCCGCAGTGCATAGGCCAATTTATACTATAATGATGTACAGGTTAACATGGGATAAAATACATGTATATATGTTAATAAATCTCAGATCTCAACAATATGTGTCGGTCTGATGCCTGGGGAATGTGACATCAGGATAGGGTAGGGTCATAGAATCTTAGCAATTATAGTGAATATTTAAGAACAGTGGTGGAACTTCAGATTTTTTTCAACTAGCCATTCGGCAGGTAACTCACAGAATTTACCTGCCAGACAAAAATTCCACCAGCCCAAGGTTCATAATATTTCGCAGCAAACAATTAAGAGCAAGACTACTTTTAAATGATGATACAATTACAGTTGTCATCTGATCTGATGATGAAATTACCCTGAACTTACTGTTACTTACACTTTGAGCTTCAAAAATGTTACCCGCCAGTCGGACGGGTACCTTTGCATCTTCACCAGCCCGACACGTAAGTTACCCGCTATGGGCGGGAGGGCAGACGGGTCTTATTTCCACCCCTGTTTGTAAAAGATCAGAATTCTTGAGAACTGAAGACCAAGTTCCACCTTATTTTCGAATTCTAATTCATTGTTTTGAGTGAGGTTTCAAGAAGGTGATATATTCAGTACAGTACTCCCTGGGCGTGTTTTTGACAATTTAACTATCAGGGGAGGGAAACCGGTAACATTTCTTGGGGGAAATTACTCTTCGCTGGTGCAGGGGTTCAAAGCCGGGTCACCGGCGTGGAAATCCTACGTCTAACTGATTGCGCCAACAGGTTAACTTTTCCGAGACCATTTGATTGCCTGGCTGATTGCGGCACAAGATTGACCTGGCAAGCATGAGTTACCATTAGTTGCACTGGATACAGATACCCATATGTATTTATTGCATCATGAGACTAATTTCCCTTAATCAATTAAGAAATGTGATGAAATTGACTTACTCCAAAAAAAATTTACTCCAATTAATCTTTGACAACTTCCGTAATGCAGAAAAGAAAACAAATTTAAATTATTAGTATTTCCGATGACATTCACTTTCACCACAGCTCCAATCTGAGATGGCATCTCAATAACGGCACATGCGGCAAAGTACGGAAAAAGCTCTCAGGTAACAAAGTCAAGAAGACGAAGACATCCGTTAAAGCGCCCTCACAGCCAGATGTGATATCATCGCAACAGCAACCAGTTCAACTTCAAGAGCTCCAGCCTGCGCCGCCGACTATGGAAGTGTGGTACCCTACAGGGGAAGAGCCATCACATGCGGGGGCTGACACTTTTCAGGTATGATAATAATAATGATAATTATATCATGATAGGCCTTATTTCAACCATGTGATAGTTTTTACTATCATTATGGCTGGAAAAAAATAATGCGATATCATGATATAAAACAAATATTGAATGCCTTTTGTTTGTGCAATAGTAAAACTATATCACTCGGTTCAATTTGGATTGTTCCATCACACTCGGCTGCGCCTCGTGTAATGGAAAAATCCAAATTTGACCTCGTGATATAGTTTTTACTATCACACTCTCAGCCATTAAATATTTGTATACTATAGCAATAGTGATAGCAAAAGTGATTAAAGGCACATTATGTGATCTTTTCCAGAGAGCGCCCTCTATTCATGATTTCTTTTAGAAAGAAGATTTTATTGCAGATTTACATTTCTGATTATAAATCAAACATACATTCCAAGTTACAGAGCGATACGATTCCTAATTACCTCAAAATCACGGTTTTAGAGTGAAGTTAGAGTGAAAATATAGTTTATTTTCACTCTAAAACCATGATTTTGAAGTAATTAAGAATCGTATCGCCCTGTAACTTGGAATGTATGTACGATTTATGATCAGAAAAGAAAATCTGCTTTTAATTTTTTTTCCATGTTGAGGGCGTCACATAATATACCTTTAACACTTACCACGCAGCAGGCGTCTGCGGACACACCACACGGCAGGCGTCTGCAGACACAGTTCCGAAATTGAACAAAATGTTTCAAAAATGCCAAAATTATTGAATTTCATCACCAGATTTGTAATCACCATGAGAAATGCATTGAAATAAGTACAAACATGCCTAGTATTAATTCAGTAATTCTTGAGATGCACAATGCACATTATTACCTTCATCCCCCCTCACACCCTTCTATATTATTTTAATTTGCTGCAGTCAAGGAGGTTTGCTAAATTGGAGTTGATCAAACTATAGGGATGAAAATAATGAGGCTTGAAATGTACAAGGATCTGGGATTAATTTCGGGGTGGCATATGTTGTCAGTAGTATTTTCAATGATGAGATTTCCTAGATACTGACTGGCAAGGTGTGATAAGGGGTCTTAAGCTTCAGTTTTATGATAAAATGGACATCTAGTTTCACCAATGCGTCCGACATGATTATTTTAGACTCGTAGAAAATATGATCTCTTGTTGACAAGTTGTAGCAAATATCTTACAATCCATCGTAATAATTTGCATTCCTGGTCTTGAGGAATTGTGATAAAGGTCTTGAGGAATATGGCCAATTAGGTGATCCCTGTGCCTGAGAGAGAGGAATATGTTAGAAGCATTTATCATAGCTGTTCTGTCAAACAACCTCATGTTTTCCCAGCCCTTCAGCATGTATAAAGTAACACTGCCCAACGGATATGCACAGGTGCAAGAGCACTTATAAGGTTTTGATAAGGTGTGATTTTAGCCCAATTGAACATGTTTAGAGCAGACTGCCCAAATGTTATTAAGGGTTCAAAAAAAGAAAGTATACACTTTGTTTATGTCATTTTGAGTAACATTCAATATGAATTAAAAATGTGACTTTTGAAAAGTGACCAATTGTCTTTAAATGGTGCTAATCATGGTTTATCTTTGTTGTTAGGGGGAAAATTTGGTATCAAATGATGCCTAAAAGATTCTTCTAAATGCCTATCTAGCCTGTTTGGTCAAGAAAATTGAATGAAACTCAAAATGACATAAACAAAAGTGTATACTTTCTTTTGTTGAACCCTTTACATAATGTAGGCAATATTACTTTATACATGCGGAAGGGCCACATGTTTTGACAAAACAGCAACATTATACATATACGCTCTACCGTTTACGGTATTGAGCACTCTATTCAAATGTCGTAGTCTAACCAGAAATGGTTGTCAATAATAATTATATATATATACATGTATGTATATATGATCTTGAAATTTGTTATGAAAGTGTTATGTATCAAAAAATGGATTGGTTTCAATTCCATTTGATTAATTTAATACTTTCCCTCTTTCGTTCTCTCCTTCCTCTTCTCTTTCATCACCGCAGGGTTTGCCGTCAAAACCAGAAGCTAAATTTGTCAACCAGGAAGACGTATTGACCGTTGTACTCCAGACCCCGGCTGGCGACAAACTACTGCGCGCCGGTAGTTTCGTGATTGAAGCACTACTGTAGTTTAATCAGTTCCAGATTGGCGAGAAATATTTGTTTTTTATAACTCCGCACTCAAAAGTTATCCAAGCGATTTCACATATGATGCACATTATACTTGTTGGCTTTCATGTGTGCCAGCGTCCTTGTGTATTCCCAATTTGGAACTAATCAAATTATACTGCTCAAAAGAAGTTCACAAATTTTCAATCACAAATTTTTCAAATATGTCATGTTATATACATTTTGTGTTTAATATCATCAATAAAAAGCCGATGTGTTTTCCTGTCCAACGATACCTCATTCGTTACGTAGCAATCACCTGTTTCAGTGCTTAGCCACTGGCTTGTGAATATTTACCACAAAATATTTGAACAATATATGATTGAAAACAAATTTCCGAACCTTTTTTAATTTTTGAGCAGTTTATATAGATCAGTACCATTTACAGACTTTGGATAAAGTGCACTTTGTGTCCCATCAGGCATGCACCAATTACACGGTAGAATAAAGTACATCATTATGATTATATGATACACTTTATTCCGTCAAAGACTTGATGCATTATGGCTAAGGGGCCTAAATACATTATATCCCAGCTTTTACCGATACATACTATATTATAGTAGATTCATAAACATTGGCCGGTCGGTTATTGATTTGGACCTATTCCATTTAAAGGTATATTATGTGATCTTTTCGAGAGAGCGCGCTCTATTCATGATTTCTTTTAGAAAGTAGATTTTCTTGCAGATTTACATTTCTGATCATAAATCGTACATATATTCCAAGTTACAGAGCGATACGATTCCTAATTACCTTAAAATCATGATTTTCGAGTGAATTCAGAGTGAAAATATAAACTGTCGTGTTAACCAGACAGTTTATCGTATCGCCCTGTAACTTGGAATATATGTACGATATGATCAGAAATGTAAATCTGCAAGAAAATCTGCTTTCAATTTTCTTTTCGATGTTGAGGTTGTTCCCTTGAAAGATCACATAATATACCTTTAACGTTAGAGGGACCACAGTGGACCAATCACAATCCCCAAATATCATGCATCCATGCATGAATTTAAACTTGGCAAATAGCACCCTATTTCAAATGTTCCATCTTAACAAGTGACATATTGATCAGCATTTCTAATCCTTGTATAATAGATGAGGATTACTTTAGAAATAAAATCAATTAGGACAATGGCACAAGAAAACTTTGTCACTATTCTGGGTATGAACTACCTACAATGTGATTCAAGACACAGGGAAGCATATAGCCATATGTGTCAATGATCAGATTAAGATTTCAAATCAATGCCTCCCCCTCAATTGGAAGGTATCCAAAAGTTTCGAAACCATTTTAAAGATTTGTATCTCTCAAGAAATAAGTCGCAGTACCAAATTGAAAATATATTTGTAAAGAGAAAACTTGTAGAATCATTTCCGTACCAAGTATGATGACTCCTTTTCGTGGCCCCTCATTATAAAGCACACACTGAAAGGTTTGGCCACATAACTCGCAATACCATAAGATTATTCGATTTGATGGACGCACTGTATAAGTCGCTGTAACCACATGCAGCGTGTTCCTCACATTCCATTCATGTGGATTTTGTTCAAAAAAGGTTTTCACTTATTATGTTGTGCACAACATTAATAATGTTCATAATAAGGATTTTATCAATCTGAAATTAAAAATAATTCATACACTCTTAGTAGTGTCGAACCAATCAGAAAGCAAGAAACTAAAATACTTGGAGTGCATTGAAAGTGTCTAATGCACTCCGCGTGTGCGCCGTTCAATACATGCGCCACACGCATTGTTTTGATTCGTTGTTAAGGAATCGTGGGTTCGCCGATTTTTACTGTGGGTGTTAGCCACTTGTTTGTGAATATTTATCACAAAATATTTGAACAATTTATGATTGAAAACAAATTTCCGAACTTTTTTTGATTTTTGAGCAGTTTATATAGATCAGTACCAAATTACAGACTTTGGATAAAGTGTACTTTAGGTCCCAGGCATGCATCAATTACACGGTAGAATAAAGTACATCATTATGATTATATGATACACTTTATTTCATCTTGATGCATATGGCTAGGGGCCTTAAATACACTATATCCCAGCTCTTACCGACAGGCGCGTACCGCGGCATGTGAGCCAGGGGGCGCAGAAGTATATGTCGTCCCGACAGTGGCGTAAATTTTCGTAAAAGGTTGCCCCAAATTTTTCCCCAGTCAGTCACCTCGTGAATTTCACGTAAGTGGGGGGGGGGTATAGGGCCAAAAAAATTCGCACGGTCAAAAAAAATTCGCACGGTCACAACATTTCGCAGTCCAAAAAGCGCAACAGTCAACAAATAATGCCCAATCCACAGTCTTTTCGGCCTAGGCCCTATTTTTTTTTCTTATGCGAAATTGGGTGTCCCGGTATTGCGAATTTAGCGTCCCGGTATTTGGAGCCAGGGGGGCAACTTGCCCCCCCCCTGCCCCCCCCCGGTCGGTACGCCCCTGCTTACCGATACATACTATATAGTAGATTCATAAACATTGGCCGATCGGTTATTGATTTAGACCTATTCCATATAACATAGAGGAACCACACAGTGGACCAATCACAATGATATCGGCATCCTTTAGATGCTATTGGTTTCGTTGCGATATAATTGACTTCAAAGTGATATAAAGCATCACATCCCCAAATATCATGATGCGTCCATGCATGAATTTAAACTTGGCAAATAGCGGGCTATTCAAACGTGACATCTTAACAAGTCAGATATATTGATCATCATTTCAATTCCTTGTATAGATGAGGATTGGATTAGAAATAAAATCAATTCGGACTATGGCAAAAGAAAACTTTGTCACTATTCTGGATATGAACTACAGTTAAACGGGGTGAATAGGGACATGGGGTTGAATAGGGACAAAAATGGGAACAGTTTTTTAAATGTCACCCGGCCAGTTTGTGTACCGAAAACGGGGTGAATAGGGACATGGGGCCTACAATGTGATTCAAGACACAGGGAAGCATAGACAGTTTGTGTCAATGATGAGATTAAGATTTCAAATCACTGCCTCCCCCTCAATTGGAAGGTATCCAAAAGTTTCGAAACCATTTTAAAGATTTGTATCTCTCAAGAAATAAGTCGCAGTACCAAATTGAAAATATATTTGTATAAAAGATAAAACTTGTAGAATCATTTTGGTACCAAGCATGACTCCTTTTTGTCCTTTTTCAGGGCCCCTCATTTATAAAGCACACACTGAAAGGTTTGGCCACATATCTTGCAATACCATAAAATTGTTCGATTTGATGGACGCACTGTATAAGTCGCTGTAATCACATGCAGCGTGTTCCTCACATTCCATTCATGTGGATTTTATTCAAAAAAGGTTTTCACTTATTATGTTGTGCACAACATTAATAATGTTCATAATAAGGGTTATATCAATCTGAAATTGAAAACAATCATTGTAGGGAACCTTTTTTCTCTTTCCGTTTGTCGCATCCTTGACTTCATTCAACTCATTATATTACGCTTTTATATGAAAAGTGCAGTTTAACAGTTCTGGAAACTTTCGTCGGTATTTTGGCAACACAGATAACTGTTGTATTAAGTTGGGTACCAAAATAATTCTACAAGTCTATATTCAAATATATATTTTATTTTTATACTGCAAATTATTTAACCTGGGATATATAGTTTTGAAAAGGTTTCGAAACTTTTGGGACACCGCTGTATTACCTGTACTGAAATGGAACATCGGCCAAAGTCTGTGAATCTACTATAACACCTGTGAACATTTAGTAGATGTTTTGATTGTTGGACATTATGAAATGTAACTATTTTTGGTGAATAATTTCATCATGAATTTAAAATAAAAACAATTATTATGTGAATTTTCATAGAAAAATTTGGAATAGTTCTGTAATAATTCTGTACTATCCTTCACATTGTATTGTGTAATAGATGCGCCATAGAGTATGAAGGATATTGCAGGATTATGCATAAAACACATCGGGGGAAAAACTTCTTATCTCCATATGGATTTCTACAAGCGATCTGCACTCTTCTTCACTAAATAAAATTGTCTGAAGTGGTTTTACATTTGTTTTGACAGGGGCTTGGCCGAGAAATATGAAAACAAATTCAAAATCGATTTGATTCTGTTTTGAAAAGCTGGAGATACGAACAGGCGATCTGCCAAATGTGTAGACTGCAGTCCATTGTTCAAAGGCTTGGTGTCAGTGTTTGCATGGTATCTGTGCAATAAAAGTGGTTAACATTAATTTTTGATATGTAATCTATAATTTAATCAGTTCCAAATTGGCGAGAAATGTTTGGTTTTTATCTCTCTGCGCGCAAAAGTAATCCAAGCGTGACCGCGAGATTATAGCCCCATGCACGCTTTTCTTGCCCCACGCACGTGTCATGCATACGATGCACAGTGCGCTTGTTGCCTTCATGTGCGCCCACGTCCTACTGTATTCATTCGCTGCTGCAATGAGGAACTGATCAAACTATATAGTAATTTAAATTGGAATAATGTTTAAATAAATTCAATTTGTTATAACTTTGTAATTGATGATTGGAATAATAATAATGTTTATATAAAACAAAACAAAGGTTACTTTTATGTTTTCATTGTTGTAGTACCATAGGGGTGATTTTAGAGGGCATGGATTTCCTAGACAAAGTCACTCTTTTACCACGAACCATCATTTATGTACGGGTCAAACAAGAGTGGTCTGGTCAAAAAGGCATATTTCTCCACATTGGAATAACATACTGTAGTGCTAGACCAGGGGTTCTCAACCTTGGGGTTTTTCAGAGGGTCATGAAGAGGTTATAAATACAGCTTTTTGGGGAACCATTTTGATATATATTTTGCTCTAAAAAAGGCTTAAAAACTCAAAAGAAACTTTCAAATATGCTAAATTTATAACCAAGCAGTTTCATTTGAATAAATCGGGGTGTTTTTTTTCCTTCAATTCTTTTTTTTTTGGGGGGGGGGGGTCACGGTACTGACCAAGAATGTCAAAAGGGGTCGTGGGCCAAAAAGGTTAAGAACCACTGTGCTAGACGATGCAAACAAATATGTTCTACGGGTACAACAGACCCATTGGTTTTGACCAATTTGAAGAAAAAAAATGGAAATTTTATTAAACATTCTTATATTTTGAAAAATCAAGAAACGATACTACTTGTAGTCAATTGTAACAGTGCTGAGCTACTTGCTTCAAAATGTGGTTTCAATTCAAACAAAATGTGCCAAATTCTCCACTATTTCATTCTCAAAAGAACAACTCTGTTGTGTTCAATGAAGTGTTACATTGACAACTAGTGTAGAGTGATGCTATTGACTGTGGAGCACAAAATAGTGATTTTGACACATTCAGATTGAGACCACCCCATATTCTCAAGCAAATTAAATGCCTGAGCACTAAAAGAAGTATAATTGCTACACATATGGTTGGTTGGTTCCTGTCATGACTGACAGCTCATGATGATCTCACAGATACTGCGCCACAAATGACAAATTTCAGCAAAGGAGTAACAATCATGGAGAGGGAGAAGAGTAATTGATCTTATTTGATTATTAGTGTAAAGTAAAACTCATCAGCTTTCCATTGATGTGCAACACACTACAGGGTGTATCAGAAAGAACTGTACCGTGTTTATAAAATACATACAAAAAAAATAAAATAATTTTAATTTTAAATTTAAACACCTGCAATATAAAGGTGAACATGTTTCCTATATTATATGTTAATTTCATTGAGATATTTATTTTTGTTCTCGTGTGGCAAGACATAATCGAAAATCAATGAAAAACGTGTTTTCAATTTCAATCAATCCTCTCTACCACAACCCCAACATTTCAAACAATGTAGCCCACACCACATAAGCAATATTCAAAACACCCGCCAAAGAAAGGAAAGTTAAAACCACTCGAGCAGAACAAATCCTGGTTTATTTGCGGATTAAAAATCAAAATTTATCTCCACATTTCACCCACAAAAGTATGCAAATAATAAATAGTTATACAAGTGATGTGAACAGTTGAGATATGGTGACCAAAAATAAACCCTGTCCTATGGACGGATGGATATCTCAGGTAGGGTTAGTAATTTCACAGATTTTTCAAATTGATTATTTTGACCAAAATTGAAATCTGCCATCTTTACCAGAATGTCTGTATTTTCCATCAGAAATGTCCGATTTTCAAAATTTAAAATTCTTATGAAAGCTAGGCGTTTGCGCAAGATATGTGTGAAAATGGTTTAAACAATATCAATCAAATTTATAAATCATATTGCCTCGGTACAGTTCTTATACACCCTGTATGAACATAATAATGACATACAAAAGATAGGTGGTTGAAACAAATTCTGAACTTTGTTTACGGTTTCATGTGAGATCATTTCATTACATAACTTTGGACTTGAAACTTTCTAGATCTGGAAAAACTAAACTTTGTGTGGCGCATAAAAACAAAACAAGTTGGCCTTTATTTACTTTTTCAAATTAATAAATCAATACAAATATATATTTTCCGTAAACAGACTTTGTTTATTATCAAATGATTGCATGGCATTAATAAATATACAATATTTTAACAAAATATACATATTTGGAACATAATACCATTGAAAACACAAAAAGATGCAACAGATACGATGCTACACATTATTTTCAACTTTCCCACTTTCTTTCTTCATCAAAAGCTGTGATGGCACTAGCCCGCCAAAAAGTTGTCACAATTTTTGGAAACATACCAAATACCAACCTCCAAAAACATTCCTAGCTCACAGGGACAATATAAAGGCAACTGTAAATTCTTGAAGAAAAACGCATGATACCAAAGCATTCAAAACAAAGATCAATCATAATTTGAAACTGAAGTAATGGGAAAATAAAGGTATAGTTCAATCAGTTCCAAATTGGTGAGAAATAGGCTGTTTTTATATACATGTATCTCTCTGTGCGCAAAGTAATCCAAGCGTAACATACACAATTTTTGGACATGTGCATGCAATTTTGGCTAATTAAGACCATGCATCGCCCATTTTTTGCAGTTCTGTAATAATTTGTGGCTGTAAAGGACGGGCTCGCCAATCTGGAGCACTGATTATTATGCTTAACCTGGAATAAAGAAGATCTACAAGTAGTAAAATGTAATCAGTTTCTTTTACTGCTCGGACAAGACTTGAATTATTAAATGGCCTGCATAGCAATCCATGTCGTAGCTCTGCAAATGCAGCGATTGGAAAAAAGCACCAATCAGCAAAATCTACTTCATAACAAAATTTAATTTGTTCAACATTCATTCAAAACGAAGAACCGTTATACATTGTGTTGTGTATCTATGTCATCCATCACATTAAAGCAAAACATACATACTTTCCGTTATGACAATATTATACAGCATGTTTTTTGGGAAAAGGTGTACTTTAAGTCCCAGCTATGATCCAAGTGACTGAATAAAGTGCCTCATATAAACTGCTCAAAAAAAGTTGGAATTTTTTTTCCATCATAATTTGTTCAAATATCTTTGGATATGTTCATTTAGTGTACTATATCATGTAAAAGCTGATGTGTTCATCTTTATAATGATATCCAATTTGAAGCAATCCCTTGTTCCAGTGCTCAGCCACATGCTTGAGAACACGGGGAGGTTGCAATCTGAAAGTGCCAAAATCAACACTATTTTGTGCTTAAAAATCAATAGATCGAAACACTATACGCATGCTGTAGTGGTCTATGTAACACTTCATTGAACAGACGACAAAGATGTGGTTTTTTTAGCACGAAATAGTGTTGATTTTGGCACATTCAGATTGTGACCTCCCCATGTTCTCAAGCAAGTAGCTGAGCACTGGAGTAAGGGATTGCTTCAAATTTGGTATCATTTTAAAGACAAACACATCAGCTTTACATAGATATAAAACTTAATGAACATATCCCGCGATATTTGAACAAATTGTGATTGAAAAAATGTCCCAACTTTTTTTGAGCAGTTTAGTTATAACGAAACACTCTATTGGAGTCAATGCATTCCTAGGACGTAAAGCACAATTTACCTGCATTTTTTTCATGAAGTACATATAGGCCGCATGGATCACTTGACAATATTGTCAACTGTTGAAATTCCTATAGCCTTACAATTCTCTTACAATGTATGACATTTGACAACACTTAAACCATAAAAATTTGACATGAAATTTGACAAACTTGTCATTTTTGTTGTTGGGACAATCGTTGTGCATTTCCTCATTATCTTCTGTGTATCAAAAGCTTTTTCAAACCTTTCCTATTTCAAACTTACTCTTATTCTTGATGGTATATAATAATTAAATAAGATGCATTGAATTGGCTATAAAGTTTTAAGTCCACACGGGTTAGGTTTTATCCTAATCAAAAGATTAAATGATTACACAACTTTATTCTGTATTAAATGGTGTCATTGAAGTATAGATATAATATCTAGGAAAGGTTTTAAAACATAATCTTAGCTGACATTTCGAGAACAAGCTGTTCTTTTTATCAACACAGTTGGAGTGACAATCCTTTGTTGATAGCACTACTTTCTGGTTTCTTGGAAGCATTGTTTCTAGATGTTTTAGAAAACAGGAGATCGTTGTATAAAGTGACTTTGATTGAACTGTCCCTCATCTCTATTCATGCTGGTACATTGTTTTCTTATCTCTACGTCATCATTTACCCATGGTTTGTACTTGTTTGTCTCTTTGCCTACACTATTTGCCTTATCCCACTTGATGAATTGGTTCTTGTATTCCATGATAGCAGATTTATTGACCATAGATTGTGACAAGTGAGGGGCAGTTCAATCCAAGCCATGTATTATACGATGATATGTGTGGTAGCATGGGAAAACCCTTCACATGGTCATTTTCTAGCAACCTGGTTTTTTTCTTTGGCAGAGAGCTTCATACTCTACTGAGTATAGTACTGTTTAAATTTTTCAAAAATTCCATCTAGAACTACAGTTATAATATTTTAAAGATGGCAAGTTTATGCGCAATACTAAAAATGGAAACTGAAATTCAAAGGTTCAAACTTCATGTACACAAAATCTTTTAAATTCTTTGATAATAATAAAACTACACTGTTATATCACACAGAATAGCTTGTCATGTGATAAGGACTTTTGACATGAACCAAGTTTTTTGCGATATTATTAACAATTGCTAGTTTTAAAATCTTTACAATGCAAGTTGCATAATAGCATGTAAAGTTCAAGAAGGAGTGACCTGGTTGCCATGACGTAGTTTTTAGTTCATTCACCTCTGGTTTGTTAGCAATAAATGTGATAAACAAGGTTCAGAAAAGTACTAAAATAAACTTAACATCTGGAATTTTGCATAAAAAACTCCTGGAGACTAAAGTTCAAGGTATAATCTCTATACTGGGACCAAAGTTGGAAAATTGACTTGGAACTCATTTGTAAGAAATATTTTGGTATGACCCAGATATCTCAATATTAACACTAGCGACTTCCGACGGGTTTTCCCATACCACCACACATATTCACGTTGCTAAACAACTAGAAATACTGTTTTCAATTAATCAGAAAGTAGCGCTATCACGACCACAGGATTGTCACTTCATCATCAGTGTTCATAAAGAGAACAGCTGGTTCTCATAAATGTGCGCTGGACTAGATAAACCTACTTTACAGTTTAATCTAACACTAACAGTCCTGATGAACATGCTCAAAAAGGGTGTCATTTGTCTTAAGGGGGGACTAAGGACGTTTTTGAACTATTAATCAAATGTAAATAAAAGTATACATTTTTGGAAAGGAAATGGATCAGAGAATCCAAATTTGGCATAGATTTTGACAAAAAATGTTGATTTTTTTGTTGAGAAAATCACAAAATCGTTTGGTTATGATGTAATAAAGACACCAACTTAGGGACGAATTTCTCATTTTTAACCTAACCTAACTTTTTAACCAAACTTGATGCCAAATTTGGATTCTCTGATCCATTTCCTTTCCAAAAATGTATACTTTTATATACATTTGAGTCAAAGTTCAATAATTACAGCACTCACAAAATTCATAAAGTGACTTCCTTGTATCCCCCCTTAACACTTTCCACACGGCAGGCGTCTGCAGACGACATTCCAAAATTTCACAAAATGTTCAGAAATGTCAAAATGATTGTATTTCATAACCATATTTGGAATCTACATGAGAAATGCATTAAAATAAGTACAAACATGCCTATTATTGGATCAGTAATCCTTGAGATAAACTTGAAAGTTGGAAAAGGTTTCTGAAAAATCTGTTTTGTATAATGGTAAAACTGATAGCTGCATGGAAAGTGTTTTACTCATGAATAGCTTACACCAAGGCTACATACACATGTTTTGCGACACACCTCATACCAACGCTCCAATTCATTAGACATTCTTTTGGATTGAATAGGTGGGTAGTTCATTTAAGACTGTGTTTCTGCAGGCGCGTTGTTCGCAGCTTCTTCGCAACTCGTTATGAGTTGGTCTACCGTGCCGCTCACATGATTCAACAGTATATCATCAACCTGTCTACTGCCTAGCAGATTGACTAGATGCTGAAGACGTGATTGCAACATACCCACTGGTGGAGAATCCCCTGACGTCGCAACATTTTGGGTTTCTTCATCTTCCGTTGTGGCTATCGAATTTGTAGCGGTAATCTCGCTGGTCTGAATGTTCTGTGTGGCGATACCGACCGTCTCTTCCTCGTCCATGTAGTGGATCTCTACGTAGGCACCCAGATCTGCAGCCGGTGTGCACTGCAGAGACTGTGGCACCTGCAGTTGGGCTACCCTGATGGAATGCACACGGTGGATATGCTGGCAGATGTTGACTTCGTCGAAACAGGTGCACTCGTAGAGATGGTGGCACAAGCTGAAGCAGGAAAGCTCCAGACACTTCAGGTGGCAGTTGTCGTCCACACAGACATCAATCAGTTTCTTTACCTGGTGTTTGACGTCTTGATCGTCGAAGGAGGACACTAGCCATGATGTATCTTGCTCCCCGATCTCTCCCACCTGGTCTTCCGGAATCACCATTCCTTTTTCATGATGCGACAAGCATTCAGGGTCATTATGGCCATCCTGGAAAGCCTTCTTCACCCTTCTCCATGCATCGTCTCTGTCGTTGTCAAGCAGGATGTGCACCAGTGCATCAATGCGCTTGTTATTCTTTCTCTTCTGTCCAAAGAAGGCCTTCAGATTGGAATGGAAGTTGGTCATGAAGATGACATCATCTGTCTTCACACTATCCGGGGAATTACGAAAGCACATTGCCCATGATTCCGGCCTGCTTCTGTACAACTCCACAAAGTACTCTGTGAAGGTGGCACTCTTGGTGGAATAATGACTCACAAAGCTTGAAGCCATCTCATTGAACTTCGAGATGTTCTGCTCTTCCAGCATCAACACCAGACAGTGGTACATCTCCTGCTTCAACTCTACATTGGGGATGTCACGATTCAGACGCTTTAACCAACCTCTGTGCACGTGCCACTTGCTCAACAGATGCGTGAAGGCCACCCCGGGGTAGACTGCTTGGAAGACACCAAATCCTGTCTTATCTTCGTCCGTCATGATGACCGACGGCTCGAAACCCTCGCAACGCTCCTTGATGGCCTTGACAAAGTAGTACAGCAGGTGCTCGTCGATCCGGTTGGCTACCAGATGCGCCACGGCGTATCCTTGTTGTTGAGAGTCTGGCACAACCAATGACATCAGCTTCAGGTCACTTGGGTTTGTAGAATGTGTTGTGTCCATATAGATCACCTTGGGTGCTCTCTGCTTCAACACTTTCATCTGCTCCTCCGTCTGCAGGGCCAATACTGAAAGATCGTCGGCAAACGGTAGATGCTTCAGACTTTCGTCTCCAACGACGGCAACCGATCCCTGTGGCTTATACAAGAGTACAACATTGTAGGGTTCGTCTTTCAGCTTATCGACAAGCAGCAGGATGGAGGTGGACTCATCACAATGAAGGCGTCTGTTCATATCCACCCTATGCTTCATCAGCTCAAGCGTTCTCTGTGACACATGATGTACAGGCAACGTTGAGGATGCCG
Organism: Ophiura sarsii; assembly: GCA_035610835.1. Taxonomy (NCBI): domain Eukaryota; kingdom Metazoa; phylum Echinodermata; class Ophiuroidea; order Amphilepidida; family Ophiuridae; genus Ophiura; species Ophiura sarsii. The sequence continues at coordinate 15,773,425 of CM069445.1, forward strand.
GCGATCCAGCTTTACTGCCACCACCTTGTTCAACGGATTCTTTCCTCAAGTCTTTGTACAACTGTCTCACGGGAGTACCCAATGCCAGCTTCTCCATCAGATCTTTCTTCAGAAGTTTTGGCACCGGTTGATGTTCCGTATCGCTAGGCGTTATGGTATGGGCGTGAGAGTAGATGTACGTCAGGATCACTTTGCCCGTTTTTCCGTTCACTTTACAGATCATCCGAGCGGGACAGAGCAGACCGGTTTTTACGCTGCCTTTTTTATTGCGTCTTTCAGTCTTCCTGCGCGGTTCTCCGAGCCTACGGTGTGCCCTATCCGGGCCATCCTTCTGGCACTTGAAGTACAGATGTTTGTCCTTGCCATTTTTGTTAGCCGACGGCCCACGGTACGAACTGAAAAACACAAACTTAGTCGTCTCCTCTTCTACTTTCCATTTCTTAAACGCCTCCAAGGATTGAAATTCGATCTCCTTTTTCTGAACATTAAGCCCATGCTCTTGCTCCATATGGTGTAACATCTGTGTCTTGTGATAAAATGTCTTGTCGCACTGAGGGTTTAGACATTTAGTTTTTGTTGATGTGTCCAGGATCTCGGTGTTGTGTTTGATGCGGCAATGTACTTTCAAGTTGTCCTTACGGTTAAAGGCTGCTGAACACAAGACGCATAAGAAGTTTTTCGGAGCCGAGACCTGTATATATGGGAAGAAAAAAATTACTATAAGGCAAACAAAAAAAATTGGTATGTTGTCCTCCACAGCTTTCAGCGAGGAGGGGCGGGCGGTGCGGATTTTTTAAATTTTTCTTTTACCAGCGGAAGCTCAAAGTACAGCCAACAAGAAGTTGAAATCACTCTGAGAGTCGCACATATATGTTATAAACACTTAATTTAATATGCAATGCCATTTAAACTGTTTTTAAAAAAAATGTGAAAAAAAAATAAAATGTGAAAAAAAAAGAAGAAACAAAATCTAATTTAAAAAAAAGAAAAATCTGAAAAAATAAAATAAAATCAGAGTGGCCCTAAATCCGGAGCGGGCGGTCGAGGACAACATAACAAAATTTTTTTGGCCTAATGGGTATGGTGAAGAAATTCCAGCATTCAAACTATACATAATATTTAGCTATTATGATTTGACAGAATTAGACTTCAATGGCCAGCCTCTGTCTGGTCAAAGATGAGCCGGTGCTATCTGGGTTGATATTGAATCTTTATTGGGTTAGATTTGTTGTTTATTTGTCCGATTTTTTTCAGAGTGAAGTGTCAGAATCTATCCTCCCTATCGAATACCAATACCATCAACCCTTAATGCAACTGAGACGAGGTAATGTACTCAGGGATGTAAGTGGCTCCTTAAAAAAATCCTAAAAATGTAATACCTGAGGGAGCGGAGCGACCGAAGCCCGAGCGCGAAGCGCGAGCCATCCGGGGGTGAAGGGGGCAGCGTCCCCTTCGAATTTTTTTTGGATTTAGCACTTTAAATGAAGCAATTTCTTTGCTATTTTCAACATAAAAGACATGTTAACAGTCTCTGCCTGTAAGAGTGTACCATTTTGGGGGGGGGGGGGGTGTTGTGATTTATGGGTCCTCAGATCAACTTTATAAAAAAATCAGTGATACATTACCATACCATTATACCATAGCCAAATTTTAAAATTCCTAACATTTTTTGTTCGGTCGTTAAAAATCACTGAAATTTCAGGAAAAAACCCCAGTAAAACGATTACTACGTTCCCTATAAGTTTATCTATGCGCGCTACGTACATCCCAACGAATGGAAAACATATTTTAAAACCTCCAGTTAGGTACATAACAAAAGTGAAACAAAATCGTTGGGATCTCGTTGGCGTGTCATATTACGCTGACCTTGAACCATTGACAAACAGCGCTCTTATGCAGTTTCAAGACCTTATAATTCGATGCGCCAACAAGATCCCATTCAATAAACAAGTGCATATGAAAGAACTCGGAGCCTTTAACAAATTCAAAAGAAAACATTGTTGGGATCTCGTTGGCGCATGGAGATAATCAAGGTCAAAGGTCAAATGTTACTATTTTGAGCCATTTTTACACCTCCGTACATCTGTGCGCCATCTTTAAAACACCTTGGAAATGATTTCCAGTTGCAAAGATGTGTTACCTTAAATCAAAAATGAAGATTCCAGCTTGGGATCTTTAAGATATTTTTTTTAAACGATTTTTAAAAATTTGCTTAAGGTCAACTTACAGTGCATGCGAGTCAGTAATAGCCCCACATACATTGTTCAAGCACTTATAAATCAGTGCGCCAACTAGATCCCATTATTTTTTTGAATTATTTGCTTAGTTTGGCCACCATTCAATAGATACCACTAGAAAAAACTTTGGGATTTTGATGGCGCTTAATTCTAAATTAGCGCAAAATTGAGGTGTCATCAGCTTTATTCTCAAGCCTTTTTGAGCCATTTCAGACTAAGTCCCAGGTTATCAGATTACTTTGGTGAATTTTGACATGTCATATAGGACATTGTTTTCTATGCATTTCAGACTATTCTGAACACATGTTAGTCTGTAATGTCGATTTCAAAATATGTAAGTCATGTCTTCCGAATTCGACAGGGTTGTTGAATTCTGAAGACATAATATGCAATTTATGAAACATCATGCAACAGATTAATGTTGATGGGTTGAGAATGGTTTAAAATGCATGAAAATCATTGTCCTATATATGACATGTCAAAATTCACCAAAGGAATCTGATATTCTGATAATCTGATAAATGGCCCCAAAAGGCTCGAGAATAAAGCTGATGACACCTCAACTTTACGATCATGTAGAAATAACCGCCATCAAATCCCAAAGTTTTTTCTAGTGGTATCTATTAAATGGTGGCCAAACTAAGCAAATAAATCAAAAAGTTGATGGGATCTTGTTGGCGCACTGATTTACAAGAACTTGGACAATGCACAAAGGGCTATTACTGACTCGCATGCATTGCAAGTTGCTCTTAAGCAAATTTGTAAAAAATCATTAAAAAAAATATCTCTGAGATCCCAAACCAGATTCTTTATTTTTTATTCAAGGTAAAAACCATCTTTGCAAGTAGATGTCATTTCCAAAGTGTTTTAAAGATGGCGCACGGATTTACGGAGGTGCTAAAATGGCTCAAAATGGTAAAACTTGACCTTTGACCTGGATTTTCTCCGTGCGCCAACGAGATCCCAACAATTTTTACTTTTGAATATGTTAAAGGCTCTGAGTTCTTCCATATGAACTTGTTTATGTAATGGGATCTCGTTGGCGCGTCAAACTATAAGGGCTTGAAAACTGCTTAGGATGCTGTTCGTCACGGTTTCAAGGTCAGCGTAATGTGACGCGCCAACGAGATCCCAATGATTTTGTTTCACTTTTGTTGTGTACCCAACTGGAGGTTTCAAAATATGTTTTCCTTTCGTTGGGATGTGCATGGTGCGCATAGTTATACTTATAGGGAACGTAGTAATCATTTTACTGGGATTTGTTCCTAAAATTTCGGTGATTTTTTACGACCGAACCATAACTTTTAGGAATTTTAAAATTTGGCAGTACTATAATGTTATGATAATGTATCACTAGTTTTTTTAAAAAGTTGATCTGAGGACCCATGAATCACCACATGGTACGCCCTTAGAGGCAGAGACTGTTAAAAAGCAGTTAATAAATGTGTTTGATAATTTGAAAAACATACATTGTAGGCTTACCTATTCTTGGTATTAATTCCTTAGTCAAATGTTTAACTCCATTATAATTCAAAATTTAAAGTTATTACATGTCCACCAGTACAGTTAATAGCTTTCAAATCATTATTAAGTGCAGGAAAAAAAAATTAAAAAAATCTGGAAGACTTACATCCCTGTACAGTGTATGCAGGGGTCTTGCTTTTCAGGGTGCAAATTATGTACCCCCTGTGTTCTCTCTTTGTATTCAAGGGGTAACACATGATGTTTTAGGATATTGTAATACCCCCTATTTGACGGTGTTTCGAGGACAATTTTGCTAATATGACAGTGTTTTGAGGACAATTTTGCTAATTTGACCCCGTTTTTCCTCCATTTCGAGGACACTTTCTAAATAGTGTCCCTTTTTGCGCTAATTTTTTTCAATCACAAATATGGCGGGATATGTTCATTAAGTTTTATATATCCATGTAAAGCTGATGTGTTCATCTTTACAAAGATACCAAATTTGAAGCAATCCCTTGCTCCAGTGCTCAGCTACTTGCTTGAGAACATGGAGAGGTCACAATCTGAATGTGCCAAAATCAACACTATTTTGTGCTCAAAAGAACATCTTTATCGTCTGTTCAATGAAGTGCTACATACATGTAGACCACTACAGTGTAGTGTGATGATCTATTGATTTTTAAGTACAAAATAGTGTTGATTTTGGCACTTTCAGATTGCGACCTCCCCATGTTCTCAAGCATGTGGCCTAACACTATAACAAGGGATTGCTTCAAATTGGATTTCATTGTAAAGATGAACACATCAGCTTTTAAATGATATATTACACTAAATTAACATATCCTGAGATATTTGAACAAACTGTGTTTAAAAAAAGTTTGGGAGCAGTTTATATCTTGTAGACTCTATTCATGCGGCAGCCATTTTCCAACATATGCCACCCAAGCCTCATTCCCGTTTGGTCATCTGCGCCTCGGCGCATTCGATAGAACTGCGAGAGAAGCATTATACCAAAGCGCGGCGTACGGATCCTCACGCAAGTCACGCAGGCGCGGATTTACGTAATGGGAACGAGGCTTGGGTGGCAAATTTCAGAAATGGCTGCCGCATGAATATGGTCTATTCTCTAAATCATACCTTCTTTTCCTTGTCTGGGGCATCTTCGGAATTGTTGGTTGCATCGTCATCCTTCTTATTTTCTTTCTTTGATTTCTTTGACCTGAAGAAAAAAGAAAACAGAAGAATGATTCATCATATTTACAGTCTCAATAGGAATACATTGTCGCTGTACTGCCGAAACCTCATATCTCCATCTGGCCCTTCAGCATGTATATAAAGTAATACTTCATGTATAACCTTTGGCAGTCTCCGCTAAATATGTTCAAGGGCCAAAATTAAACACATCTATCAAAAGATTGTAGTGCTCTTGCCCCTGAACATGTAGAAAGCAACACTGCCTTGCATAACTGTTGGGCAGTTTTACTTTATACATGCTGAGGGCAGGAAAAACATACAGGGCCGTATTCTCGTACTAAACACGGTTTTAGCTTAAAATCGTGTCTAACTAAACGCGTGTTTAACTAAAACGCGCGTTTATCTTTTAAACAACGTGTTTAACTAAACACGGTTTTAAACTCGGCGAATCTCGTTCCCAGGGTCGTTGTGCGTTACTGTATAGTATGTATACAGGTATTTATTGTTGTTGTGGCCCTAATAGGTTACAATAGATATCGACTGAATACCTCAAACGCACATGTATTTTTAATACTACACAATATGCTCGGCAGCTTACAGCGGGCACGGTTGAATAATCATTCAAGGCATACAGTTCGTGTATTTGTTTAGTTAAACGCGCCTTAAACTACCCCCATACCCATGTTTAAAGTTAGACACTTTTCAGTGAGTTAGACGCGTGTTTAAGTAAAACAAATGTACGAGAATCGCGTTTAGTTAAACGCTGTGTCTAAAGTCAAAGTTAGACGCGTGTTTAGCTTAAAACCGTGTTTAACTACGTACGAGAATACGGGCCACTAAGTTTTGACAATTGACAAGTTGACGATTCAATACTCACTATGGTGAAAGGGAGCAGATCTGGTGAGCCAAAAATATAATTGAAATTTAGGGGGAAAAGTTAATATTTTATTTATAAAACAAATTTATATGAACATTTTGAAATTATTCTGGTATTGAGTTAAGATTCACCATCACAGACACACTTACATGTGACTTTACACTTTAATTTAAAATATAAAACAAATTTAATCCTGAGCGCAATCTGCAGTCAGATGACACACTGCAGGCTGATGGGCTGCAGCAATCAACAAGAGCACAACTGCTGTACATCCAATCAGTGTTGTCACTAGCCAAAATTTAGTGCTGGTTAATTTTACTGACGGCAAACGGAATAAATGTTGCAAACGAAGTGCAGTGGATCATGGCATGGGGTCTAGAGGCCATCTTAATGGTTTTTTTAGAGGTTATTAACCCTTTGAACCCGGAGTTATTATAAGGGTTTGGTACACCCACCCTGACTTCTCCGGGGTAAAATGCTAAATATAGTACACCTATATCATCGGTAATAGGCCTATATGTTACCGATGATAGAGGGCAGTATGCCATTGTACTACACGTATAACGTAACCTATTTATAACATAAAAACATCTGTTTTTATCGCCAAAATTGCCAATCATGACCGTAAAACAATGCATCCCTGTCTACCTGAGAATCATCTGCGCCATATTGGGTTGCATATTCATCCAATTTCGCGCTATTTTTGACTGTTTTCGTCAGCTAAATGACATCAAAACACAACGAAATCCTTGCGAAACAATGTCGGGTGAACATCACATGACTTTCAAGTCACATGACCACTCAGTCATATGATCAATGTGTCATCTGTTCACTCAGGTCGATTTTTCGACCTATCGGGTTATACGACGTTCTCCGATAGGTCGAATCGCCCTATCGGGTTCAAAGGGTTAATGCACTTTGAGGGTTCTGCCACATAATTTCTTGTTTTATGAGGCAGTTTAATGATTTTTGTTTTGATTTTTTTTAGTGCCGTTTTGTTTTTACCCCATTTTTTTAAGAGTGCCGGCTTCTCCCCGCCGCCACTGACCGTCTTGGTGACAACCCTGCATCCAATACCATTTCTTGTTACATTATGTGGGCAGCTATGTGGCAGGTGGCAGCCCCCTGTGTAGGCTGTTTTTTTCATCCTGCCAATTCAGAAAACACACCTAAATTTCTTCTCGGGCAACATGGCCAATGCTATCTCGAATTTACATACCAAATGCCTCAACTTTTCTATAAACCCCTAAAAGGAGCATGATTGGTCAAATTAAGGGGGGGGGGGGGGGGGTGGCGCTAACCGTCTATTTTTTTGTTAATATATAGGCCTACATAGAGTTTGTCATTTCATTGGGTGGATCAGGGTGGTGAGCCTTCCTGCAGGGGTGACTGCCTCCTGCACCCCCCCACGCCTTAGTTACGCCTGTCGCAAAAGTATATGTCACACTTTGGGTTGCCATATATGCAACTATCGCAATCACACACTAGCCATACACAATGCATTGGAGTGTTTGAAAATGATTGAACATTTTGCCCTTGATTCTAGTAGTAAGGACAAACAAAGAAGATAGTCTGTCTCAGAAACATTTTGCAAATAAGCTAAGTGCTGTGCGATTTTTATTTTTTTTAGAAAAAAGGCTACGAGGTATGCAATTTTTTGTTGTTGCTAATCCAAGCTTCAGATAACTTTTTTAACACTTTTTTCCTATACATGTAATATATTTTAAAAATATATATTGAAATAAAAAAAACCTTAAAAAACTTAATAAATAGATGAATCAATTTTTAGGCCCCCTCAGCGCATAGACCTACGCGCCGTAGCTCATTTCACATACCAAATGCGGGCGGGCTTCTGAGACAGACTATCTTCTTTGTTTGGCCTAAAATTAACTTACTTTTTCCCTTGCTCATCATTTCCTTTCTTCTTCCTAGGTCGTCCTCTTTTCCGCTTTGCACCCTCTTTCTCCCCCTTCTCCTGCTCATCCTTCTTTGGTTCATCGCCGCCCTGTCTCAATGACTCCTGTTCCATTCCATCATCATCTGCTGGATAAACCCTATAAACCTCTATCGCATCGTCAGGAGCCACCACTATACATCTATCTTGTTGCTGATCTGTGGTTACCCCTAGAGCTATTGGATATGGATGTTCCTGGCTGATATCGACTGACTGTGCGGTACTGTACTTCTGTTCCTCTTGCTGGGTGTTATCTGTGGGCAACAACATTGAATGACAAATCAAGTTTTTTATCCAATGTAGTAATTATGGTAATATAGGGAAAGATGTACACATAAGGTCAAACAAAGAAGAAGGTTTGTCTCAGAAACATTTCGCAAAAAAGCTAAGATCTGTGCGATTTTTAATTATTTTTTTAAAAAAAGGCTACGAGGTATGCGATTTTGTTGTTGTTGCTAATCCAAGCTTATAGAGACCCTTTAAAAAAAATTGTGTAAAAATTCAAAATAAAAGAAAAAGAAAAAGAAAAAAATCCAAATTAGGCCGAGCAGCGCGTAGACCTACATGTACGCGCCGTAGCTCATTTCACAATGTGGGTGGGCTTCTGAGACAAACATTCTTCTTTGTTTGGCATCTACTATCATCGAGTGTTCTGTTTATCATACAATGGAAAATATCAACAATACATCCATCCAACTTCCAACAGGATTGAAGATGTTCAACTTCCCACCTCTAGCATATATACAGAGTAGACGTCTTCATGGAGATCTGATCCAGGTATATCGAATCATGTGCATAGTTTCACAGATGTTCAACCCAACAAATTCTTTGACATGGAGGCTAGAATTTCCCTTGCAGGGAAACTTTGCATTTTTTCCAGCCCTGGCTATATAATTAATTATAACAGCATCTTTTCTGGATCCAAAGGATCACATTTTTTTACAGCCAAATTCAGGAGACCATGATGGTTCGGGGAGCCACCCATATTAAGCCAAGCAAGTCAAAGGCATTTCCCGGATTCACTGAACCTTTACAACCATGAGTACAAGGTGACCATTCAGCTCACTCTCCAAATTTGGAAGCTCCCCACAATACTTATAATATATCAAGATATAATTTATAGGAGTGGGCTATTAGAGGGTCATAGTTTCAGATCACGCTTGCTACATGTACATGATTTTTTGATGACTTTATACGTACTGACAACATTTTCAGAGAAAAAAATTGAATTAAAATCCAGGGTGCCCCGGCCAAAAAACCACAAAAATTTGGCCATTATGGAAAAACAGTATTTTGATCATAAATCAAATATTTTTGGTCCAATCAATTTGATTTTGGTGGCAATACCCATGTTTGTTGGGACATGGAATAATCTTATACAACTTTTATCGCATGACGATGTTTCGTTTTCCTGAAAATGGCATTTTTAGTGAAAATAGCCCTTTGAGGGCGCTGTTTAAAAAAATACCTTTCGCATCGAAGCATCTCAAATTTTAATGTTGAAATATGATAGGAGTTACATTTCAGGCATTTCCTGAAAATCTGAGTAAAATACCATTTGTTGTTTTGAAGCTACACCATTTTGAACATCTTTGAATTGTCTCCATTGAAACACACACTAATGAAAGTTCGTTGACCCCTGTACTATCCTATGGAAGTGCTTTTAACGCGTTCTTGTGATTTTAAAGTGGATGCCACGGTAAAATGAAATGAGGTAACATGCTCACATCTTCAGACAATGTTTCTTGACACACTCTTAACATATTTCATGTATTCAAATTCATTTTTATTAATGCGATAGCTACTTTTTTGCAAAGCGCTCTCACAGTCCAAATTTGACCCAAATCAGCTATTACAAGAAAACGATGAGACGAAACCAGCATAGAATGACATACTGTACCCTAAAACATGGGTATTGCCACCAAAATCAAATAAATTAGACCAAAAATGACTGAGTTATGATCAAAAGTCTGTTTTTTCCAAAATGGCCGACTTTTTGTGGTTTTTTGGCCGGGGCACCCTGGATTTCACATTTTTTCCAATTTTTGTTGTTGAATATGTTGTCAGTATGCATAAAGTCATCAAAAAATCATGTAGCAAGCGTGATCTGAAACTATGACCTAAAATTGACCCTCTATAGCCCACTCCTAATATAATGGTCAAAGTCATTCAGGTCAATGGTCATCAAGGGTTAGCGAGAAACAACAATTTACCCAATTTACCTTTCAATGAAATGTCCACCGATTGTTGCTGGTCAGTAGTAGCAGCATTGCCTTCTGTGGGTGGATTGATCACAATATGTGGTTGACTTCCTATCAGCTCTAGTATGGCCACTGCCAGACCCATCTCTTGGTCATTGGTCACTGCAGCTCTGGTCACTTCCTGTCCATCTTTATCATCAGTGACCACAACACTGACATCTTGTTCTTGGTCCACTGCTTGACCTGACAGTTGACCTGACTGTGTTACAACTTGTCCCATCATTTGACTGTCCACTTCTTGACCAGCCGTCGAATGACCATCTTGACCCTCTGTCAGTTGACTCTCCATGATGACTTGACCATCAGCCACTGAATTATCAACTTGACCATCCATCACATGCGATGAGGATTCCTCATGTTCTATAGGCTCCACCACTTGTATTATGCATGCTGGTTGTGGGTTCGCATCAGTTGGCTGTTCCATCAATTGTTTGTCATCGCTTGGTAGCTGATGGCCAGACTTCTCCTCTTCTGTTGAATCTACTGACTGATGAACTGGTTCTTCGTGCTGATCGGTAGATTGATCTTCTTCCATCTAAAAAAGAAAAGAACACACTTTTTGCTTAAATTTTGTTTGTTTCTACTAACTGTATACCGATTCATTAATATACTAGCTTTATTAATTACGTGTAAGATAGTACAAATAAGAAAACCACTGAATTAATGCACTAGTGAAAGGAAAATGTTTGAATTAAGTACGTTGTAAATTTGAATTAAATTAAAAGCATTTATAACCAATTCAAAGGTACATTTAGGCCGAAGAAAGACGAGGTCTGTCTCACATAAATTTGGGGAAAATGCTATGCGAAATGAACAAAAAGCTACTAAAAAAAACCCCCAATCTCAAATTGGACCTGCTACATGTACACTAAAAGAAGCCCACAATTGAAGTAGGTGGGTGATATCAAACTGATACATTCAGAATATATTGAAAACATACTTATAAATACACAAATTGAGCAGTGAAATTTGGTAAAAAATATTGTAATTTGCATATTAATTACAATGTAATTATAACCTTAATTTACACCCGTATACCCAGAATGATATTATTGTTTATCACTTATGTAAAATTACCAAAGTAGTTAAGTTTCAAGTTTGAGTTCACTGTATTATAAATAGATACATAAGAAGTAACATTGTGGTGAAAGACACTTTTGTAATTAGTTAATTAAGCAATCTTACTATAAGTGGCTTCGAGCATTTTTACATCCTCTTTTGATATATTATTTATCCAAAGTTAACTTACTTTAAAATGCTCTATTCATTACTAAATAGGTCCTACATGATTGAATGTATCTTTAAAACATGTTAAACACTGAATAACACATTATTAATTAATTATACAGCCATTTAATTAATAATTACCATCGCTAAAAATCAGAGATAACATATATTCAGCATGCTCTAATGGGTATTTTTTTTAGAGAAATTTGTATTTATTACAAATTTATCTTTAAAATGAGATATTGATCTGACAAGGGGTTACGAAAATACACCAATTTATTCAAATCAACACTACGAAAATTGTGTATTTCCCTATGCTAATATATTGCGCACCACCGGCCACCTGAGCCACCACCACTTTAGCCGCCACCCCTACTTTTTCATATTTAAACTGATGTTACTCTGTTATTTAAATTCCTATTTCAGTGAGATTTCACACTGTTATAGACCCATCTCTCAGCTTTAAAATTATGCATCAACCACGTCAATAGGCCAAGGGGTTGTGATGCTATAATAAAATTTCAATGACGAAACCATTCCGAAAAATGTAACACCGCCACCCTTTTAGCAATAGCATGCCCACCTTAATTATGACATGCGACCTATTAGTACTTCATTCAGAATATACGGTTTATTCTGTCAAAGTTAGTATCCCCCTAATATTTAGCTTAGTAAAATACATGATTGCCCAAAAGGACTCCTTATAATATTATGTAATGTTTTGTCATCGGGCTTGTTATTGTATGTACATGTATGCTTTTTTGTAAGAAAAAGGAGCAATTTGAGGTTCAGAAAAAAACAAATTTACATCAGAGCCAAGAAAATAAACACAATTTTAATATAGGCGTGCAAATTTACTCAGAGCAAAGATGGGAGAATAAGAAATTAGATAAATAACTGAAACTACAAGAAAGTAATGTCGAAATAATACCTCAATGTCAGCCCCAAAGTGGTAAGCACGAACATTCATAGGGTTGACATAACGCAAAATTTAGGATGGCAATTTGTTCCGTCAAAATCCTTAAATATTGGTTATTTAAAGACAAAGTAATATGAAACGAAATTTAAATAAGATTTATTTATCCTTTAACAATGGTTTATTTTCGAAAAGGACGGACAAATCATCTTATATGGTACATTTTAGCTCCTGATATTAAATTCTGTTGGGTATGCAACACTGCCGAATTCGTTTCTCGTATCGGGAACATGGAAAATAACAAAGCCCGATATTTGCAGTTATTGTAGTCCGTATGGGTTTGGAATGTAGGCAGTTGTCAAATATTGATATGTCTCGTCCTTTAAGAATAACATACCTTGTAAAACTATTTCAATACAGCTATAATTAACGGTTTATTTTGAATAAACAAGGCCACTTTTATCGCAGCTGTTTCACAGTAAATGTCCGCCCTGTGAAAACAACGAAATGCACCGAAGGCGGGCAATGACGTCATGTTTCAAACGCAGTGGGGGTTCGTCATGACTTTGTTATTCTGCTTTATGATGTTGTTAATGTGGAATGTATTTTGTGTGCAGGGGTGGGTGTTTGCTTTTATGATATTATTGTTTTTTTAAATCTATTATTGTATATCTTGCATTTTTAATGTATTTTTTGTAATTTGTAATATTGTGCAAATTCAGCAGGATGGCTGCGATGACAATAAACTATACCATGAATAATAATAATTATTATTTTTCTCTGTTTGTTTTGTTGTTTGCGGTATGTTGTTTGTTGGCATGTCTATTGGGGTGTTGGTGTGTTGCAGGGGTAGCACTGGCTCAAAAATGTGAGGAGTCCCATTTGCATTTTTCAGGACCCTTTAGGAATGCAAAAACTAAATTTAAGGGGTCCCCCAGAAATATAGGGGTCCTGAAGTTTGAGCCTTTGAAATGGTCCAAATTTTTTTTAGAGACAAACAGTCGCTAACACACTAGATACGCACACTAGCGTAAGATCATGTAACTCATATACCTATGTCGTGTCCATGTTAATCAGTAGAAGATACTTATATATAGAATGTTTTGGAAATCGCTTGAAACTTTTGCGGAAGCAATTCGGAAGCGATTTAGTGTGTTTAACAACTTTTAAAAATACAGGATTTGCATTGTATTTATCTTTTACGGACATTATATTAATAAATTTAAAATGTAGGCATAGGATGGAGATTGACAATTTTCAGAATGTCTTAAGGTTTCCACGTCCATACATCGTCAGATTTAAGGTGTCCCTTTATTTTCGAGTGGGACCCGTTAGTGAAGTTCAATATGTAAACTTGCGCGTCCATTATCGTCCAACAAGAAAATAAGGGGTCCTAGGACGCGAGTACGCGCAAGAACGCGAGCCCTGGTGTGTTGGTGTGTTTTTGTGTTTGTCTGATTGTTTTTGTTTGTTTCTTTGTTGGGGTGTGTGTTTGTGTGTTTTGTTCCTTTTCCGTTTTTTCCTTCTTTTTCTATCTCTCTCCTCTGATCGCTAGTGTGTATCATAAATATAGGTTCAAGAGCCGGAGCCTGGTGGAGGGACGGGAATGTGTATAGACTTAATAACTAATCTATATTGTATTAGTATAAAAAGGCTATTGCACTACACAACGATTTAATATGACCAAGCAGAAATTGAACATGTACTGCAAAATGAGTTTCAATTGTTTGATTATTCAAGTATAAAGATGGCTCTATAACGTTTTCTGGACCATAATAGTTAAAAAACTTGATTTTGTTGCGCGCTTCGCGCATATTAGTTTCAATGTTAATTATCCAAGCATAAGAGGGTTTCAGGAACGTTTTCTGAACCATTTATAGTTTTAAAAAAGGGAATTTTTTTTCTCGCTGATCGCTTATTGGTTTAATGTTAATTATTCAAGCATAACAAGATGGCTTCAGGAACGTTTTTGGGACAATTTTAGTTTTAAAAAACTGGATTTGTTTTTGCGCGCTTCACAAAAAAATATATGTTAGTTTCAATGTTTAAGTATAGGCCTACTCAAGTATACAAGATGGCTTCAGGAACGTTTTCTGGACCATGTTATAGTTATTCAGAAACTTTTTCTGGACCATTTTAGTTTCTTGTTTTTTAGTATGTTTATGAACCAAGCCAAAGTTGATTAAAAAATAGATGTAAATATTCATAACAAGGAGAGCTTTCCTAGGCCATTCAAACATGCTAAAACCCAACAGCTTTAGATTGTGAAGTAAAAGTATGCAGACCTATATAATTAGGGCAAAATGAATGAACGTTGAGAAGGCCATACAACTATAACGGGAACTTTAAGCAATTGGAACGAGTTTGCTGTCGAAATTTGTCATATTGGATTGAACTTGTAACATAACTTATATTGATATGATAGCCACACCAGGCAGCAGACTTTTTCTGGACTTTTTAAAAATTAAAAACACCACCATGTTGCCCCCTTTAGCTCATTTTGATGGCAGTGATTCAGTGATGAAGAGTGTATTTTTGCACGTTGATGGTTATTGTTTTGGGGGTAAATCTTCAAGCAAAATAAACATAGGTATTACCAATGATCGGAGGTTCAAATCCGCACATTATTTATTCAGTTGTGCGCGCGCCAAAACTTTTCCGATGTTACCAAATCCGCAACTAGGAGCCCATTTTGGGTTCCAAGATAAGATAAAGGGTTTTCCACACACACAAATTGTTGTGTTGCCCTCAAGTGCCAAAAATGTTGAAGTCGGGTCGGTCGGTCGATTTTCCTCTTTTTTTTTCCCAGACAAAATATTACTGAAATACCGTGACGCGTGGTTCACATGTCAAGACAACAATGGTAAATATAAATTTTACTAATGTTTCTAGAGTGATAGTTTTATTTCAAACACAAGTATTCATCTTTGCAAAGAGTAAAAGCAAGATATACTGGCAACAGGGTGTGGGAAACGAGTAATAACGGAACGAGGGAGAATAACGCGATAATACAGATAAATAACAAAAAACAATAACACACGGAAATGCACTGGGACAAGCAATAAAAATTGCTGTGCAATAAAACAACACTAGATATAACGTAACAATAAAGACCGACATTTCAAGTGGCCTGATATACCACCCTTCATCAGGGACAAAACATTAAAAAAAAAAGTGTTAAGAACTATAAAGAAGATAATGAACTACACAAGTCCACCACTGTAATTATAGCACAATGCCAGTAATAGATGTTGTCTATACTATCCATCTTTCTTAATTTAATTGCGACCCTGATTTTTGAGATTTTTGAGATTCGTGTGTTGGCCTTTATAGGCGTTACAAGTTAGACAGTGATAAATCCTATACCGTATATTGGGCTAACTTTCACCTATAAATTGTCGATCCAGTGGTGCTATAGTATAGTTTCTGATAGCAACACTGGCAGTTTCCTCAGTACATACTACGCAGTGGAATGCTCTGCCAAGTAGTGAAGGCAAATCATTTGGATCTATACAAGCGTGAAGTTCAATATTATGCGGATTCCCCCCAAACATTCAGGAATTAAGATACATTGTGACATTTCAAATAGTAGTGCCAGCGCCATTTTTAAAAGGTAAGTGTTAATTAATTCCATGTTTCTTTTTAATTATTATTAAAACAAATGCTCCTTTTTTTACAATAATATTAAAAACATGAAATTGTTGATTCAAACCTGCATGGATGCTTGAGTTTTTATGGCAGCTGGTGTTTTTTGTGAGAATTGGAAGTCTTGGTGGAATTTAAAGCATTTTATTGAGTAGATTTCGAAATTTCTAGATTGTTGGTAAATGGTAGATGTGGATGAAACAATCAAATGTGTTTGTTTGTTTGTTTCGGGGTTTCTTAGTACTTCCTAGGTTAACTTTTTAAATCATACCATCACCTTCGATTTGCTATTCTTTTACCATATCACCACAGACTAAAATGCAATTTAGTATTAATTAGGTCCACTCTATCTTGTCAGCCTTTGGGAATACGGATCGTAAGATTGAGATTTCTCCATCTTAACTCTATTTCATCTGTGTCACCAAAATGAACAGGTGTAAGCTATAGTTCACCCCCAGGTGAACTGGTTGAAGTGGACCTGTGCCTTTAATTATTAATGACGCATATATGCGGTTTTTGAAGGAAAAGATGCTAAGTGACAATTTTCTACAGTGTCAATATCTGAAGCGTGATTTTGGCTCCAAAAGGCTCATCAATGCCCGGTTATGCTATGTACTGCTCACCCATTCTTAATCGTTAATATTTCTGGAAAAGTATATCGTTCGATACTGGTACAAAGTCGGTGTTCCAGTATTGGCACATATAAAATTAATGTCCCAGTATCGCCCGATCGATTACTGGAACATAAAAACGCCTTCCAGTATCGCTTACAATTTGGTGTTCCAGTATCGACCGATACTGGAACAGCAGAATCGTATCGACCGATATACTAGAAACTTTTATGTTCCCGTATTGTACGAAACTGGTACACCAGTATCTGGGACTTAAAGTACACATATTTCTTAACAATATGGAACAACCGCATTTAACCCTTACAAGGCAACGTCGACATCATTTAAACAAACAGTACCGTACATGGCAATGATCATGATGATTCGTTCGATGACAGGAGAGGTTCCAAAATACGAGGTTCATAGGTCAACCAAAGCTGTACATGTAGCTATGGTATAGGCCTAGGTGGGAGTGGGTGCAGTGGCGTAGCCAAGGGGGGGCAAGGGGGGGCAGCTGCCCCCCCTGTGGGGTTCTCTGCCCCCCCTGTTGCCCCCCCTGTGGGAAATGTCAGTTGAAATAATTTGGGACTAACCTATTCACAACACAAGGAAATTCAATCCTCAATTTGGTTGTTGCCCCCCCACCAAAACTCCCGGCCCCCCCTTTGCCCCCCCACTGAGAAAAACCTGGCTACGCCACTGAGTGGGTGGGGTGGTGTGTTTTTTTTGGGGGGGGGGGGCAAGAAATAAAAGTGAATTAACGAAACGACTTTGTGAAATAGCAAGTGGTGGCGGCCAGTTTGACGTACCTATAATTTGGAAGTCGGGCGACAAATAGTACCAATTTGCCGAAAAAACTCCCTAAGTCTAAAAGGTGTAGCCTATATATAATTATGTTCACATCAAGATATTTTGATATCAGAAGAATCCCCATATTAATGTCTGTAAAATCTTAGGGGTCAGAAATGTTCCATTTAGAAAGTATAGGCTTAAATGCTAAAATGTGGTGCATTAGTGCCAAACAAAGGTGGTTAACCACCCGCTAGTTAGTGTGAAGTACTCAAAGGCAAATTTCTTGTGATCTTGCGCTTCTAAAAATAATAAGAACCATTGGAGTTATGCAAATCAAACTTTGGAATGCGACAATTTTAAGGATGACCTTTCATGTAAAATAGAAAACATCAATGAACATCGGGCCAGCAATCGGAACATTTACCTTTAACCGACTACTCAAATGCCTGCGTAGGGCGCATACATTTGATATTAACACTAATTTGGCCATGATAATTGAACGGTACATTTGGGTGAAACGAGCTTCTAAAAAATATTGGGGGTGGGGGAGCACGTGTGCGCGTAGCGCGCGAAGAATTGCTATTAATTTTTTGTATTAATTATGACATTCCATAATACACTTTGTTAAAAGAATGAACCGACAGTACCAATCTTAACCGAATACCAAAACGGGCTCACTGGCTACGCCTATGAATATCAAAAGACGTATCTCAACAAGGGCCGTCCGCCTTTTCCCTTACAGAGCTTTGCAAAAGCCATCATTTTTATTTAGCGTTGGATTATGGCCCGCGGACGAACAGAACCCCCGGATGATGAGGACTTTCACCGAAGCCTCACCCGCCCTATAACCCTGTTTCCGAACTGCTCCTTTCTTATCATCATCATTGAAGAAGATACGTTGTTGACAGATAGAAAGGTCATTGTCGCTTCGTGTTAAGGATAACGTTGAATAAAATCCACAACATAATTTGTTTTCTCTAACGTGCTCTAATAGCCGCTTCAAAACATGCTAAAGGCGTGTTTACAACAGCCAGAATCTTAACAAAACAACGGTGTCAGAGAAATGTTAGAATAATTTGTTTATCTTTAGTGCTCATCAATGACCAGAGTAGGGAAAAGGGACGAAACCGGAACCTGCGTGGATTATCTATATTATCTATTATTATCTTTCTTCGAAATTTGTTTTTAACTGAAGTTTTTGAAATTTCTATGTTTACAGTGAATTACAACCAGCATTTAATGTTTGGCATAAAAGCGTGGGAAACCACTTGGTTTGAAAAGTGTTGAAAACTGCGCGGTGTCAATTATATGCAGTGGTGTGTAAGTAAACTGATCAAACTTGATACATACAATAAAGGTGTAGGACTATAGATACAGGGTGAGTCAAAAAAAGAGTACTCAAAGTAAAATAAATATTTTTAAATATTTCTGAAGGCAACCAATGCTTGAATCAATAGCAGCATTTATTTCCTGTTATCAGCAAAAAGAATCACAACATTTCATGGTTATCCAATTATGACTATTTTGGTCAAGTTAATGCATTTCGAAACCGAACAAAATATTGAGTATTGTACTCATGACGCGTGATGACGCATGATATGATATAATTAAGTGGCTATACATGCGCGCATGAGACGCAATAGCTAATTGATAAGACAAAACAAACTTGCTCAGATATTATTTTCATACATTAAATGCAAAATAATGATAAAACAATGTCATTATTTTGTGAGCAAAGTTAAAATCAGGCTTTTGTGATGATCGGATTAGAGTCTGCGCTGTAATCATCCCGGATAGTGAAATTCGAAAGAGCTTGTTGGAGAAATATCACAAATCTTGTTCGGTTTTTAAAGCGTACACTTTTATCTTAATTTTTTCCTCCGATACCAATTTTAACCGTCTAAAATTCTTTTGAAAGCTAATGAGACAGCCACTCTGCCAGAATGAATAATCAGAGAAATTGTTATTAAAAAAACCCCGAACTTTGAGTACACTCCTTTGTTGAATCGTTTGACTCACATGAAATCTCAGTTACAAACTGAAATGAATCGTTATTTCAAAATAATAACCAAATTGTTTTGATATAGGCCTACTGTAAATACTTTGTTTCAATGTTTGCCTAGTGGATGAAAGCTTGCGTTTTAGGTGAGCTCAGCTGAGTGGCGGCACTTTTTGCGTTTTAGGTGAGTTCAGTGGAGGCACTCGTGGGAAGGGGGAAAAGTCCCCCAGTCACGACCTTTTTTTACCCCACTTTCCCCAGTCACCTCAAGCCCCACTCCCCCAAAAAGAAAGTGTCTTTTAATGTCAACATTACTTAAAATTGCTTTGAAATGTCTATTAAGGGGGGACTTAAGGAAGTTTTTGATTTGATTTTTTGAATTTTGTGAGTGCTGTAATTATTGAACTATTAATCAAATGTATATAAAAGTATACATTTTTGGAAAGGAAATGGATCAGAGAATCTAAATTTGGCGTCAATTTTGACCCAAAAAGTAGATTTTTTGAGAAAATCACAAAATTCACTTTTTTGACCCAATTTTTTTTGAACAAAGCTAACAAAAAATAATTTTGAGTAAAAAATGGCCAAATCACTTTATAAGGATGTTAAGACACTAATGAAGGGACGATTTTTTTTTTTTTAAAACCTAATCTAATATTTTTGAAAATTTTGACCAAAAAGTGCCAAAAAACGTGAAAAAATGGATTTTTAATTTTTTTTAACACTTTTTTGTCAAAATTTCAAAAAATATTGGATTAGATTTAAAATAAAAAAATTCGTCCCTCCAGTAGTGTCTTAACATCATCATCAAGTGATTTGGGCATTTTTAACTCAAAATTATATTTGTTAGCTTTGTTCAAAAAAATTGGGTCAAAAAAGTGATTTTTTGTGATTTTCTCAAAAAATCAACATTTTTGGTCAAAATTGATGCCAAATTTGGATTCTCTGATCCATTTCCTTTCCAAAAAGGTATACTTTTATATACATTTGAGTCATGGTTCAATAATTACAGCACCAACAAAATTCAACAAAAAACTTCCTTAAGTCCCCCCTTAAAAGGGAAGTGTCAACCCGGCACTTGTTTCAAAAATTGAATTTCATATTTCTCTATTATTTTATACTTTTATATGTATTCTATCATTACCATCATAAGTTACTAATCGGAAGCTATTATTTCCCGTTCTTTTGGGTGATTTTAAATTGTTGTTTTGGTAAGTTTGAGTCAGGAAAAGGCGCATAGTTATTTGGCGGGAATTTAAGCGGAGTTCCGCGCTTTTCAAATGCTGCGACAGCTGTTCGATCATTGCGTCGCGCGCTGAAACTTCCCGCGCGTAATACTAGACGCGCCGCTTAATATCCGCGACGTAGACGCGAAAAACAAAAGAGCGCAAAACAATGTCTAAAATGTAAACAAAGGCCAATCTTACGATCATTTAAATTTCAGTTTTCTTCCAATTTCTTCACATTGTGACAATATAAATTGAATCTGATAGTTTATTATGATTGTTCATAATAATATACTCGCTTTTTAGGTCACACGCCCGTGTGTTCCGTGAACATTTAGCTTTAAATGGTGGAAAATGTCAATATTTTTACTAAATCGATGTTTTCTAGAAGTTCAAATTTGAAGGAATTTTACGAATTTTCAGACAACATAACTAAAAATATATCAAACTATCAGGTAAGCTTTTACTACCATTGTGTAGAGGACTTTCAGCGCTAGGAGGCAATTTTTTATTTTTTCGATTATGGATTTTAAACTCGAGATATGCATCCATTTCTAGCGAAATGTACGCAAAAAACACGACTTTTACACTTTTCCGATGTTTTTAGCAATATTTCCAAAACCAAGCTTTATTTTGGAAAAAGAAAAAATTGCCTCCTAGACAAAATTGTTTTGTTTACAAAAACGTATATTAGAACAAATTACCATTTTTTATTTTATAGTTATGCTGTCTGAAAAATTTGGGGGGAAAAAATGGCTTTTTGGTTCATTTCTCAAAATTTAGTTTATTTGGTATCACATTGATTTCAGGCAATTTTTACAATAAAAGCCAACAATTTCGCGCGCATAACCCCAAATGATTGTCTTGACCCCAATTTTTAAAAATCTTACCTCCCTCACTATTTCCCCCCTTGATACTGTTAATTGTCGACACTGGGTGCGGTTAGATAGGGTGGGTCCGTGTTTTGTTTGCCCATGGAATTACCATGATGATGAATAACTCATTCGTAGGGATTTGAACTATATATTATAAACGAATACAATTTTAAATGCTTGGCTTCAAAATAAAAAGGAGCGGTAATTGATGTTTTAAAAGGACGCTAAATGCAAAATCTGCATGAGGGGAGGGGGTCATACAGTAAAGAGGTCAAAATGATCTAATGTTTTGATTTTTTTGACAAACGATTGATCAAAAACCCATATTAAAATACTTTCATATCATGCAATTTAATATATTTTCTTTCCAACGATGCCGGTATCAAACTTGATATGAGACTATTGCAGAAGTGTGTTAGTACTCAAAATCCACGGTTCCATAAAATAAAGAATGCATATCGCGAATCCTCAATGGTTTAAGAGCTCTGGTGACACATATCATGTTTCAGGGCGACTTGACGTTTACGTTACCTGATGTCTTATATTGTGCCATGACCCAGCGGTTTGGTTTTCATGTTTTTACCGTTTTCTTAGTAGGCCTATTACGTACGTGTCGTGTCCCATCAGATTCAGATTATATGTATAAAAAGGCCCCTAAGCCTATCAATGTAAAATGTTTCAAGCATTTTGTTGCCGATCTTATTGTTGTCACAGAGGGTCATCGATTTAGACTTGTCCTCCAAAGTCCAAACCATACCGACTGAGGACCTTTTTGTGAATTGAAAAGTATTGCAACCCTGTGGTGAAAGACCGCATGGCGCAGGGGCAAAACTATCCATCGGCCCACTGTGCATTTGGCCTATAATAAGCTGTCTATGTTTTGCGATGGAATTCTGTAATAAGATTTAAATGCCGATAAAAATGATTGAATTATAAATCTTATAATGATATTATAGCGATATCATATCATCCACCCTAAATCAAGTCTGACGCCGTCTGAGACGTGTAGTTAGTTACAGAGATAAAACGCCCGCTGTTGTCTATATTCTGCGATGTGATACAAGCTGTCTTTAGCTGTCTTGATTTTGCGGATTTTTCGAAAATTAACTTTGTTGACCAACTTTTTAGCAAGCATTGTCTCGAATGCAGTAATATCCGTTTAATTTGCGAGGTCTACAAAATGGTAATTACTTTGAACAGTTGGATGAGTAGCCGACTGTGTTCTTATCTTTTATTTTAATTATTAAATTATTTATTATTATTAAGGCTAAATAAAGCCTAATTTTTTTTAATTTTTTTTTTTAAGGCTTATTAATATTATGCTTAAAATCATTCATTGCAGGTGGCCAAATTGTCCCACAGATTTAGTGGGACAATTCGGCCACCAAGACAAAATGCTCAATAAATTCACTATTTTTCATGTTTGAAACCCAAAATAATTGTTCCAATGGAATGGTGTAAAAATCTGTTGGGGTAAGGTTAATCATAATGTTGGATTTCCTGTTTGAATTAAGTAAATTCTGATACTTGTTGAACAGATAACATTTTGTGATTTTGGGTTTGAGACTGAGAGGCTTGATATCTCCCAGCACTATATCTGGGTGGATCCACCAGCCTAAATGAGTACTTACTTGTGGCCAATGAAATACAAGGGGTGTGTCAGAGACATCCATTCAGCATCAAGAAAAAGTGTTGTCTATTGTAAAAAAGTTTTTGTAGTGATGGACGGCGCAACGATACCATGTGATTTTTGTAATGGGTTTGGTGTGAGGTGGGGGTATAGGGAGGGTGTTTGAGATGGGGATGGTATTTGTGGTTGTGGTTGGGAGGGGGTTATTGATGGGGAGGGTATTTGTGGTTGGGAGGGGGGTTAGTGGTAGGGAGGGGTTGTGGTGGTGGAGGGCAGGGGTTTGTGGTGGCGAATGGGGATGGGACCCGGGATGGGATGGCCCTGGGGAGAGGGTTTGTGGTGGGAAAGGGACAAGGGAGGATTGTGTTGGGATGCATGGGGTGGGGTGGGTTGCCCTAGGGGTGGGGTGGGTAGCGTGTTTGTGGTGGGAGAGGGTTTTGCGGTTGGAGAGGGGTTTGTGGTGGGTAAGGAAGGGGAGGGGGTTTAGGGTGGGGGATTGTGATGGGGAGGGGGTTGTTATGGCGTGGATGCATGGGGTGTGGAAGGTAGGCCGTGGGGTGGGTAGGGTGTATGTGGTGGGAGAGGGGTTTTGTGGTGGGGGAGGGGTTTTGTGAATGGGAGGGGAGGGGAGGGTTTGTGGTGGGGATGGGAAAGGGAGGGGGATTGTGGTGGGGATGGGAGGGGAGGGGGTTTGTGGTGGGGATGGGAAGAGGAGGGGCTTTGTGGTGGGGATGGGAATGGGAGGGGGTTTGTGGTGGGGATGGCAAGGGGAGGGATTTGTGTTGGGGATTGTGATAGTAAAGGGGTTGTGGTGGGATCACTGGGATGGGGAGGGGATTTGTGGTGGGGAGGGGAGGTTGTAGGGGTGGTTTGGATGTGGAGGGGGCATTGTGGGAAGGTTGAGTAGGTTTGTGGTGGGATGGGGTGGGAGGGGTTTGTGGTGGGGGAGGAGATTGGTGTGTGCTTGGGTGGTGTTTATTTTGGCCAAACATTACCATGATTACTAACATTTAATCTATTTGTTTGTGCTTCTATAATTAAACATCTTGAATAATATTTAAATATTAATAATTATTTATATCAAATTAAATTTTTGAATACCAAATCAAATTCTTCATCTTATCCATTTTTGATATAACAAACAGTCAAAATTGTGACTTGTATTATTAAGGGTAGAGGGTTCCCTGTTTGTTAATGTAATATAGTGAACTTTCAATGAAAGCTTGAAAATGAAATTTCAAAAATAGTTTTTGACAAAAATGACTGAAATTGCGTCTTTTTTCTAGTAAAACGTAACCATGAATTGTTTTTAAGCGACGCAAATTATTTTGGTATCAAGTTCAGCTATTGATATATGAAGGATAGAAGATGCCATTTTGTGTGTGGAAGCGCTACTTTTGGAAATTGTAAATACTGGCAAAATGTCCACATGCCACAAAATGACTGAAGTGTCATCATTTTTCTGGCAAAACGCAACCAAGAATTGTTTTGAAGCGACACAAAATATTTAGGTATTGAGTTTAACAATTGATTTGAAGGGTAGAATATGTAGAATATGCCATTTTTTTTGTGTGGAAGCGCTTCTTTGGGATTAACTGTAAATACTGGCAAATATGCCCACTTAGCGGCAGGGTCGGGCGGTCATGTTTTTTTCAATTTATTTCTTCAAAATGTTAGTATTGATTGACTTTACATTATTAATTATGATTCCTATGTTTATAATCTTGTACTCTCAGGAGCGTATTACTAAAAAGGTGCATCGGAAATCGAGTCACTACTCAAGATGGTGTTATTATCATCATCAACTTCATCGGCATCATCACGGTTGCTATGGATTGGCTCGGTCCTCCTCCTCGGGCTGGTCCTACTGGTCAACGCCATATATGTTGTGGACGGTCAGACAAGCTCGTGTCCTGAAGGATGCTCATGTCTCGGTGAATTGGTGGACTGCACACAGAAGAAGCTGACATCTATTCCCGGTCCACTAGGGAGTCATGTGACAAAATTGTAAGTGGCATGGAGTTTCCTCCTATTCTGATAGTTACGATTAATATAACAAATGCTATATGGTTTCTATTGGATAAACAGGACACACTATATTTCTCCTCTGTATTTGCCTCACCCCTCACCCTTCGAGTTTGTGGTGATTATAGCCTGTAGCCAGGAAATAGTTTGCCCTATTTAATATACCCTAACTATGCAGTATTTGTATAATATTCCACAAAACTCACTTGTTCTATATGTGAGTGTGACCCAACACGAGTAAATGAGGCACATGATCGAGGGAAATATGAATATTAAGTTTTTTATATCATGTATAAATCAAAGGACATTTTTGGTACCAGATCTTAATGTCTAATCACATTCCTAACCAAAGTTACGGATTATTGAAAATCACTTTGTTTCAAAACATCAAATACAAATCGTCAAGTTATGGACATTTAAAGTTTTGGTTCTGTAAACAAATCAATAGAGTAAATATGAAAATTAAAACTTCAAAATGTAGTTTAACTCTTTATTTTCATGAGTGTCAGTCTTTGGTTTGATAACAGATGTATGAAAGATCAGAAATAAGATTTTTTATATATATGAATTTGACATATTCTGACCTTGTTCCACACATTTGCTCTTAAATCAAATTAGCTTCTGCCGCATTGTGCCTCATTTACTCATGTTGGGTCACAAATGATTTTGGGCACAGGGAGTCAATTCTGCTACTTTCATCAGTGGTACATTACACTACTTTGTGATTCAATTCCAGTGAAGACAGGTTTGTTGATAATGTTTTTTCCTGATGGCGACATAACCCTGTAAATCAATTCATAAACTCATAACTAAGTAGAAGTGCCCCTCGTCATCATTCATCAGGCAGTAAGTTTCTGGAATATCATATAGATCTATTTTACCTAATTTAACATGATTTAGTATCATTATGAAGTAAGTATACATTGCACACAGTAACTTATTTAGCCTATCCACAAATGCTGAAAAAACCCACGTTTTAAGTTAAAGGTAGATGTTCCGATTTTCAACTTGAAGTTTTCTATTCTACATGAAAGGTCATCCTTAAAAAAGTCGTGTTCCAAAGTTTGAGTTGCATAGCTCTAATGGTTCTTATTTTAGACGCACAAGATGCTGTGAACTGTACCCATTGAGTAGTACACAAACTATATCGGTGGTTACCACCATTCGCGGTAATTCGACGTTATTTCATCGATTTCTCCGTAATTATACCGATTTAGGCCGTCAAATTTCAGTATGATGATGAGAAAAATACGAGCTTTCATATGATATGAAAATCTCCGTATGTTTGAAATAATTCTGTGTTACGAAAATGTGATCGGGTCATCTACCTTTAACCACTTGAATTTCATCTTAATGTTATTTCAATTTCCAGACACCTACAAGACAACAAAATATCAGCCATCCCAGATGATTGTTTTACGGGTCTGATTAACCTCAAACAACTGTGAGTTTTGTCTCTATTTAATGGTGTTCCCTCGTCCCAAAGTACTTAAAAGATGTTCACAAAATATTACTAGTAGTTTTTTGTAGTACTCGACCAGCACTTTGTCGTGAAAATAAGTGGCTGTAGTGTTGTAAACTACTTGGTGTGTTTTTATACAGGACATAACAAGTAGTGCTAATGCAGCATTCGATATCGATGTGCGGATGGGACTTTAGGGGACACAAGGTTAATAATGCATAGTTTACATTAGGCCCAAAAGGTGGAAAGTGTTAAGATTAATGCAAGTTGTTGTTGAGGTGTCACATCATCGGACTACATTGTTGCAATTTTATTAGTTTTAGATTTGACCTATATGTCCCTCATTGCAGTCAATAAAGTTTATACTATTTGCCAAAATATTACAACATTATCTAAATCTGTGATTTCATTTCATTTCTTAAGAATGCTGTCAAACAATAAAGTGACTGATGATATCAGTGGCAGTAGTTTCAGAGATCTTATTTCATTACGAAAGCTGTAAGTATATCAATGTGATATTCATAGATATCTTTTTATAATAAGTGCAAACAAATTGTAATTCAATTTTACCAGCAAATATATTGCTATACTCTACAACTCTCTGTAATTATTGATGTGGTTGCTGCTTTTAAAAAATCTTACTTTTGGAATATTTTGAGGCTTTGGCAATGCAGAATAAAACAATAGATAGATTGAAGGAAGAAAACAATAATATTTAAACATTTTTTTCTTTAATTAAACTCAATTAATCGTATCTAATGCCCATAATTTTGTTACTTCTACATTCCTTCCACTCATCCATGCATCAAAGATGGAATTTTATTTTTGGATTGATTTCCAAGTCATTTTCAGGAAATCAGTTTCGATCGGTTATTATAGGAAAAGGAATTATAATATAATTTCACAAAGTTTTTGGCATTTTCAGGAAATAAATTAGAAGAACAGTTACATTCTCTTTTCATGCTTATGTGTGTCCATGCTAATGTAATAACATCTCAATTTCATAACATAAATCATATATACTTTCAGAGGGCTGTCAAGGAATCGGTTGACCAAAGTACCTGAGCTTGGGAACTATCTTGGTAATATGACAAGGTTATTGCTGTAAGTAGATTATTTTAGCTGTATCAATTTCAGAATCTGCCTATGTATTTATTTAGTGGAAGCTTCTCAAATGTGACCCGTCACGTCAAAATGGACATGTTGGAGGCCCGGGTCAAATTTGAGTTATTGGTATGACTTGAAAGAGCACATTTTAAGCTTTGAAATGAGACCATGCATGTTGAAGGTAATCAGACTTTGTAAACACAAGATATGATTTGAAGAAGCATTTTGTTTCTATTATTTTCTTTATATTTCACAAAATATATTGGCCTCTATCTCAAAACTGCGTTTGCCGACAACATGTCCTTTTTGACGCGACTGGTCACAAATGTGAAAATCATCCTATAATGTACCTTAACCTTAACCGTCACAAGTGACACAATATACTAAAGCAACTCTATGCTAGCCCCAACTTCCTAAATCTTATTGCATTATCATAGCAGGCCATATAAACTGCACTCAATATATATGCAAAAATGCAGAATTTATAGCCTCTTTTTGGACCAGAGGCTCCACATTAGTGTTTGTTTAAATATCATATGAGTTTTTTTCTGTATGTAAATCAGGAGCAGCAATAAAATCACAGAGATTCCTGCCGGTGTGTTTGATGGCCTACCCCGTCTGCGTATGCTGGACTTGAGTGACAACAAGATACGGGATATCCCTATGGGAACATTTGGTCATCTCAAGAATCTGTTCCGTCTGTGAGTATTGTCTTTTTTCTGTGTTGTGCCGAGCTAAGCTCGCGCGCCGAGTGCCCATCTCTGTTTTGTTGGCGTTTGAGCCAGACTCCTCCCTGTAATTTTTGCTGTGAGGGTTCGCCACTCCTCCCGCACAAGTATGTTTTACCTTCCCAACATTATTTAATGCCGGTACCCATTTATACACCTGGGTAAAGAGGCTACCTTGGTAAAGTGCCTTGCCCAAAGACATAACAAGCTGGCCGCAACAGGACTCGAACCCACAACCTTTGTATTGTGGAGCTCTAAATACAATAATATTATAAATACAGGTAATTTTCCTTAATTTTTGATTCATTCCTTTATCAGCAGACTTATATGATTGTTCTTGGTCTATACTCTATATGTGTACTGTCGCGGCAAAAGGATGCAGGTGTCGGTAAAATGCATTTTGAGATATCGATGGAATTAGTCATTGAAAAACCAAGAAAATAAAGACAGTTTTACAGTAATTCTCCTTCATAAAATGAGAAAACAGTAACTAATCTTAACAACAAAGGTGTCATTTTGAAACATTCAGACCGCTTCATAAAGATCTCAATTTTTTCTTTGAGCACAGCTGCACCCTTTTGCGGCACATATAGGGACATTTTGTATTATTTTCATACATTTATTTCCAGATCTGATAATGTACTTGTTTCTGGTCATTATTTGATTTTATTTACCTTTTAGGGTCATGAGTAATAATCGCATCACAGAGATAATCCCAGGAAGTCTGGATAATCTCACCGTGCTCAACAGTCTTAATCTGGCTAAGAACCGTATCGAAAGTGTATCACCGGATCTCTTTGCAAAGCTTGGCAAACTGTCATCACTGTATGTATCATAATTATATAGTGATGGTTGGTGTGGGGGGGGGGGGGGGGGCTTGGACACTGAAATGAGGGAAACAAACACCAATTTATTAAAACGCATGTTTGAGAGATGAAATCTTGGCCTTTGGGACTTCCAAATATTGCAAGATTTAATTTTCAGAACATGCACTCGTCAGGGAGTCTCTATATTTTAATAATGGGGGAGGAAATTCACATTGCCAAACAAGTGCTTCCCATCATCATCATCATCGGTCGTCCTTGGACAGAATAGTGGAAGCAGTGACACATAATGGTACCATGTAGCTTTATTCATCATGAGTTGTGGAATATTGCTTAGATCAAGACTCATGTCCTTTGCAATGCTGTCAGGATATGTGGTGTTTTTCCTGCTACGGTTAGAATGGCCATATTTAGGAGTCCATAGATTACTGCTAAAGGTGGTTAACCACCTGGCCAGTTTGTGTACTACTCAATGGACAAATTTCATGTCACCTTGTGCTTGTAAAATAAGAACCATTGAAGTTATGCAATTGCAATTCAAACTTTGGAGTATGACTATTTTAAGGATGACCCTTTATGTAGAATGTAGAACACCAAGTTGAAAGTTTGTGGCTTTATCAAAGGGTTTTTTCTCTTTATCTTCTTGCAGTGACTTGAGCAGTAACCAATTGCAGACAATCCCAAACCACATGTTCCAACGCTTGAGCAAACTAGGCATTCTTGCCCTAAGCCACAACCAGATCTCGCAGCTGGACGAGGGCGTCTTTACTGGCCTCGGCAACCTACACCAGCTGGAGCTCGGGTGGAACCAGATCGACGGCAACTCGACGGGTTGGCTGAACGAACTACCCATTCTGCGCAACCTTATGATGAACAATAACCGGATCAATCTTACGGACGCAGCGCAGTGGAAGCATTGCGATTTTCTGGAAATTCTCGATCTGTCGTCGAACGGGATTGCCGTGCTGGAGCGGGGCTCTTTCCGAGAGCTGACTGGTCTGGTGGAGTTGTCGCTGAGTCAGAATCAAATTCAGGATATTCTCGACGGTGCTTTCATCGGTCTGTCTGCATTGCAGGCTCTGTAAGTATACTTAATTAATTAAGTATCCTTTGGGCGACAACAAATAAACCTATTCTAGGGGCCCAACTGACGGACCCTTTTTATCTTTTGTGAACATTTTTTGTGAACGTTTTATTTTATTTTTTTCATTTTGAGAATATTTTGAAAAAAACATGCACGAAAAACTGGCGCGAACGACCAACCCATCCTGAGAGGTTCGTTTGCCTGTAGAATAGTGTTTTTTTTTCACCACCTTATCCATTAGGCTTTTGAGTACTACAAATTACTACAGCAACTCTAAGCTTGTAGCCCCCGTTTCCCCAGACGCATGGTGGATGGGAGACCCAGATGATTCCTGGTTTTCCACCATCATTTGTCCCATTTGTTTGGCCCTGATCGTTTTATTCCCTTTGGCATTAATATAATAATAGGGTTAACGATACATTTTTATTAAAAATGTTTGTATATAAAGAGGAAATGGGAACAATAGTCCAACAGACAATAACAAGGTTAATGAACTGAGTGATTAGAAATCAAACTGGTAACTCTCTACAAAGAGCTCTGAAAGGCCAATCAATCGGTGGGGGTGGGGGGGGGGGGGGGGGGGGGGGCAATCAATTGGTTCACTGCAACTCAGTATATATGCATAATACAAGAAACACAAATGGGCAGGGGTTAAAAATGCCAATGAAAGTGATATAAGAATAAGATAAAAGCCCAAACATAGAGAACAACATCAAAATATAAATAAAAGTAAAAAAATAATATCTGGAGGTCATATGACATCAAGAGAACCTACACAACAAACTTTGGAACTATATCTACCAGGAATAATGAACCTTCCATATCATATATCTACCAGGAGCTGCCTGTCGTCACCTGTTTGGGGCATGGCCGGCCGTATCACCAGCCCAGCTGGCTACATGCTTTACAGGACCATCCATCATCTCCCCAACCAAGCATTAACCTACACTTAACTCATGTCCACCATGCTAATGCACTGTCATTTTGTTACCGCTTGATGTACAAAAATTATGAGATTTTCTGTGAAATATGTATATTTCTATTTTTTTTATACCAATGCAGCTCACTTTTTGAATATTTTTTTTGCATAACAGCACATAGTCTCTGAGGAACCTTTTTAGTTCACATTGTAGATGAAAAGAGACTTTGCTTGAATGTTGTGAAAAAAGTCGTAATAAACTTTGCAAGTTCCAGAATGGTGTTAATTTAACTAATATAATAGTCAATCTATACTATACTTTCTCTGTTGTTTTAGTGACCTGAGTCAAAATGCTCTCTCCTGGGGAAACAAGGAGGGCGCAAGTTCCTTTGATGACCTGACATCTCTCATACAGCTCAACTTATCCTACAATCAGATCGACACGCTCACAAACCAGGCATTCTCAGATTTACCTGGTCTGCAATTATTGTAAGTATATGGTTTTCAAGTTAAAGGGGCATTGAGAGATGTATCATTATACAAAATATCATACAATTCCGACATCGCCTTCATGCCAAACTAAACAAATAACGGCACTTCCGGGTTAAGATTTGCAGCGAATGTCTGTGAGTAAAACTAAGAAATGATTTACTATTTAGTTATTAACACCATTCGAAACTAAGAAAATCATGAAATTTTATGTGATGAACGGCGAATGTTGGTAAACTGTTTCAGATGGTAGTTAGTATATGCCTAAGTATTACTTTGATGCAAAAAAACTGATTTCCAGGATAATTGAGGGCGCACTCCCATACGTATCTCTCAATGCCCCTTTAAGTTTAGGCTTGAAGTAGTGAGATAAAGATTGTGCAAAGAGAAAGTAACTGCAACTTTTTAGTCACATGGATGAGTGTATGTAACAATGATCTGTTTTAAAAAATACAATGCTTTGTAAACCTGTGTCATAAAATTGTGGATGAGTGTATGTCAGAATGGTCCGTTTTAATGTGACACACTGGCTGACAGGAGAAAAATACAATACTTTGTTAGCCTGTGTCATAAAATTGTGGATGAGTGTATGTCAGAATGGTCTGTTTTAATGTGACACACTGGCTAACAGCAGAAATACAATGCTTTGTAAGCCTGTATCACACAATTGTGGATGAGTGTATGTTAGAATGGTCCGTTTTAATGTGACACACTGGCTGACAGGAGAAATACAATGCTTTGTAAGCCTGTGTCATAAAATTGTGGATGAGTGTATGTCAGAATGGTCCGTTTTAATGTGACACACTGGCTGACGGGAGAAAAATACAATACTTTGTTAGCCTGTGTCATAAAATTGTGGATGAGTGTATGTCAGAATGGTCCGTTTTAATGTGACACACTGGCTGACGGGAGAAATACAATGCTTTGTAAGCCTGTGTCATAAAATTGTGGATGAGTGTATGTCAGAATGGTCCGTTTTAATGTGACACACTGGCTGACGGGAGAAAAATACAATACTTTGTTAGCCTGTGTCATAAAATTGTAGATGAGTGTATGTCAGAATGGTCCGTTTTAATGTGACACACTGGCTGACGGGAGAAATACAATGCTTTGTAAGCCTGTGTCATAAAATTGTGGATGAGTGTATGTCAGAATGGTCCGTTTTAATGTGACACACTGGCTGACGGGAGAAAAATACAATACTTAATTAGCCTGTGTCATAAAATTGTGGATGAGTGTATGTCAGAATGGTCCGTTTTAATGTGACAAACTGGCTGACAGGAGAAATACAATGCTTTGTAAGCCTGTGTTATAAAATAAAATTGTGAATTAGTGTACGTCAGAATGGTCTGTTTTAATGTGACACACTAGCTGACAGGAGAAATATAATACTTTGTAAGCCTGTGTCATAAAATTGTGGATGAGTGTATGTTGGGGTGGTCTGTTTTAATGTGACACACTGGCTGACAGGATAAATACAATGCTTTGTAAGCCTGTATCACACAATTGTGGATCAGTGTATGTCAGAATGGTCCATTTTAATGTGACACACTGGTTGACAGGAGAAATACAATACCTTGTTAGCCTGTGTCATAAGATTGTGGATGAGTGTATGTCAGAATGGACCGTTTTAATGTGGCACACTGGCTGACAGAGAAATACAATGCTTTGAAAGCCTGTATCACATAATTGTGGATGAGTGTATGTCAGAATGGTCCGTTTTAACATGACACACTGGCTGCCAGGAGAAATACAATGCTTTGTAAGCCCGTGTCATAAAATTGTAGATGTGTGTTTGTCAGAATGGTCCGTTTTAATGTGACACACTGGCTGACAGGAGAAATACAATGCTTTTTAAGCCTGTATCACACAATTGTGGATGAGTGTATGTCAGAATGGTCCGTTTTAATGTGACACACTGGCTGACAGTAGAAATACAATGCTTTGTAAGCCTGTATCACATAATTGTGGATGAGTGTATGTCAGAATGGTCCATTTTAACATGACACACTGGCACACTGGTAAGCCTGTGTCAATTTTTTTTAGATGAGTGTACGTCAGAATGGTCCGTTTTAATGTGACACACTGGCTGACAGGAGAAATACAATGCTTTATAAGCCTGTATCACATAATTGTGGATGAGTGTATGTCAGAATGGTCCGTTTTAATGTGACACACTGGCTGACAGGAGAAATACAATGCTTTGTAAGCCTGTATCACATAATTGTGGATGAGTGTATGTCAGAATGGTCCGTTTTAACATGACACACTGGCTGCCAGGAGAAATACAATGCTTTGTAAGCCTGTGTCATAAAATTGTAGATGAGTGTACGTCAGAATGGTCCGTTTTAATGTGACACACTGGCTGACA
Source organism: Ophiura sarsii (assembly GCA_035610835.1). NCBI lineage: Eukaryota > Metazoa > Echinodermata > Ophiuroidea > Amphilepidida > Ophiuridae > Ophiura > Ophiura sarsii. Next base: position 15,807,342 of record CM069445.1, read on the forward strand.
GGAGAAATACAATGCTTTATAAGCCTGTATCACACAATTGTGGATGAGTGTATGTTAGAATGGTCCTGTTTTAATGTGACACACTGGCTGACAGGAGAAATACAATGCTTTGTAAGCCTGTGTCATAACATTGTGGATGAGTGTATTTCAGAATGGTCCGTTTTAATGTGACACACTGGCTGACAGGAGAAATACAATGCTTTCTAAGCCTGTATCACACAATTGTGGATGTCAGAATGGTCCGTTTTAATGTGACACACTTGCTGACAGAAGAAATACAATGCTTTGTAAACCTGTGTCATAAAATTGTGGATGAGTGTACGTCAGAATGGTCCGTTTTAATGTGACTCACTGGCTGACAGGAGAAATACAATGCTTTATAAGCCTGGATCAAACAATTGTGGATGAGTGTATAATAATAATAATAATAATAATAATAATAATAATAATAATGTATTTATATAGCGCCCAAAACATTGTTCCCTGGGCGCTTTACAAGCAAAAGGAATCGTATCGCTCTGTAACTCAGAATGTATTTATGATTTATGATGAGAAATGTAAATCTGCAAGAAAATCTACTTTCTAAAAAAAAATCATGAATAGAGGGCGCCCCCTGAAAAAGAACACATAACATGCCTTTAAGTTCATGAGAAAAAAATGATTGCGTTTCAAAAGAATCGCACAGGCTAAGTACTATTAAATGTTAAAAATGTACTGTTGCATTGTAAGAGTACTACATGGCATGTTAAGGGAAGTGTCAACCCTATTATTTTGATGATCAACTTTTGCTTCTAAGTTTGAGAATATTGAATAAAAGTACATAAAAGTATACATTTTTAAAAAGGAAATTTGATAAGGAATCCGATGGTGATATCAATGTGATACCAAATAAACTAAATTTTGAGAAATGAACAAAAAAGCAATTTGTTTACCCCAAATTTTTCAGACAGCATAACTATAAAATAAAAAATGGTAATTTGTTCTAATATACGTTTTTGTAAACAAAACAATTTTGTCTAGGAGGCAATTTTTTCTTTTTCCAAAATAAAGCTTGGTTTTGGAAATATTGCTAAAAACATCGGAAAAGTGTAAAAGTCGTGTTTTTTTGCATACATTTTGCTAAAAATGGATGCATATCTCGAGTTTAAAATCCATAATCGAAAAAATAAAAAAATGCCTCCTAGTGCTGAAAGTCCTCTACACAATGGTAGTAAAAGCTTACCTGATAGTTTGATATATTTTTAGTTATGTTGTCTGAAAATTCGTAAAATTCTTTCAAATTTGAACTTCTAGAAAACATCGATTTAGTAAAAATATTGACATTTTCCACCATTTAAAGCTAAATGTTCACGGAATACACGGGCGTGTGACCTAAAAAGCGAGTATACTATTATGAACAATCATAATAAACTATCAGATTCAATTTATATTGTCATAATGTGAAGAAATTGGAAGAAAACTGAAATTTAAATGATCGTAAGATTGGCCTTTGTTTACATTTTTAGACATTGTTTTGCGCTCTTTTGTTTTTCGCGTCTACGTCGCGGATATTAAGCGGCGCGTATAGTATTACGCGCGGGGAGTTTCAGCGCGCGACGCAATGATCGAACAGCTGTCGCAGCATTTGAAAAGCGCGGAACTCCGCTTAAATTCCCGCCAAATAACCATGCGCCTTTTCCTGACTCAAAGTTACCAAAACAACAATTTAAAATCACCCAAAAGAACGGGAAATAATCGCTTACGATTAGTTACTTATGATGGTAATGATAGAATACATATAAAAGTATTAAATAATAGAGAAATATGAAATTCAATTTTTGAAACAAGTGCCGGGTTGACACTGCCCTTAAGTAGGCTTCCGAGAATTTAATGGTGTAACTTATATATCGTGTGACATGGGCTTAACGAATCAGAGAATGAGTTACGTAACATATCTCATTTGTAAAGACACCTTACATATATTGCTTATGTATGATATTAAGATTTTACCAAAGATTTGTATCTATTTATTTATGTCTTTGCAGAGATTTGTCAGGGAATGCCATTACTTCTATACAGAACAATGCGTTCAGCATGATATATGGACTGACTCAATTGTAAGTTGTTTCTTGAATAATAGATTTTGCTTATAGCGAGAATCGCTGTTTGGTTACAACTATTATTTTCCAAAACCTTCCTTGATCTAAAGGGTTATTTCTTTGAACACAGAGCTCTATGAAAGTTCAGAAGTCTAAAATGTTTTTGTTTCTATAGGCCAATGACACAAAGGGTCAATTACTTGGATCTCGAAAGGTAATCCCCCCCCCCCCAAATAAAAATAAATGTTACCTCAAATTAAAATCAGTCTCATTGGTCTGAAAGTTATTTGGAAATAAAGTCAAGTTAGGGTTGAAGTGACGGTAATGTATATATTGAGTGGTGCATCTATAACGCTTTCCACACAGCTATTGGTTTTACCATACACAAAACAGATATTTCAGAAACGTTTCCTAACTTTCAAGGTCTATCCAAAGCATTACTGAAACAATATTAGGCATGTTTGTACTTATGTTAATGCATTTCTCATGGTGATTCCAAATATGGTAATTGAATTTAATAATGTTGACATATTTGAAACATTTTGTGAATTTTTGGGATGTCGTCTGCAGACGCCTGCCTCGTGGAAAGTGATGAATGGCATCCAGGGCACAAGCATGCCCCTATCCACCCTAGCTACGCTACTGTGTATTATGTGTATTAAATTTTATATAATCGACCATAAATTTAATAATACCAAATATTGCATGCCATCACTGTTCTGTCAAAACCTTGTACCTGCATCTGGCCCTGCAGCATGTATAAAGTAAATTTTCTATGTATAACTTTTGGCCAGTCTGATCTAAACATGTTCAAGGGCAAAAAAACCACATCTATCACCACCTTGTAAGTGGTTTTGCCCCTCAACATGTATAAAGCAATACTTTCTTATGCATAACCATTAGGCATTTTAAATTTAAACATGCTGAAGGGCCGGAAAAACATACAAGTGTTTGACAGAACAGCCATGTTATACTTAACCCTACAGGGTGTTGAATTCTGCTTCTATGATATGCGACTGTGAGCTGAAATGGTTTCCGGTTTGGATCCGGGAATTTGGGCAGCGCTTCTCGGTCAGTCCTCAGTGCGCATTCCCAGACCATCTGAGTGGTTTGAACCTGTTAGATGTCAACTACAAAAACTTTACTTGTGGTGAGTATTAGGCTTGTACGACCTGATCGCCATTAATCGGGGTCGCAACCATTAGCACTAATCGAGACTGCGACTATGAACCTCGCAATAGTCGACAAGTAAAGTGTACTTTCGGAAGTCCTAAACATGCACACTTGATGAGAACAAAATCTGCTCCCAAGTAATTATTACCGACTTTTTCGCCCAGTTTTCAGTTAACTTCACCTTGCGTGCTTCACAGGTAACAAATGTAATAGATAAAAAACAAGGATTAATTACTATGTTACCAAACAAAGATGTTAGTGAAATGCCTTGTGTAAGTTATTTATTCTTTAGTTCTTGTCATACTTCCTGTATTTATACATTTTCAAGACTAATTGAGCATCAAAATGTTGTCAGATTTTAACCTCCGATGGTCGTCGGACGGCAACTAGTCGCGACCATTTAGTGGCATCTGGTCGACCAGGAAAAACCTCTTGTCGTGCAAGCCTAGTGAGAATTATTATTTTGTAGGCTGGCCTTGTTGAAAAGGAATGTGATGTTTGGATTAAATCATGTTTCAGCGAAAGTGTATCACCAATCTACAACGTCGTTCGCGTCGTATGCGTGGTTTATTTCACGACGGCAATGACCGAGTGAAATAAACACACAGACGCGCAGAATGCAAGTTGTACATTGGTGATACACATACGCCGAAACATGATTTACTGTAAAAGTGGACATTTTCGCACTATATTTATTTTCACGCTTTTTCGCCAAAATATAAACATGCAAATATATTCATTTTGTATGTAGGTCTATGTACGAAAGCTCAAAATCACAAAAAAATTTGTTCAAAATGTGCAAAGCGCTAAAATGTACACACATGAACATTTCCACTTTTACAGTAACCACTTTCAACAACGACGATAAGAACATAATTTATTTAAACTATTTTCAAAAAACTTTAACACTAAAATGATAAAATTAAAATAATAGTTAAGTTCCTTTTAGCTTGAAAAATCAATGTAAATAGTGTGTGCACGATCATTACCAAAAACACATGTACACCTGTGAGGACATATATATTTAATACATGTGGTATATGGGGTGCTTGGCAAATTAAGGGTGGGGGGGGGGGGTGCCGTGTAATGAAGGGGGCACATATCCTCCTTTCCCCCACTCCGCCTCCACCACCTATAGCTGGACCTGCATGTGGCCCCTTTATTTCTCCATTCCCTGAAACTGTTTTATTCAATCGATATAAATTTGTATTTGTCTATGTCTCTATTATGCCAGTTCCAGATGAAGGTGTACCTCCAGTAGTCACTAGCCACCCTGAAGGTACAGTGTCCATAGTAGGGCTTAACATCTCACTGGAGTGTAGGGTTGCGTTAAACCATAACCTACCATATACCGTAAATTGGTTGAAAGATGGCGAGGTGAGTTCAATTCAATTTAAATTTTCAGAAGTATGAATGGATAGGGTGTCAGCATGTGTTTCATATTAAGGGGCCTCAGAAAAGGAGACAAGTTCGGTATCAAGTTAATTCTATAAGTTTTTCTATCAAATAGGTTTTCAGTTTGATGCTGCAAATTATTTTAAAGACACACATTTTTAAAAAGATATCAACACTTTTGGGACACCCTGTATAGTATAAAACCAACAAACAACGTGAGACTAATGCTTCAAGTCCCGAAAGAAGACCCTTCCAAATGAGCTTATAAAGATCTGTAAACAAAAATTACCATTAAAAAGAAAAAGAAAACAGCAATACTAATATGTGACCCGTCACATCAAATGGACATGTTGGAGGCCCGGGTCAAATCTGAGTTATTGGTATGACTTGAAAGAGCACATTTTAAGCTTTAATGATTCCATGTCGAAGGTAATCGGACTTTGTAACACAATAAATGATTTGAAGAAGCATGTTTTTTTCTATTATTTTCTTTATATTTCACCAAATATATTGGCCTCTATCTCAAAACTGTGTTTGCCGACCACATATCCTTTTTGACGCGACTGGTCACATATGGGATAATTATCTTCTTATACTTATCATACAAGTTTAAGGGCCAAAAACACATCTTATCTTTCAAAACTGTTGATAAGTGCTGTTGTCCCCTGAACATGTATAAAGCAACACTTCTTATATATAACCATTGGGCAGTTTTACTTTATTCATGTTGAAGGGCCGGAAAAAACATACAATTATTTGACAGAACAGCAAAGATATTCCACCACAGCTTAGGCCAACAAAAAAAAGAAGGTTTGTGTCAAATGATATGAGAGACTGAAAATCTAATGCGGTCTGTGGATTTTTTCAATTTAATTTTTCAATTTGCAGACCTGAAAGTTGGCTGATTTTTGATGAAATGAAAAAAATAATAATGAAAAATGAAAAAACATGAAGAAAAAAAGTGAATGCGGGCGGTTTTGGTAAAGCGTGCAGGTCATTTGAGACAAATCTCTTTTTTTTGCATTAGTCACCTATCAAATAGGAACTGACCTCCTCAAATATTATATCTTACAGATCGTCACAAACACGAGGAAGTCACAAACTAGCTCAAAGATCAAGGTATCTAAGATTGGCAAAATTGGAAATTTGACAGAGTTTATGGCCATCCTGCACCTGATCAACGTTGGGAAGTCATCACAAGGGCACTACCAATGCCGGGCATCTAACACCTTTGGGAGCGAGATATCTGAACAAGCTATGGTGACAATTTACACCAAAGGTAGGAATGGGCTATTCTAGTTGACATGACCGTAACCAACACTTTACAAGCAGTAGGCGTCTGCAGACGACATTCCAAAATTTCACAAAATGTTTCAAAAATGTTTAAATTATTGCATTTCATAACCATATTTGGAATCACCATTAGAAATACTTTGAAATAAGTACAAACATGCCAAGTATTGGTTCAGTAATTCTTGAGATCAGACTTTAAAAGTTGGGAAAGGTTTCTGAAAAATCTGTTTTGTATATGGTAAAACTAATAGCCAGTGTGGACAATGTTAATCTTCCACACAGGAGTGTAGATATCAAATGGAGTTATACCCATACAGGTAACCCATTTGAAATTTACACTAAAGCGTTAAGAGATGGTACTGAACATGAACAAACTTAATGTATCAATATCATTCCTTTAAAGATTTTACTATCACATTCAGTAATTCAGTATTTGTATAAAATCAACTAATTCTCCAGTCATATTGGGCTATTCCATTTTAACCCCCCTCCCCCTTACAAAAGACATTACTTTATCTTAATGTTCCCACAGACCACAGTTCACAGTTCCAAATGTTTACAAAAAGATTCAAAAATGTTAAAATTGTTAAATTTCATCACCATATTTGTGATCCCCATGATCATGATGATAAATGCTTTAACATAAGTACAAGCATGCCTAGTATTGGTTCAGTAATTATTGAGATAATACTTTGAAAGTTTGGAAAGGTTTCTGAAAAATCTGTTTTGTATAATATGGCAAAAGTAATAGCCGCGTGAAAAGTGATAACAAAAGACAAGATCATGTGCTATATCCGTATTACTAGTGTAATATCACCAATGTTTTTCCATTAAATTCCAGATGAAAGTTCCCAGCCAATCATTATAGAGCATCCAAAAACAGCTGTGAAGCGGAGAGGAGACAATGTTACGCTAGACTGTATGGCCATATTCAGTGGAGATCAGCCCTATTCGGTGTTTTGGTTGAAAGATGGCGTGGTAAGAATAACTACCATTGCATTATATCAAACCAGAAAGTGTTTGCATTGCAATATTGTTCAAGCTCTTCAACCGTGAAATTATCCAAAAATACACACACAAATGGTTCATTAGTGTAACGAAACTGCCCATCAAATATATTTGCTTAACCCTAACCTTTCTGATCTTGTAGTGCGTTGATGCGGGCTGTCATATGATGAAGAAAATCTTGCGATTAACAAGTTGACTCTGTGGCACGACCATAATTCACTGGAAAGATTGTGACGTTGCAGAAGTCCTGTGGGAATTTTTGCCTTTCGTTCACTATTCCTACACCGGAGTTTTGGTGAATCTCTTGCATCAAATCATTGTGAATTGCACCATAAAGTATACCAGACCCTTTGTGTCATATGGGGTACTAGACTGAATCCTTAAGTACCATCTTAACTATTTATACATACTCCTGCACAGGGGGTGGGGGGGAAGGCACTGACATTGGAAAAGGGTATAGGTATGTGCCGCCCTGAAGACCCCCTTTTTCACCCTCTTCTGCTCGCTCTTAAGACCCCCTTTTAAGCTTGCATTTGCTCTTATAAGACCCCCATTTTATTGAAAATTCACAAAAAAAATCTGCGTTTCAAAGACCCAACTATTTGAAAAATTTGCGTTTTAAAACCCCATTATCCGAAAAAGACCTTACTTTTTTGAGAAAATCAGTTCTTAAGACCCATTTTACATCAGAAATCCACTCCGCTTTGCTCAAACTTTATCTCCCTCGGGGCAATGTTATGATCGTTCGACGCAGTGCAGTTTGAATAGACAAAACAGGTTTTCTGTTGTTGCTGGGCACAACTAAACATGCTCAATCTTTATGAAATTAGGCCACACACATTTTTGCTCAAATTAAGAGCACATGTGAGATTCTGACCCTCTTTCATGCTCCTGGAGTAGCTTACGGAATAAAGCTAAGTGATAATATATATATTGTGCTTTATTCCGTAAAGTGCTCCAGGAGCATGGCAAAGTAACCATTTTGTCTCTGGATGAAGGAGAAAAAAATGATAATCTTTATGATTATGAATCTTTGATACATTTGTTTTGTTTCCATTCATCCTTATTATCAAAGAGGTTTCCTCTACCAGACGGCAAGTCATCATCTGCAGCACACAAGACTCCATCCAATCCAGTTGTCATGGTGATGGCAGGCGGCGTAGGACACATGAAGGAGATCACTACCAGTATTAATCTTAACAGCATCCAAGATGAGCACAAAGGCAGATACAGATGTGTCATTGCTAATACCTTTGGGAGGCAGTTGTCTATGGAAGCTGTGGTGTCCATACTTAGTAAGTATATTTAATTATTTTCTAAAATCGTCCATCTCTAACAAAAATAAACCATTTTCCATCGCGCATTTACCCCTCCCTCCCCCCTTCTGATAAGGAAAACATTTCATTAATACACGCCAAACACACGGGGAACACCTCTCGTCTAGGATGGCTGCAGACAACCAGGTAGCAGGATGGAGAGACAATAGAAAAGTATGATACCTTATAAATCCTTATGTGTATTGTAAAGACTAAGATATATCTTCAGGGGTGGAAATAAGACCCGCCCGCCCGCCCATAGCGGGTAACTTTCATGTCGGGTGGGTGAAGATTCAAAGGTACCCGTCCAACTGGCGGGCAACATTTTTGAAGCTCAAAGTGTAAGTAACAGTAAGTTCAGGGTAATTTCATCATCAGCGTGTGTCATGATGATATGGGAGATCAGCTTTGATAGGAGATTAAAGAGAGTATTGAATTGATGAACATGATGAATACGAGGAGCTGTTACGGTCTAGGTTTACAGTGGAACATCGTACAAATAAAGACAAAAACATGTAATTGTATCATCATTCAAAAGTAGTCTTGCTCTTAATTGTTTGCTGCATAATATTATGAAAAAACCGTGGGTTGGTGAAATTGTTGTCAGGCAGGTAAATTCTGTGAGTAACCTGCCCGACTGGCTAGGTGAAAAAAATCTGAAGTTCCACCACTGGATATGTTTCAACATCCTGTTTACCAGACACCAATGCATGCAGCAACACCAATGGAACACCATATCATAACATCCAAGTATGTCGATGAAATAGCACGAAACAACAGGAATGTTAGACAAACAAACATTCTTAATTTGCGAGAAACAAAATTAAACTACAAATGTAGAGGTCCGCACAGCGGCCAACACAGATCGCATAATTCAACGTTCCCGCCACTGTGACCTAGCATGAATTATGCATTGGAGGGGTCATGCTTCGATGGAAAATTACATTCATAAAGTGGGGCCAGAGGGGATGGAACATGACTTGATTGGATATAGTCTATTTCACTTCCACAAGACAGTGACATCACTGTGTAATTCACTGATTGCACCAAATAAACACACACATCCTTCAATGGCGCTGGCATATACACACATATGTATAGAAAGAAAGAAGATATATACACATGTGTAAATGCTTATTATTGATTTTTAAATTCGCGAACATATAGGCCTAAGCACTAATAAAACCCTATTGTACATTTCACGGACATAAATTATGCTAATGAGCTCATTAAATGACGTCACTAGCATCATCGGGTTTTCCCGATGATTGAAATACGTTGATTGAAATTTTTTGGTCGAGTAAAATGATGTTCTTATTTGTTGTCTGTGAGCTTTTCTGATTTTTTTTCCCGTATTGGAATATTTTTTTATTGAAAATAGACAGTTCAAAGTAAACGTTGGTTCCAAGTTCAACTGACAGCACATGTATTAAAGGCGACAGCAACGGCAATATGCAAGCAACATTTGAGAAAAAACGATGCCCGACTTTGCAAGAAAGTGTACGGGGAAGTGTACGGGTGAACATGACAAACCAAAACAGCCTAGTAACTAATCACCTCCATGGCGCAATTGGTTAGCGCGTTCGGCTGTTAACCGAAAGGTTGGTGGTTCGAGTCCAGCCGGGGGCGTTGTTACTTTTTGCATTTAATGCAGATTGACAAACAAATCACAGTAAAAATATAATATTGACAAAATCACAGACCACTTACACAAAAATCGCATCTGCGCATGCTCCTGTCGTGATCGAAATCCACCACACAAGCAATGGGCAAGTTTTATAAGTGCTAAGCACCTGGTCTGGAATTGTTTGTGGTAAGTGCATATTTCTGTTGATTCCTCATTCTGCCATTCTTGTCTATCATACATAGCTACTGATCCTGATGGTAATTCTCATCCTGTTATTGTCACCCACCCCGAGTCATCCATCGTGGCATTGGTTGGCTATAATGTAACGCTGAGATGTGAAATAGCATTCAGAGGAGAACCCAATGACCAAATGGAGGTGGTGAATTGGTTGAAAGATGGAGCGGTAAGTCCAATAAAGCCTTGTTCCACAGACCCAACCAACTAAACTGCTCAAAACAAGCTTGGAATTTTTTTCTCAATCACAGTTTGTTCAAATATCTTGGGATATGTTCATTTATAGTGTAATATATCATGTAAAAGCTGATGTGTTCATCTTTACGATGATATCCAATTTGATGATATCGCTTGATCCAGTGCTCAGCCACATGCTTGAGAACATGGGGAGGTCGCAATCTGAAAGTGCCAAAATCAACACTATTTTGTGCTTAAAAATCTATAGATCAGTGGTCTATGTAACACTTCATTACGGACGACAAAGATGTTCTTTTGAGCATGAAATAGTGTTGATTTTGGCACATTCAGATTGTGACCTCTCCATGTTCTCAAGCAAATAGCTGAGCACTGGAGCAAGGGATTGCTTTAAATTTGGTATCATTATAAAATGAACACATCAGCTTTACATGGATATAAAACTTAATGAACATATCCCGCGATATTTGAACAAATTGTGATTGAAAAGAATTTCCAAACTTTTTTTGAGCAGTTGATTAAATGCAAGAATCTTTTTAAAAAAGTATTTTGAATAAGACAGAATTCATTAATAAGTACATTTATTATGTGAGTAAATCGATATGAGTCAATTTTTTCTTCATAACTCCACACATTATAAGTGATAATCAGTGAAAGATATTCATGTTTGCCGACACAACGCCACTAAATCTCCTTGTGCTGAGCATAACGGCACATGCATTTGTTTTAATCAAGAAATTATGGGAAAGACTTTTTTGTTGTTGTTGTTATTTTAGTCATAACCTTTTTGTTCAGGCATTTCAGAGTTTGAGATGTTTGTAACATCTGCGGCTTATTTCTTATAATAATTTTAATCAAGTTTTCTGCAGCGACTGCAAGGAAGCCTATAGTTTGCCATCGGAAGTTGAGACCTTTTTATTTGACCCAGAGGCAAGCGTGATAATAATAATAATAATAATAAACAAGCACTTATTATAGCGTCCACGTTTGCCGTAGTAGTCTGTTCCCGGGGGGGGTACTCACCCAAGACGGTATACGGGGGTGTGCCGCTCTAATGGGTAGCTTTTTGGGCACAAAATCCCTAAACATGGGGTATGATTTTGTGCTGGAAATCCCTAATAATGGGGTCACTTTTTACAAATGGATCTATTTTCGCGATTTTTTTTTTCTATTTTCGCGAAAATTTGCAAAAATTAGGTCTATTTTTGCGAAAATTTGCGAAAAATTTGTCTATTTTCGTGAAAATTTGCGAAAAATAGGTCTATAATGAAGCAAAACCCTTAAAAATGGGTACCGATTTTTCCAAAATCACCCCTAAAAATGGGTATGGGTTTTGAATCTCCAGCGGCACACCCCCGACCAAACCAAATCCGAGTACCCCCCCCCGGGAGTCTGTTGCTACCTCGCGATTGATAGCGTGCGAGTGGAGTATAGTCCTTGATAGCAAATCAGTGACCATTTTCGCACATATTTTTCCGATTAGCCGGCTGGGTTACTTGGCATCAGTCATTCCGTCTCTGGCTTCATACGGGTCAGGTAGCTGTTTTAAGTTTTGTGTGACCAACCCCTCAAAACCTTGTAATATTTTTTTTTTTCTTCAAAAGGTTCTCCTCTTCAAGGTTCGCAAAGTTTATCTGTAACAAGGGCGATTTTGCACTAAAAAGTTTAAAAAGGCCTCCTCCTTCTTCCTTTTTTGAAAAAGTCTGGACACTCAAATTACAGGAAGGCCATTGAGGCCAAGATCTCTATGCCCTTTGACTTCGCCTTGGTGCCCTCAATTTCGAAGCATTCTTTAGTATGTAGTGGCCTCTGGTGCCTTTGTGCATGGCCTTGAAATGAGTGCCCTCAAAGATTTGTAATTTGAGGCCTGCTCACAACATGTTTTTTTTCTTTGCAAACCAGGAGCTGCCAGCTTTATCAGAGACGAACACATCGCAGGTGGAACTGATTGAGGGCGCTATTACACATCAGCCAGGGGAGGCGAGAATAGTGACCACCTTGCTGTCCCTGCGGAATATTCAGGAAGAGGATCAAGGAAACTACCAGTGCACGGCATCAAACCAGCTGGGCACAGAGATGTCCAGCAAGGCAGTGGTCACTGTATATGGTAGGGAAACATATAGAGATGAGTCTGTGCATTTGATTTCAAATTTCTTTTCTAAACACATCAAAAAATCAAGGCTACTTATGTTAAACAACATATTTTGCAGATCAATGGGGACAATGGTGGGAAGGAAGATAAAAGCTGCAAAGCAACCCCCTCCCCCCCAAAAAATATGAAATTGTGAAATCTGTTCTTAAAATTTACCCTGTACTTTATAACACAGACAGTCCTAGACTGTTTATGTGCAATATCTTTTTGGGGAGGGAGAGGGGGTAGTGTGTATGTGGTGTGGGGGTGAGTTTGCGTGGGGGTGTTTGATGGGGTGTGGGGTCGGGCTGTGTGTTTCTCTCAGTGCTGCTTTTGTGTATTTTATCATGTAATATGTATGTATAATTCTTATTTTACTGCTGGTTTTTGTTCAACATATTTTTTATCTATTGTATACATATTGTACAGCGCATTGGTCTTTTGGAAATGCGCTATATAAATCCTTATAATAATAATAATAATAATAATAGACACTTATCCCAAATGCGTCCATTTAGTCTTTTTGACCATTATATTCTTCCAACTATGCTGTAGCTTAATCAGTTCCAAATTGGCGCGAAATATTCATTTTTTATCTCTTTGCGCGCAAAAGTTATCCAAGCGTACGCAGGCAATTATGGCCACATGCACACGGTTTTGGTCGCACGCACGCGTCACACATATAATGCACAGTGCAATTGTTGCCTTCAGCTCGTCCGCATCCTTTTGTATTAATTCCCTGCTGCTGACGGCCGTAATTTGGCAAAACAGCGTAACTCGAAAATGACGTTTTTGAGATATGAGCACTTTAAAGTTTGAGTGTTTGCATTTTCTCTATTATTTACAGAGGAAATTGATTTAAAAATGGAAACGTGCATTATGTTTAATTTTGTTAATTTTTAAAAACTTAAGTAAAGTAAACTATTTTTACTAAAGATACAGCTGATTTTGTCCAGATACGAGGGTTTGCCAATCCGACATCTAATTGTACGCAGAGTTAATCTTGCAAAACAGCGTAACTCAAGTTACGTGTAATTCTTTGGTTACTATTTTTTCGCCAAACCCGCGTATCTCGTAGCAAAATAGTTGTTTGGAAAAGACGCGTAACTTAGAGATACGCTGTTTTGCCAAGAAAATACTACATTTTGAAACACGTAACTCGAGTAACGCTGTTTTACCATATTAAAATGCTAAAAGTTGCAAAATAAGGCTGAGATACGTTACGCTATCTTTAAAACGGTGCGTCGAGGTCTTTTGAGACTCTCACAGATGAAAAGAGCGCCCTCAATATCCCCAGAAATGCATGTAACTCAAAAAGTCAATATTTCGAGTTACGCTGTTTTGCTAAATTACGGCCGTCAGCTGTAAGGATGCTTCACCAATTTGGAACTGATAAAACTATATGCTAATCATTATTATTATGATTTATGACACTATTTGTAGGTGAAACCCAGCAGCCCGTTATCATAGTCCATCCGGTGAAGTCCACAGTAGCCATGCGAGGCACCACTAATGTAACACTGGCGTGTGTGGCTGCATTCAGTGGAGACCAGCCCTATTCATTCAACTGGCTGAAAGATGCAGCGGTAAGACAAATGGAGGTTAATTTTCTAAAGTAATTTTTTAAGATAATGTCAAACACTTTTTGATAGGGTTATGAAGCAAGAGTGCCCAGGCAGGGCCATAGACAGTGTTACCAATAGACACCTATATAGTGGTGGGAGTGAGTCCAAGGAAATTGAGTCCCACTTGAACATTTTTAGTCTCGGGACCAAAAATCACCTTCCTGAAATCCAAAACCAAAAGATCAACAAAGTAACAAAAGTGGCGCCCGAGCAATCAGCCTAGAGTGTGTTTGGAGAAATTCGGGAATTCGGGGTCCCGCCCTAACAATTAAATTGAGTCCCGGGAGCACAAAATCCCGAAAATCCCAGCATACACCATTGTGATGTGAAAAGCTGCCAGATTTGTGCTCTCAACAATAGTTTCAATGGGACAATGATAGTAGCCAAGAATCTACTTTCTTTGGAAGCCTTCATGGTACTCATTTGGAATGCAATTTCGAACACTTATTGCAACTAGAAATGTTGATTCATTGTTCACTATATCCTCACCCTCAAAAACTGCCATACAATTACATGAACTTTGTGTTAATTTATCATGTTTATTTTGAGCTAGATCCCGCTTTAAACATCTCAGTAGGTGGTGTGTTTTTTTATTACCTTTTTGATAATGTTGAACACAATTATATTTGATTTTAATCCAGAGATTGTACACCCACCGCCAGCTACAGGAAGTCCTGGAATCGACCAATCCCAGAGTTCAAGTGTCGGAGGAGCGGGGTCGCTATGGCAACATGAGAGAGATTACGATCCTCTTACACCTTAACTCCATCCAAGTGTCGGACCAAGGAACCTATCAATGCACTATATCTAACAACTACGGCAGGCAGATATCTAAAGAAGCATCGGTGATTGTTCAGGGTGAGTATTCCTATCTATAGCGGTGTTTATGATTGGTCAATTACAAGAAATACTCATTTGAATAGCCAATTAGAATACTGCATCTAAAAATATTTGATCAATTCACCATATCTAACAACTATGACCGACAGATATCTAAAGAAGCATCGGTGATTGTTCAGGGTGAGTATTCCTATCTGTCAGTGTTTATGATTGGCCAATTACAAGGAATACTCATTTGAATAGCCAATTGAAATACTGCGTCTAAAATATTTTAACTCCAATCTTGATCATGGATACAATTATTCTAACAATGTCTCTGATGTCAAAACTATTGAATATCATTACCATATTTGGAATGCATTGAAATAAGTACAAATATGTCTAGTATTGGTTCAGTAATCCTTGAGATAGACTTTGGGACAGGTTTCTGTTTTGTATAATGGTAAAACTAATAGCCGTGTGGAGAGAGTTAAAGTCCTTCAACATATCTAAAGTCAAACTGCCCAACAATTACGCATAGAGTTGCTTTATACTATACAGGTAAATGTTCAGGGGCAAGAGCAGTTACAAGCTTTTAATCGATGAGTTGCTTTGCCCTTGAACATGTTTAGAGCGGACTGCCCAAAGGTTGTACATTGGAATTATTACTTTATTCATGCTCAAGGGCCAGATGGAGATACAAGGCTTTGACAGAACAGCGACGGACTAAAATGGTTATCAAGATGAGGGGATCATTCTGGGCCTACATTTATTCACATATAGTGTTATACGGTCACAGGCCAGGGGGAACAAGTCCGAAGTATTCAGACCAACATTGCCAAGTATTTGATAAAATAATGAAGGCAATTAGGCCAAATCAAATAATGAATATGTTTAGCGTCCCCACCCGCTTGATTTCAGTCAAAACTTTTTGTACAGGTGTTTCAGAGTTTGAGACGCTTGTAATAGCTTTGCTTCTTTTTTATAAGCATTTTAAACAAGTTTTGTGGTGACCAACCCCTCATCCTTTTGATGGTTCTTTAAAAAGAGCCTCCTCTTCTTTATTTAAGGTTCGCAGAGTTTATCGCTAACAAGAGCAACTTCTTGTACTAAAGGTTTTTTTAAAATTTAAACATGTTTTTTGTTTTACTTTGCCTTGTTTCTCTCACATAGCCTTCCCGTCCTTCACGATCACACCGAGGGACAGCTCAATAGACCTTGGCGGCAACATCAAGCTACAGTGCAACGCAAAAGGCCACCCAACGCCACAAATATCGTGGCGAAAAGATGGCGAAGAAGATTTTCCAGCAGATCAGGAAATGCGTTTCATCAGCATACCGAACAAGCACGACTTCTTCATCGTCAACGTGAAAATTGCAGACGAAGGGACGTACAGCTGCGTCGCCAAGAACGATGTCGGAGAGGTAGTCGTCAAAGCTAAGCTTTCTGTAACGGAAAATAATTCTTGAGTGACTTTTGTGTACAATGAATTAATCTTTTTTCACAGTTTATATACTTAATGTACATTATGTGTGTTGAGAAAGTCAAGTGTGACCATCTCTGACACTTAGATCATAAATCATCAGATTTTCAACCTTGAGGCTTTAAGGAGTGTGCCGACGAGATACAAAACACAAATCGTTGCTGTTCTGTCAAAACCGTGTATGTTTTTCCAGGCCCTTCAGCAGGTTTAGAGTAAAACTGCTCAATGGTTATACATAGGAAGTGTTGCTTTAGACATGTTCAAGGGACAGGAACACTTACAAGATTTTAACAGATGTGTTGGCCCTTGAACATGTTTAAAGCAGACTGCCCAAAGGTTATACATAGAAAGTATTACTTATACATGCAGAAGGGCCAGATGGAGATCGAAGGTTTTGACAGAACAGCAACGATATACAGTTGAGTTGATGTCATGACATCTTTTCTACTAAGTATGAAATTTATCCACAGAACCACTGATCATAGACAGTGTGTGTTTTTACACATAGTCAAATTTAAAGTTTTGTTCATATTAGGCGTTATATGGCAGTAACTTAAAATGTACTGCGCGTACCAACTGAAGATTCGTGAACACATTTTGTTTTAACGTTTGTGGAAGTGGTTCTTTTTTGACCAATTTAATGGACAAGATATAACAAGAATCTGTGGTTGAAGATCTGTCATGTTTATTATACTCATTTGAATGTATATCTTGTTACACATTGGGAGTTCAGTGGTAGAATTTTGTAACCAACCGCGCGAATCTGTTAAGATTCTTGCGGAAGGATTTTGCGAGAATCCATGGATTCTCGCCAATTTTGAGAATGCATGGATTTTTGCCAAATTAATGAAAATAATATAAAGAATAAGGCTATAAGCTTGCACAACTTCCAAATTCGGCATGTTTGTTGACTAAGGGTCAAATACCAGTCATCCAAGGTCCTGTTTTGGACTTAAATAATTGCGGGAATCCACCTGGATTCACGCGGTAGTGATTTTATGCGAATCTTCACGCAAATCGATTCGCGGATTCGCGCCGAAATTCTACCCCTGGGAGTTTGGAGAAATGTGCTGCTTTTGTTAATAAAGTCAGGGGCATTCTATATTGTGTATGTAATAGTGCAGATCTCAAAGGCGGGCCATTGTGAACACACAAAAAAAATCACATTTTGGGAACTCTCAGGTAGGGTCGGTTGGGAAATGGGAAAAAAATTCAACATTTTTTAAAATTAAAAATAATTTCAAAAAATAAATATAAAAATTGAAATTTGAAGAGGAAAAAAGTCAGTCGGGGCCCGTAGAACAGGGTTTTTTTTCATTTGTCACCTGAGGTTAGGGAATAATCTTACCACATCGGTGAAGACTTTTTGGTTCAGGATGTCAGTGTTGTGTCCAAGTCACTAAATCTCATCACAAGCAGATGTGACTTGAGTCAAGTCTTTATCAAATTACCTCAAGTCAAGTCAATTCAAAAGTTCAAGTTAAGTCACTGGTTGACTCAGGTAGAGTCAAGTCAAGCCAATGATGTTGTTCAAGTCACAAGTCAAGTCACGCCATTGCTCTCTATGACTTGAGTCAAGTCAAGGTATCAAAAATGGTAACTTTAACACTTCCACGCGGCTATTGCTGTAGCCATATACACTGAGCCAAAAAAGAAACTTATAAAAAAAGAAACTTATAAAATTTAAACAGATCACCAAATAAAATTCTGTGCATGAAAATGTACCAAATTTGGATACAATATTACTGCAATGTATTGCATCAAATGGCAGTCAATAACCAATTGTTTGCTTCAATGACACAAGAGAAATGTACACTGACCCTATGGTGATCTGTTAAAATTGTATAAGTTTCTTTTTTGGCTCAGTGTATATACAAAACAGATTTTTCAGAAACCTTTCCAAACTTTCAAGGTCCATCTCAAGGATTACTGAAACAATACTAGGCATGTTTGTGCAGATTGTGCTTATTTTAATGCATTTCTCATGGTGATTCCAAATATGGTAATGAAATACAATAATTTTGACATAATTTTATTTGAAACATTTTGTGAAATCTTGGAATGTCGTCTGCAGACGGCTGTTGCGTGGAAAGTGTAATATCCAAGCATAGATCGTCAATAGAGGGGATGATTATCTCCCGGATCTCTATTTAAATGTTGTGTGGTGCTGATCTATGTTTGTTTCGCACACACCTGTATGACTCGCATGTTTGAAAGCCCGGTAAACAGAATGGGTATTGATAGTCTATAGCTAACGGAAAACATGAAACTAGTTTGATAAAAAAAGCAATGGTGAAAGTTAAGATACTTCTAATATTTGATGATGTAGCGCTATTTGTGAAGTTTATAGACACTTATTTCACCCAGTGTTTTATTACACGTAAACTCGAACCCATGATGAGCGCGATGGACAATAGCACATATTTCGAAATCGATTCCTAGCGGTTTAATGCATCTGGGAATGAGAGTGGCATATTATTTATGGATGTTGAGATGTTATTTCATGACAGGGCAAAAAGCTACACATTGATTTTTTTGCGTGGAGCGACCTTGGTCCGAAACTCACATAGCTTCAAACAAAATACCCACTTATCCATCCCCGTCTTGATTATCTATAATCCAAGTCAAATCAAGTCATTGACTGGAGTTGTCACAACAGCGCTATATTTTAATGAAAATTAGTTCAAGAAAACTTACTGCGGTATGAATAGATTGGTATGGAACTGTACTATTTGTAAATTAAATACACTGTATTTCAATATTTTAAAGTTGAGACAAAGTTGTGGGAGGATTCAACAAATTTGAAGACAGGATTGTTCACAGTGAAAAAAGAGAAAATAGACAACCATGGACGTGAATTTCATGTTGTTTTTCGTCGCTGACCTGTCAAAACCTCGTATCTCCATCTGGCCCTTCAGCATGTATAAAATAACACCTCCCTTGTATAACCTTTGGCCAGTCTTCTCGAAACATATTCAAGGGCCAAAAACACATTTGTTAAAACCTTGGTAAGTGCTCTTTCCCCTGAACATGTATAAAGCAACACTTCCTATGCATAACCGTTGGGCAATTTTCTTTTATACATGTCGAAGGGCTGGAAAAAATCATTGTGTTTAAGCTGTAGTGGACTATCAATACTATAAATGAACATAAATGAATAGATCCCAAAATGTGATGTTATTTGTATCTATGATATTTTATTGTTTTTATCTAATTATCTATATAGAACGTCCCTTCTTTATAATTATTGATTGCTATATTTGTACTATATCTTGTTTGTACATTTCTTGTAAATAATTTATTTAACAATAATCACTGGAAATAGACAAGTTTGATCATCGTGACTTGATAGGTCTACCGACAGACATATGCTATTTCTCGCTAGGAAGCTTACTCATATGTGTACTGTCTTGGCAAAATGGTGTAAGAATGCATTTGGAGATATTGATGGAATAAGGCATGGCAAAACAAAGAAAATAAAGCAAATTTTACAATAATTTCTCTTCATAAAATGAGAAAGCTGTGTCCAATCTTGACTACAAAGGTGTCATTTTAAAGCATTTAAAAAGCTCCTTTAGCTGTGATTATTAAAATCTCAACTCTTTCTGTGGGAGACAACTGCACCCTTTTGCCGTGATGGTACACAAATTATCCCAGATATAACTCACTCACTTATAATCAACTTATACCTTGTAGATATAGAACGTTCACTTCTATACATACCCACTTCTCTGCACTACACCTCATGTGCATTCAACTTTAATTCCTCAGCATTTAATCTATACAGTCCTCAAAAGAAGTAACTGATCAGGTAATAAATATACTCTTAACTCCAAAACTATAGCTCCTACGTAAAAATATTAAATTATAAAGTTGTAAGGAAATCTTTTTTTTTTATTATTATAAATTACCTGGTCAGTTACTTATTTTGAGAACTGTAGTCTCCGTCATAATGCTCTTTTGGACCAAATTTTACCAAACTGTTGTGTGCGTCGTAGCCATTTTCAATGCACATTTAGCATATGCTACCTTGTCTATTTGTAATTTTGTACAGACTATAAAACATAGACAAGTGTCTCTGTAAATGTAGAAGTACCCAAGTCAACTAATTTCATGTTATCAAAATATTACCTGTTCACAATTTTAGATATGGACAAAATATAAATGTAAACATAGTTAATTTTTTTGTCCAAAATGTGAATTCAAAATATGTGCCTTAATATTTGTGACAGGTAGAGGTTGGAATAGGCTATTCCAGTTGAAATCCATACACCCTCTGTAGAAGACATCATCTTAATCTTCCACACAGGGAGTGTGGATTTAAAACGGAGTCACCCATGCAGGTAACCCCATTTGAAATCCCCCCCTCCCTATGGAAGACATCACCTTAATCTTGCACACAGGGAGTGTATATTTCAAACGGAGTCACCCATGCAGGTAACCCCATTTGAAAGACATCACCTTAATCTTCCACACAGGGAGTGTAGATTTCAAATGGAGTCACCTATGCAGGTAACCCAATTTGAAATCTATACATCCCCTATGGAAGACATCACCTTAATCTTGCACACAGGGAGTGTATATTTCAAACGGAGTCACCCATGCAGGTTACCCAATTTGAAATCTATACATCCCCTATGGAAGACATCACCTTAATCTTCCACACAGGGAGTGTAGATTTCAAATGGAGTCACCTATGCAGGTAACCCAATTTGAAATCTATACATCCCCTATGGAAGACATCACCTTAATCTTGCACACAGGGAGTGTATATTTCAAACGGAGTCACCCATGCAGGTAACCCCATTTGAAAGACATCACCTTAATCTTCCACACAGGGAGTGTAGATTTCAAATGGAGTCGCCCATGCAGGTAACCCAATTTGAAATCTATACATCCCCTATGGAAGACATCACCTTAATCTTGCACACAGGGAGTGTATATTTCAAACGGAGTCACCCATGCAGGTTACCCCATTTGAAATTCACACTCCCTGTGAGGAAGATCAAGGTCATGTCTTCCATAGGGGGTGTATGGATTTCAAATGGAATAGCCCTGGGATTGGATTTACTTTGAGCAAATCATGATGCTGAAAGAATGGAAAATTATCAAAAATATGCAAAAAATGTGGGTGATATGAGGATTATTTTCAATTTACCCTATTATGTATATTATTACTCCCAAATCATTATTAATACTGTGTTAATTGCCAAAGGTATTACTGTATTCAGGGCGTTGTTTTAGAATTTGTAAGTCTTCGTGTATATAAATAACGAAAGGTAACCAACTGCTTGAAACATTTATAAAGCCAAGTAAGAAAAAAAAATAGGGTCTCGTCCCCTCACGCATCCTTTTTCAGGAATTCTGTAATGTTCTTATTTTCTTCTCTTTATTTCTTCCATAATTTGTTTGTTAAAATATTAAAAAAGATTATTTTTATTAATATATTAACTTTAGTCCAATCCCCAGAACAATGAAATAAAAAGATTTACAAAGGCCTCACCCTCTTCAAGTTACGCAACCAATCAGGCAATACCATGCTGTTAATGGTTATTTCGCATTGTTTATTTTAGAAAAGTAAAAGTGCCCTCATACTCCTTTTTTCCAAAAGTTAGGACGAGAAACTAGTTTTTATTTTTTATTTGGCCTAAAAAAAGGATGTCTTGTGATTTCTCTTTATGAACCATAGATGACTACAAATGCAAAAGCCAATATTTTCGCGTAAAGATATTTTGATATTATAGTCATTTTGCGAATTGTTGTTTTCGCGGGCGACCTTCTGGATGCACTGCATGAATGTTGAAATTGATATTTTTCGCAGAAAAAAATATTTTGCGCCAAAAGCGCGAAAATAAAACCACCGCGGAAATTTCAGCTTTAACAGTATCTAAGAGTTCAATGTAGAGTATTTTATATGAAATGTAATAATTATTATAGACCTGTATACATTGATCTGAAATAAAAGAGGTTCATTGATTTGTATAATACTGCTTTTGTCTCGAACTGTTTACTATTTGTATGGTAGATTCATTAACATGGGCCGTACCATTTCAGGAAAGGTAATATGCTTTCCCATGGAGGGGGAGACCGTGTCGTGAAATCTTAATGTGGACATGGGTCTATGCTTATAGCTGAGTCTTAACATTTTCCACACCGTTATTATTAGTTTTACCATATTCAAAACAAGATTTTTCACCTTTCCTAACTTTCAAAGTCTATCTCAAAAATTACTGAACCAAATACCAGGCATGTTTGTACTTATTTCAATGCATTTATCATGGTGATTCCAAATAGGGTATTGAAATTCAATACAAAATTACATTTTTTAAACATTTTGTGAAATTTTGGAATGTCGTCTGCAGACGCCTGCCGCGTGGAAAGTGTTCCATTTTCCACGCCACTATTTAGTTTTACCATATTCAAAACAAGATTTTTCAGAAACCTTTCCCAACTTTCAAAGCCTATCTCAAAAAATACTGAACCAATACCAGGCATGTTTGTACTTATTTCAATGTATTTCGCATGGTTATTCCAAATATGAAGATTAATTTTAATTATTCTTACATTTGGAACATTTTGTGAAATTTTGCAGACGCTTGTCACGTGGAAAGTGTTAAATCACGTTAATATTCTAAATAATGACAGAGTTCCCTCATGCCATTGTTCTAATTGATTTTCTATATAATTTGATGCTCATACAAAAAATGATTAAAATCCGAAGAAGAGTTATCAATTATGTGTCACTTTTCTTTTCTTTTTTGAAGAGGTTTTTTTTTTTTTTTTTTTTTGTGTGTGCAACATACAGATCATTTCATACCAAAATACACTTTAAAGCTAACATGTTAACACAAAATTATATAAGGACAACAGAACTAATCAATGATGTGACGTGTTGACAAGAGACAATAAAACAATTACAGACAAGACAAGACAAGACTAGACAAGACAAACATGTGAGAGATATTTACAACCTTATGCAAACATGAAAATATGCAATCATTTAGGAGGACTGTAGGGCTCTTAAATAAATCCTTTCCATTTGTTTTCAAAATTGCTTACTTGTTTTGTGTTATAGAAATAGCTTTTGTCATCTTTAATCTTTGAGTCAATAATACTTTTTAATCTTTCAATATCGGGTTTGCTCTTTATAGACACTGATTTTGAAACAGATAATACTTAGTACAGTATAACACACAATTTATCACTATATATCTAGAGTGGTTTGAAAAACCTAAAAATACATCCTTACAATCAATTTTTATGCTAGTTTTCAAAGTATCATTTATCCATAATTCAACGTTTTGCCAAAGACTCTTTATAATTGGGCATAGCCAAAACATATGTTCAATATTTTCTTTTTCTAAACACTAATGGCACTTGTCATCATCAAATTACTTGGAATAACACGAAGCTGCTGTGTAAAAGGGATGTGTATGATTGATTGTGTTATAAGGTAGTGTTCAGAAATGGTGGGGAGGGGGACAACTTGCATTTGATCAGTGTCTTACCCTCCACCCCCTTTACAAACCGGAAAACTCCCCCTCCCATTGTTAATAATATTAACTCTTGTAGGCTTGCAAATAGTGTACTATCCACTCAAATGTATTGCTGTATTGCTGTGCATACCAGAATACTGCCATCTGCAATGGGTAGCTAGCTGTCAGTAAAGCAGTCTTTAAAATTGAAACATTTCATGTTCTTTGTTGAAATGGTCCATCCAATTAAATAAATTAACTAATGCACATGGAAAAAGAGTATAGAACTTGAACTCATGACAAAATACCTATATAATTTATGTGGAATATATTTATACATGTCAGGGCCGTCAGAAGGGGGGGGGGGGGGGGGGGGTGCGTTGGGTGCGGACGCACCCCCCTTGAAAATCTCTTCTTCTTTTTTTAAACTTTTTGTTAGGGTAACATGTTGTTTTATGAATGGAAAATGGGGTCAACGATGGCAAGATACATGACAATTGTGTCCTAAATTCGCTGTAATGCTCAGAGCTTCCGGGGGCTTCGCCCCCTGGACCCCCTGGACCCCACCCGTTTTTGGCTTCGCGCCAGAGGCGCTCACGGCATCGCGCCAAGGCGCTCGCATCGTCAGCGTGCTGCAGCACTAACACTCTGACGTCATACTACTACTTCCGGTAAAAAATCGTGAAAACGCACCCCCCTTTCCGGTAAAAAATCGTGAAAACGCACCCCCCTTGGGCAAAAGTTGCTAACGGCCCTGCATGTATAGGCCTATGTCTTTTAAGCTTGAAAAGAATCGAAAGAATGCGTTGAAAAGAACAAAGAAGAGATTAACTGATGTGTGTGTGACTTAATCATGTTGCTTCTTGCTTCGTGCATTTTAAAAGCTTTACTTTCATACTGAGAGGATTGGACCAAGCTGATTTTGCTTCCTCATGTTTGCTGAAGCATATCTCCCGTTCTGAATAACCAATTGGAACGCAATAAAATGCAAATGAAAGCTTATTTACTCAGCTTTCATAATACATCAAGATTAGACCCGTGTTTTCCTGTCCTTTTAAGATATCTTATGTGCCCGGAGTGTTAACATTTTTTTGGGTCACCCTGTATATAGGCCTACTACAAAAAATGGGTTAACTTGCCTAGTTGGTCACACTTTCCGTAATTAATGATGGATTTCCCCCCTTTTCAGGATTTTGACTTTATTAGCTGTACTTGAGAATGAAATCAAATTTGTCATGGTTCAGTGGTTTTAATAAGGTTTAAATTAATCCATGCTGAAAGAGAGTCCTATTTATACACCCTGTATATTCAAATTATATTCCTTTAAATTACACATAAACAATTACAGACTATACTGAGTTTCCATCCTTTACTTGCTAGAATTGCATTGAAAAGATCCGACACTACTCACTATAGTAGTATGCAGCAATGTTAAATGTGGCCATATTTAATACACATAGTACGGTTTGTAAAGGACCTAGAATGCCATTATCGTTACAGATTTCACAAAACGGCCATATTCGCTACATAGGTTAACATGAATATATGGAATAAGATTTTCTCAAGACGCAATTTTATTTTGTTTATCTTGGTCCTTTTTTGGCCCAAAAACGCCTTTTCTGGTGTAAAATAACAAAATCAAAATTTTCATTATTTGAATACGATACAACTTGTTTATCGCTTCTTAAAACTGTGGAAATGTTGTAACATGTTGTAGGTTTAATTGGAAACCAAAGAAAACGGAATTGTTTGATACTCAGACATTGTTTTAAGCCAAAAATGTGTGTTTTTAGGTGAAAAACTCACTTTTTCTTATTTCATGTTTTGAAGTAGTTGCAGACATCACGTAACTTCTGAAGTGGCTTTATTTTACAGATAAGGCTTCAGAAAAGTTTTTGGGGGCAATAAATCAGGTGTTATTAATGCCAAAACAACTCAAAAAAGTTTTAAAAAACGTTATACCTGTATTGGATTATCTTTATTTTTAAAAATTTAAAAATTTCATTTTTTATGGTGTTTTTACATAATAAACACATTTTTACGCCCGAGTTTTCTTACAGACATTAACGTGTAATAGAGGTTACAGAATATATAAGCGAATCAATTTTTGGTTATGTTTCTTAACTTTTGGAACAATAAATTGAAAATGTATAATTGATAAAAAATCAGTAATAAAGAAGAAAAAAACATTATTCTCAAAAATACATGATATAATAAGTTTCAATCACACAAGTGTTGTACAAGTATTTGTGTATATGTACATATGTGTAGTGCAATAAAATTTTAAAACGCAAAATTACGTCCATTGTTATATAACATTTTTATATAAAAACATATTTTTAAGCCAAAATATATGTTTTTTTACATTTTTATTGTTCTCATCGTAAAATGACATTGAGAAATCTGCATACTGCTTTAGTTCACAAGGTAAACGTCCGATTACAACAAATTACACAAAAAAATGCGATTCAAAATGTTTAAAGTATCATATTTTTAGATGTAAATGTCTTCATTTTAAGGGGAGAAATCGACCATTTTAAACCAACTTGTTATGGTCATCATTAATTAGTGTATTGTTAATAATATGACGGATTAGTTATCAGAATTATTATGAAAAGGTTCATTGACACGTGTAATGTCATTATATAAATGGTTTAACAAAATCAAGTAATTGCTATCCAGGTTTTAGGGGGAAAACAATGACAAATTTGATTCTGCTTTCGAAGATTTTGTTTAACACACCAGGCAGTTATATAATATATTTTTGGATTTTGAACCACAAACTACAAATGTTTATTCTGAAAGGTAATGTAAGAAACTTGTCTGAAGCCCCTACATTTGCTGCCTATGGTCATGCATTTATAGCTTACATTAAGCGTGAGCTTTATAAAACGAGACGGATTGATATCGTAATGGATACGTCGCAGCTAGTATCAAGGAATCACCCAGAGAAAAGAGAGAGAGAGCGGTGTTAGAGTAAATGTGGGCCGACCAGCAGAGTGGAAAGATTTCCTTCGAAATTCAAACAACAAGCAGGAACTATTTTCACTCCTTTCAGAGATAGTTCGTCAGGAATATAGTTTACGGAAAACAAAGAGATTAACATCACACATGGGAAAGCAGTCATATATTAATGTACTCCATTGACAGAACGTAAGACGATTTGTATACTAAGGCAGTATCGCATGTCAGGATGCAAATTACCCTAGACCAACTGCTTAAGGTGTGGGATGGACCTCCAAGAACATGCGCTGGACACCAGTGTGGATGACCCGACCCAAAGATGCCAAGGCATGATTTGAGCTCACCAAGTAGTGCGGATGCAGGAGCGAACACGGTTCCATCTTTTACAAATGTGCAAAGGCAAAGCTACCTTGCTCGGAACTCTGCCGCTGCATCTATCAGATCCCAAATTGAAGCTCAAGGAATTATTATTGTGTCATTAAAGATTGTTCTGACGTCATATGCGAGTCCTACGCACATGAGCAATGTCTCTAACAGCAACTTACGGCATATCATGTAAAAGCTGATGTGTTCATCTTTACGATGATATCCAATTTGATGATATCGCTTGATCCAGTGCTCAGCCACATGCTTGAGAACATGGGGAGGTCGCAATCTGAAAGTGCCAAAATCAACACTATTTTGTGCTTAAAAATCTATAGATCAGTGGTCTATGTAACACTTCATTACGGACGACAAAGATGTTCTTTTGAGCACGAAATAGTGTTGATTTTGGCACATTCAGATTGTGACCTCTCCATGTTCTCAAGCAAATAGCTGAGCACTGGAGCAAGGGATTGCTTTAAATTTGGTATCATTATAAAATGAACACATCAGCTTTACATGGATATAAAACTTAATGAACATATCCCGCGATATTTGAACAAATTGTGATTGAAAAGAATTTCCAAACTTTTTTTGAGCAGTTGATTAAATGCAAGAATCTTTTTAAAAAAAGTATTTTGAATAAGACAGAATTAATTAATAAGTACATTTATTATGTGAGTAAATCGATATGAGTCAATTATTTCTTCATAACCCTTACCAAAGTGGATGGCCTAATTAGCCTGCAGTTAGCCATCC
Source organism: Ophiura sarsii (assembly GCA_035610835.1). Taxonomy (NCBI): domain Eukaryota; kingdom Metazoa; phylum Echinodermata; class Ophiuroidea; order Amphilepidida; family Ophiuridae; genus Ophiura; species Ophiura sarsii. The sequence goes on from CM069445.1 coordinate 15,835,280, forward strand.
ACAGGCCTGTCATGATAATTGGAAGGCTCAAAGTACCATTGACAGGCCATCACTTGCAAGTGACAGGCCATTGATACATCCAAATGAACTTGCAGGCCATCTCAACGAACTCGCAGGCCATCAAGACGAACTTGCAGGCCATCACAACAAACTCGCAGGCCATTGGTCCACTTGGAAGTGACAGGCCATCCATGGCAGGCCTGTCAACAACCAATCTATTGGGTAATCTATGCAACCTTGAAACTAGCCATCAAAACAAATCTGGCAGGATGCAATAGTCACATGACCTGTAACTGCCATTTCAAATTTGTTCAGGCAGGAATGGTAGTGGATGGCAGTTGGTGCTGCTCAGAATATGTATAAATATTGGTTTCTTTTCAAGGAATTAGCATTTTGATTTGGATGTAGATAATCATAGTTATCTAGAGCAGGTATGTGTATGGTTACACTGTAGATACTTATGAGAATGATGGCTAAAATGTGTAAAATTAGTAGCTTATTATAAGTAAGCTTACTTTTAACAGTGGAATGAATGCTACATTGCTGAATTTTGCAGTCTGTACTTCAGGTAACTTCCAATGTACATGCATGATTTTAACATGATGTGGGGGAGTGTAAGGAAGTAGTATGTCTGTCAGGGAGGGGGACAGTTTTTGTCTTCTAGGTATACAGTATGTGGGGAGGGGGCTATGGTATTTTCTAAGGGGCTGTGTTTTCTTCGGGAGGGGGGGGGGGGGAGGTCTCACAAATTTCAATGGCCATCATTATCTTTTATGACTAATTGTCAGATTCTTTATGACCCCCCCCCCCCCCCCCACACTCCACCTTCTGAACCTTCCAACCCTTCCAACCTGGTCCATATGCCATTTTGAATCTTTTGTAATCTCAATTGCTAAACAAAATTATGACCGCCCCCTATAATATGTTTGATAATTTTATGACCCCCCCACCCATCCCGGCCCTCCCTTCTGAAGAATCAGCACCTTGTCTGGACTCTGGAATTACATCATAATGTTCAAAGGGGGGAGCACTCAACTTCTTTTGGGGGTAGGGGTGTGCCATCAAGGGTTCTAAAAATGGGGGCTTCGCGCAGAGCGGATTTTTTTGGGGAAAATAGCTGGGTCATCTGTTTTTTTCTTCAAAAAGCAGGGTCTTAAGGCAGTGGTGTATCCACTGAAATATCCCCATCGGTAAACTTGAGCTTCTGTTGGTAGAAGTTTGCAATTTCTACCATGCAATATTTTTTTCAGCCGTTTTTGAGGACAACGTCATCGCTACCCCCCCCTTCCCCTCCCCCCCCCCCCACACTTTTCAGCTGTTGACGGGACAAAAATTGGATCACTTTTACCATTTTTTGTCGGTACATCATGTCTTTCGTTGGTTACAACTATACGATGCCCCCCCCCCCCAGTTTCCAAAAGCTGGGTACGCCACTGCCTTAAGGGGTGTGTGGACCATCAGCTTAATAGCTTACCGTAAAACGCCTGTTACTTCTTCATTATTCATTTAATCCATATAAAAGTATACATTTTCTTGAAGAAAAGGGTTCAATGAGTCCAACCATGCACATGGGATTGACCACCCCCCCCCCCCCTTTTAAGAACTGATTTCTTTTTCAAATTTGTGTAGTAAGAATGGAAATGATTAATTTTTCAATAAAATGGGGTCTAGAGCTGATGCAGGCTGAAAAGAGGGTCTTAAGAGTCAGTCTGTGTAATTTTTTAGAATTGATTCTATCCTTCAAATAATAGATTTTTCTCATAGCTTGTGTATTGGTAGGCCCTTGGGCACTAACAACTAGGGTGACTTTCAAAAAATAAAAAATCGACTCGTTGCCATGGTAACCCACCAAAAACCAATTTGGGCCATTTTGGACCATATTTGCCCTGAAATTTACTCAAAATTGTCTTATGTCAAGAACTCACTGTACCAAAACGGAATAATACTGGAACCTTCCAATACAATTATCTCAAAGGACAACTCTTCCCCTACTGACTGCATCATTTAAAGGTAAATATCTTACTTCTAAAGGTAAATGCCAAGTATTTAAAGGTTGCCTGTTTTCAGTTTTGAAATAAAGGCGATTTTTGACCAAATGTATTACCTTAAAATTAATTCTGCCAGGGGTGCCAGAAATTTGTCTTTGCTGGTGTGAGTAGTTAAATGTATTGCCCTTCCAAATCTGTAAAAAGTAGCTTGGGCAAATGATATTCCTAAGTACAGTGTTGCCAGGAACAACAGCCTTTTTGAAATCTGAGCATTTTGACTAAATAAGCCTTTTAACCCTATTTGTTATAAAAGCATATGTTTTTTCAATAATATTCAATTAAAACATATTCTAATAACTCAGTTACATTCTTGTGGTTGATTGCAAAGGGTAATCTGTAATAACAATTCGACCTGTTGCCATGGTAACAACCAAAAACCAATTTTGGCCATTTTGGACCAAATTTGCCCTGAAATATACTTAAAATTATCGTATGTCAAGAACTGACCATACCAAAACAGAATAATACTGGAACCTTAGAATACAATCATATCAAAGGACTCCTCTTCCCCTACTGACTGCATCATTTAAGGGTGAATATCTTATTCTTAAAGGTAAATGCTAAGTATTTAAAGGTTGCCTATTATTTTTCAGTTTTGAAAATCAAGGTGATTTTTGACCAAAAGTATTGCCTTAAAAATCTTCTTTTCAGGGGTGCCAGAAATATGTCCTTGCTGGTGTAAGTAGTTCGATGTATTGCCCATTCAGATCGGTAAAAGGTAGCTTGGGCAAATGAAATTCCTAAGTACAGTGTTGCCAGAAACAACAGCCATTTTTAAATCTAAGCGATTTTTACTAAATAAGGCTTTTTAACACTATTTGTTATAAAAGCATGTGTTTTTCCAATGATCTTCAATCAAAACATATTCTAATGACTCAGTAAACTTTTTTTTTTGGTTGATTGCAAAGGGTTATCTGTAATAACAATTCGACCTGTTGCCATGGTAACAACCAAAAAACCATTTTGGATCAAATTTGCCATGAAATGTACTCAAAATTATCTTATGTCAAGAACTGAAACCAAAATAGAATAATACTGAAACCTTAGAATACAATCACCTCAAAGGACAATTACTCTTCCCCTACTGACTGCATCATTTAAGGGTGAATATCTTATTCTAAAGGTAAATGCTAAGTATTGAAAGATTGCCTATTTTCAGTTTTGAAAATCAAGGTGATTTTTGACCAAAAGTATTGCTTAAAAATCTCCTTTTCAGGGGTGCCAGAAATATATCCTTGCTGGTGTAAATAGTCGATGTATTGCCCATTCAGATCTGTAAAAGTAGCTTGGGTAAATGATATTCCTAAGTACAGTGTTACCAGAAACAACAGCCATTTTGAAATCAAAGCATTTTTGCTAAATAAGGCTCTTTAACCGTATTTGTTATAAAAGCATGTGTTTTCAATGATATTCAATCAAAACATATTCTAATAACTCAGTAAACTTTTTTGGTTGATTGCAAAGGGTAATCTGTAATTACAATTCGACCTGTTGCCATGGTAACAACCCCTTAAACAATTTTGGACCAAATTTGCCATGAAATGTACTCAAAATTATCTTATGTCAAGAACTGACCATACCAAAACAGAATAATACTGGAACCTTAGAATACAATCATCTCAAAGGACACCTATTCCCCTACTGACTGCATCATTTAAGGGTGAATCTTATTCTTAAAGGTAAATGCTAAGTATTTAAAGGTTGCCTATTTTCAGTTTTGAAAATCAAGGTGATTTTTGACCAAAAGTATTGCCTTAAAAATCTCCTTTTCAGAGGTGCCAGAAATATGTCCTTGCTGCTGTAAGTAGTTCGATGTATTGCCCATGCAGATCTATAAAAAGTAGCTTGGGCAAATGATATTCCTAAGTTCAGTGTTGCCAGGAACAACAGCCATTTTTAAATCTAAGAATTTTTACTAAATATGGCTTTTGAACCCTATCTGTTACAACTTATAAAGCATGTGTTTTTCAATGATATTCAATCAAAACATACTCTAATAACTCTGTTACATTATTGGGGTTGTTTGCAAAGGGTTATCTGTAATGAAAATGTGACCTGTTGCCACGGTAACAACCAAAAACATCTTACTCTTAAAGGTAAATGCTAAGTATTTAAAGGTTGCCTATTTTCAGTTTTGAAAAAAAAGAAGCGATTTTTGACCAAAAGTATTGCCTTAAAAATCCCTCTTCCAGCTAGTAGCAGTTACATGTATTGCCCTTTCAAATCTGTAAACAGTAGCTTGGGCAAATGATAAGTACAGTACGGTGTAGCCAGGCGCAACAGCCTTGTTAAAATCTGAGCATTTTGACTAAATATGCCTTTTCAAACAATATTTGTTATGAAAGCATGTGTTTTTTCAATGCTATTCAATCAAAACATATTCTATTAACTCGGTTACATTCTTGTGGTTGTTTTCAAAGAGTAATATGAAAAAGAGTGTTGCCTGGGTTACTGGATAACACCCAATTTTATAAACATAGACTGTACATAAATCCAGCAGCAAAGGCATATTTAGTCAAAATGCTCAGATTTTAACAAGGCTGTTGCGCCTGGCGACACCGTACTTATCATTTGCCCAAGCTACTGTTTACAGATTTGAAAGGGCAAAACATGTAACTGCTACTAGCTGAAAGAGGGATTTTTAAGGCAATACTTTTGGTCAAAAATCGCTTCTTTTTTTTCAAAACTGAAAATAGGCAACCTTTAAATACTTAGCATTTACCTTTAAGAGTAAGATGTTTTTGGTTGTTACCGTGGCAACCGGTCACATTTTCATTACAGATAACCCTTTGCAAACAACCCCAATAATGTAACAGAGTTATTAGAGTATGTTTTGATTGAATATCATTGAAAAACACATGCTTTATAAGTTATAACAGATAGGGTTCAAAAGCCATATTTAGTAAAAATGCTTAGATTTAAAAATGGCTGTTGTTCCTGGCAACACTGAACTTAGGAATATCATTTGCCCAAGCTACTTTTTATAGATCTGCATGGGCAATACATCGAACTACTTACAGCAGCAAGGACATATTTCTGGCACCTCTGAAAAGGAGATTTTTAAGGCAATACTTATGGTCAAAAATCACCTTGATTTTCAAAACTGAAAATAGGCAACCTTTAAATACTTAGCATTTACCTTTAAGAATAAGATACACCCTTAAATGATGCAGTCAGTAGGGGAAGAGGTGTCCTTTGAGATGATTGTATTCTAAGGTTCCAGTATTATTCTGTTTTGGTATGGTCAGTTCTTGACATAAGATAATTTTGAGTACATTTCATGGCAAATTTGGTCCAAAATTGTTTTTTGGTTGTTACCATGGCAACAGGTCGAATTGTTATTACAGATAACCTTTGCAATCAACCCCCAAAAAAGTTTACTGAGTCATTAGAATATGTTTTGATTGAAGATCATTGGAAAAACACATGCTTTTATAACAAATAGTGTTAAAAAGCCTTATTTAGTAAAAAATGCTTAGATTTAAAAATGGCTGTTGTTTCTGGCAACACTGAACTTAGGAATATCATTTGCACAAGCTACCTTTTACCGATCTGAATGGGCAATACATCGAACTACTTACACCAGCAAGGACATATATCTGGCACCCCTGAAAAGAAGATTTTTAAGGCAATACTTTTGGTCAAAAATCACCTTGATTTTCAAAACTGAAAATAGGCAACCTTTAAATACTTAGCATTTACCTTTAAGAATAAGATATTCACCCTTAAATGATGCAGTCAGTAGGGGAAGAGGAGTCCTTTGATATGATTGTATTCTAAGGTTCCAGTATTATTCTGTTTTGGTATGGTCAGTTCTTGACATACGATAATTTTAAGTATATTTCAGGGCAAATTTGGTCCAAAATGGCCAAAATTGGTTTTTGGTTGTTACCATGGCAACAGGTCGAATTGTTATTACATTACCCTTTGCAATCAACCACAAGAATGTAACCAAGTTATTAGAATATGTTTTAATTGAATATCATTGAAAAAACACATGCTTTTATAACAAATAGGGTTAAAAGGCTTATTTAGTCAAAATGCTCAGATTTCAAAAAGGCTGTTGTTCCTGGCAACACTGTACTTAGGAATATCATTTGCCCAAGCTACTTTTTACAGATTTGGAAGGGCAATACATTTAACTACTCACACCAGCAAAGACAAATTTCTGGCACCCCTGGCAGAATTAATTTTAAGGTAATACATTTGGTCACAAATCGCCTTTATTTCAAAACTGAAAACAGGAAACCTTTAACTACTTGGCATTTACCTTTAGGAGTAAGATATTTACCTTTAAATGATGCAGTCAGTAGGGGAAGAGTTGTCCTTTGAGATGATTGTATTGGAAGGTTCCAGTATTATTCCGTTTTGGTACAGTGAGTTCTTGACATAAGACAATTTTGAGTAAATTTCAGGGCAAATATGGTTCAAAATGGCCCAAATTGGTTTTTGGTGGGTTACCATGGCAACGAGTCGATTTTTTATTTTTTGAAAGTCACCTTAGTTGTTAGTGCCCAAGGGCCTACCAATACACAAGCTATGAGAAAAATCTATTATTTGAAGGATAGAATCAATTCTAAAAAATTACACAGACTGACTCTTAAGAGTGAGCAGAAGAGGCCGAAAAAAAGGGTCTTCAGGGCGGCATATGCCTATACCTCTTTCCCATGTATGGCCGAGATTAGGGGCGGGAATTTGATGTTCCGAATATAAACGGAACAAAAAACGCTACATGCTATACCGCCCTCATTGTCACAGCTTATTACGTGTTCCTGTGATCGGATCGTTGTTGTTAGGTGACCGTCAAGAAACCAACAAACAATCGGGTTTCGGATGATTTTTTGTGTAGATCTGCCGATGTAATAGTAAATTTACGGTGCGCGGTAGCCTTAAATTGGCCGGGAAAATCGGGAAGGCAAAGTAAGGGAAGTAAAGGGAGAAGAGGAGACAAAAAGGGAAGAGAAGGAAAGGTAAAAGGAAAGCGGACAGAAAGGAGAAAGAAAGCCCGGAAAGAAAGCCAAAGAAAGACAAGGCAAATTAGTTAGAAAATTGCAGTTTTGCACGCCTCTATTGAACGCCGCCCCCCTCTCATTCATACCAATGAGAAACCATACCCATGTAAATATTGCGACAAGAGTATCTCACAACAAGTGATAAATGTATGTAAGGCATACGGGGACGTGCCGCTCCAGTGGGTCGTTTTTTCATGAGACATCCTTAGTCTATTTTCGCGGAAATTTGCAAAAATTAGGTCTTTTTTCCCCATAATTTGCGAAAATTTGGTCTAAAATGAAGCAAAACCCCTAAAAATGGGTACCGATTTTTCTAAAATCACCCTTAGAAATGGGTAGGGGTTTTGCCCGGTTTTTTTTTGAATATCCAGCGGCACCCCCCCCCCCCCCGACCAAACCAAATCTAAGGAACGCCCCCCCCCCCCCACCCCCCCCCCCCCCCCCCCCCCCCGGGATAAAACCAGGCATGAAAGGATTCATCCCCGGGTGATTCATACCAAAGAGAAACCATACCCATGTTCATAATTATTACAACAAGAATTTCTCACAGGCAAGGTATAAGATTTTTACGGATTCATACCAAAGATAATTAAACCATCCCCCCCGGACCATCTCCATGTCAATATTGCAACAAGAGTTTCTCACATGCAGGGTACAAGACTATTCATGAAAGGATCCATACTAAAGAAACTATACCCATGTCAATATTGCAACAAGAGTTTCTCACATGCAAGGTACAACACTATACATGAAAAGATTCATACCAAAGAGAAACCATACCCATGTAAATATTGCAACAAGAGTTTCTCACAAGCAGGGTACAAGACTATTCATGAAAGGATCCATACTAAAGAAACCATACCCATGTCAATATTGCAACAAGAGTTTCTCACAGGCAAGGTACAACACTATATAGCCTACATGAAAAGATTCATACCAAAGAGAAACCATACCCATGTAAATATTGCAACAAGAGTTTCTCACAGGCAGGGTACAAGACTGTTCATGAAAGGATCCATACTAAAGAAACCATACCATGTCAATATCGCAACAAGAGTTTCTCACAGGCAAGGTACAAGATTATACATGAAAAGATTCATATCAAAGAGAAACCATACCCATGTAAATATTGCAACAAAGAGTTTCTCAAAGGCAGGTGATTAAGACTATTCATGAAAGGATTCATACTAAAGAAACCATACCCATGTCAATATTGCAACAAGAGTTTCTCACATGCAAGGTACAACACTATACATGAAAAGATTCATACCAAAGAGAAACCATACCCATGTAAATATTGCAACAAGAGTTTCTCACAAGCAGGGTACAAGACTATTCATGAAAGGATCCATACTAAAGAAACCATACCCATGTCAATATTGCAACAAGAGTTTCTCACAGGCAAGGTACAACACTATATAGCCTACATGAAAAGATTCATACCAAAGAGAAACCATACCCATGTAAATATTGCAACAAGAGTTTCTCACAGGCAGGGTACAAGACTGTTCATGAAAGGATCCATACTAAAGAAACCATACCATGTCAATATCGCAACAAGAGTTTCTCACAGGCAAGGTACAAGATTATACATGAAAAGATTCATATCAAAGAGAAACCATACCCATGTAAATATTGCAACAAAGAGTTTCTCAAAGGCAGGTGATTAAGACTATTCATGAAAGGATTCATACTAAAGAAACCATACCCATGTCAATATTGCAACAAGAGTTTCTCACATGCAAGGTACAACACTATACATGAAAAGATTCATACCAAAGAGAAACCATACCCATGTAAATATTGCAACAAGAGTTTCTCACAAGCAGGGTACAAGACTATTCATGAAAGGATCCATACTAAAGAAACCATACCCATGTCAATATTGCAACAAGAGTTTCTCACAGGCAAGGTACAACACTATATAGCCTACATGAAAAGATTCATACCAAAGAGAAACCATACCCATGTAAATATTGCAACAAGAGTTTCTCACAGGCAGGGTACAAGACTGTTCATGAAAGGATCCATACTAAAGAAACCATACCATGTCAATATCGCAACAAGAGTTTCTCACAGGCAAGGTACAAGATTATACATGAGTGTTCAAGGGGTGTTCAAGGGAGTGTTCAAGGATTGTTAAAGAAGTGTTCAAGGGGTGTTCAAGGGGTGTTCACTACCTTTTACATTTCTACACTCCCTTGAACACCCCCTTGAACACCCCTTGAACACCCCCTTGTACACCCCCTTGAACACCCCCTTAACACCCCTTGAACACCCCTTGAACACCCCCTTGAACTCCCCTTGAACACTTCTTTAACAACCCTTGAACACTCCCTTGAACACCCCATTGAACACCCCTTGAACACCCCATTGAACACTAATTTAACAACCCTTGAACACTCCCTTGAACACCCCCTTGAACAACCCTTGAACACCCAATTGAACACCCCATTGAACACCCCTTAACACCCCTTGAACACCCCCTTGAACACTCCTTGAACACTTCTTTAACAACCCTTGAACACTCCCTTAAACACTCCCTTGAACAGAAAAGAGCCCCGTTGCAGCAAAGGGAAATTCCATTGATTTTCTTTTTCAGATACATGTCAGTGGAAGAGCGTTGGCTTGTCAAATTGTACAGCAAACAAAATAAATATTTTCTTCTTGTGAGACGTTTGTTTATTTACTCAATCACACAATCACGAAGCGCAACATATTTTCTATGTATTTATACATTTATCATGTATCGACATTATGGTAGACTACCTTAGAATAGAGTCCTCAATTTCGCAAGGAAGAGCATAATAAAAACTCAAAGAGAGACGATTGCGACCAAAATTAGAAGAAAAAAATGAAAAATCGCTCCTAAACTCTAACCTCCGAGGCACCTTTTCCAAATATTTATTTTTCGCGGCCAAATAGCGAGGGTGAAAAGGGCCCCACGGCCGGGGCTCGATCCCCGGACCTCTGGGTTCAGAGGCAGACGATCTACCGCTAGGTCACGGGGGGCTCAGTATACTTCGCCATCTATGTACCCTGGGCCATTATTTCATCGAAAAACTGCCGAGCCGGGTGACACAAGCACACCGCATCGTAGTAAATCGTAGTACTCAACAAGAGTGTTAGGGTTAATTAATATCAATTAACTAATTAATTAACTAATTAAATATTTAACTAATTAATTAATTAATTAATTAATTAATAACATTTTGTTTTTCATTGATGGGGCTCTCTATTGACCCTGCAAATGTGAGATAAATCTCAATGTGAAACATTCAAACGTTAATGTGGTATTTTTAGGGGGAGACCATATGCAGTCCTCAAAATAAGTAACTGATCAGGTAATTAATATGCTCTCAACTCCAAAACCATAGCTCTTACGTAACAATATTAAATTATAAAGATGTAAGGAAATCTCTTCGCTTCAATCTGAGATATTACACTAGAAATCTGAATGAATATTAACTCAGTTATGTGCCCAAAACCAAAACCAAGTCAGTTATCATTTTAACATTTTGTTCGTTGATACACAGTCTCGGACTAGCAACAGGCAGGTTATTGATTCACTGGTAGCGATAACTCAAGGGTTGATAGTAAGATGAGGATTGAGGATGCTTCAATTGATCAATGCAGTCTGTACACATACCTGTCACACAGTCCTGCGTGTTCAAAACACAAGTGTAAAATGTAAACTGCAATTAGTACTATCCTTATTAATTAAGTGTTCTCAATTATTAACCGATCTTCATGAACAATGTCTCCAATGGAAGAGAAGAGATTTGTTTACAACTTTATAAATTAATATTTTACGTAGGAGCTATAGTTTTGGCGTTAAGAGTAAACAGAGAAAAGATTTACAATACGATTTGATTAATTCGACGACAATATACTGTACACATATTTAAGTAATGCTATACATGCAATTCCAGTTAGCCTCAATGTACACCAAAACATAATAAAATGCAAACAAATTATTCTCAAAGGTCAGTTACTTATTTTGAGGACTGTATACACTGTTGTTAGCTATAATGGCAGAATTGAAAATGATTCAATATTTCAAAACACATAATTGAGTTCATTTCTATATGGTGACATGCCTTGGACCCGAAGTAGATATTCGTGGTACTTATACAAATAACAATTTTGAATATACAGAGAAAAGATTTATAATACGATTTGATTAATTCGACGACAATTTACTGTACACATATTTAAGTAATGCTATACATGCAATTTCAGTTAGCCACAATGTACACCAAAACATAATAAAATGCAAACAACTTATTCCCAAATTACGGAAGGAATGATTACGGTAACACAACCTTATTGTCCCATATTCTCGTACGTAATTAAACGCGGTTTTAAGCTAAACATGCGTTTAAATTTTACTGTAAACACATCGTTTAACTAAACGCAATTCTCGAACATTTGTTTAACTTAAACACTCGTCTAAATCACTGAAAAGTGTCTAACTTTAAACATGGGTATGGATATAGTTTAACGCGCGATTAAATAAACACGTGCAAGGGTTTAAGGTAGTGTTATTTTCTAGTACAGTGAAAATAGCAATACAGATTGCAGACGGTGGGATTTTAATACAGTGTTCATATCCATAAGGGAGCACCCAAAATTGAAGATTGAATTCATATAGTACAGGGTTTATATCACTGAATATAGCAAAGAAGATGGCAAACTGTGGGGTTATAATACAGGGTTAAAGAATGCGGGATTATATCGAGGGCTTAAAACCAGACCCACCCATGTCCATTTTGAAGAAAAAAATAGTTAAGCCCATTAATAAGGTACGGTACGGTACGGTATGAATATTGACAATGTTTCTATGAAAAATGTTTCTATGTCCAATACCGAAAGGTGCACAAATAAAGTCAAACGTGTTTATGTCCATAATAATGTTGAAATATAGCTATAATCAAACTTTAAACTTGTTTTTCACAAAATCCTGTTTTGGACATAGGGCTCGTCTGGTTTTAAGCCCTCGATAGACAGTGTTAACACTAACTGAAGATAGCAATAACAATTGATTGGAAATGTGGGGCAATGCATATTAACGACTGAATTTACATAACACAGCATTAACATTTGTAAGGCACTATTCTATCTAGATCATATAGCGCATATGACACAGAACAAAAATTAGCATGGAAAGGGCGAGTCAAAGATTACAAAGAAAATGAGAAATATTGTCAGTATCTCTTATATTGCGATGGAGGTTGTTCCATGCCTGTGGACCAGTTTCACAGCACGGTTTCTGACCCAAGACCTTTGTACAGTGTTAATATTTTGCACGCGGCAAGCGCCTGCAGACCAAATTCCAAAATTTCACAAAATGTTTCCAAAATGTCAAAATAATTGAATTTCAATCCCATATTTGGAATAATCATGAGAAATACATTAAAAATATGTACAAACATGGCTAGTATTGGTTCAGTAATTCTTGAGATAAGACTTTGAAAGTGGGGAAAGGTGGAAAAGTCTGTTTTGAATATTGGGCTATACTGAAGATAAAATATAAAGATTGAAAACTGTAGGATTATATTACAGATAACAGTGATTATATCTACTGATAGCAATACAATGAAACGATAGGATTATATTACAGTGATTATATATACTGATAGCAATACAAAATAAAGACTGAGTTTATAGATCCAGTATGTATATACTGAAGATAAATTATAGATATTGAAAACGATAGGATTATAATACAGTAATACTGTAATTATAATACAGTGTTAATTTCTACTGAAGATAGCAATAGTGCAACATGTATATGTATATCTACTGAAGATAGAATATAAAGATTGAAAACGGTAGGATTATATTACAGATTACAGTGATTATATCTACTGATAGCAATACAATGAAAACGATAGGATTATATTACAGTGATTATATATACTGATAGCAATACAAAATAAAGACTGAGTTTATAGATCCAGTATGTATCTACTGAAGATAAATTATAGATATTGAAAACGATAGGATCATAATACAGTAATACTGTAATCATAATACAGTGTTAATTTCTACTGAAGATAGCAATAGTGCAACATGTATATGTATATCTACTGAAGATAGAATATAAAGATTGAAAACGGTAGGATTATATTACAGATTACAGTGATTATATCTACTGATAGCAAAACGATAGGATTATATTACAGTGATTATATATACTGATAGCAACACAAAATAAAGACTGAGTTTATAGACCCAGTATGTATCTACTGAAGATAAATTATAGATATTGAAAACGATAGGATTATAATACAGTAATACTGTAATTATAATACAGTGTTAATTTCTACTGAAGATAGCAATAGTGCAACATGTATATGTATATCTACTGAAGATAGAATATAAAGATTGAAAACGGTAGGATTATATTACAGATTACAGTGATTATACATGTATCTACTGATAGCAATACAATAAAAACGATAGGATTATATTACAGTGATTATATATACTGATAGCAACACAAAATAAAGACTAAGTTTATAGATCCAGTATTTATCTACTGAAGATAAATTATAGATAATGAAAACGATAGGATTATAAAACAGTATAAATATCTACTGAATTGAAGATAGTAATACAGATTTAAGGCTATGTGGTTTTTATGCAGCGCATCAAAAACTGGGTCAAAAAAACTGAAGATCTGGGGCCCTATTACATCAAAGTTCAGATTAATCTGAGGTGTCATGTTTTAAAGCTTGACCGAGGGTCTATATATCATGATCAACTCAAACATTCTTAAACAATCTTCCTAAGAAGAGTTGAGAACTTATGAATAACTCCCCTTACGTTTTATGCAATAGGACCTGGATGGTCAGATGGTGGAGCAAAATATTGGCCATAAGTCTTCTTGTTTTCAATATACCCATCACATTTTAAAACATCACCTCGTTGGTTCTATTGTAGTACTCGTATATAAATGTTACTTCAAGAAAAAGGATGATGCCAAACATAAGTATTTTATAGGTGTGTGTGACCTGAGAAGTCATTTTTTTTGGATTCCTTAAATAAAAGGTATATAATTATACCATCATATAAAACTAGCAAGATAATGTTTTAAAGTTTGATCACCGCGAGTCAGTATTTATGATCAATTTTGCTCCACTAGATAACCTTGTAATGAAGTAAACCCATTCGTTATATTTTAAAAATCAGAAAGAGTAGGCCTACCTGAAATTAATCTCTTAAATTTCCAGACAAATACATTGAAAACGTTGAGATACACGATGTATTTGAAAATATATCTTTTGATCGTCGTATCGTCTTCAAGTTCATATATATTTCTTAAAATGTTGTTAATGATCAGGTCAATGTTCATTTGCCAAGGACATATCTCTACTTAAATGTCATTATTGCCCTTCAGATATTTGATATGTACAGGAATGCGGCTTTGATTCATGGTGTTATGGCTCGTCCGGAGCGACAAAAACTACGAGGTGATCTTATCCATGTCATCTTATGTAGATGTGTATAGATTGGTTCCTCTTCACGCGTTGATTCCTGTGGTACAAACAACAGGATTCAAATGTTTTTTTATCAAGGCATTAACTGGCCTTTTAACCCTCGCCTACGTCATGGGATTATTTTGGGAACACACAGACGGAAACAGCTCGAGTTGGAACGGAGGGAGAGTCTCAAAAGCGATTTGGTATGCGTTTAAAAACTATTCATAATTTGTCTAAACGTGTATCAATACTAAATTTATCTAACCTAAAACAAATTGAAAACAATTAGTTGGTGAGTTTTATAACTTTAAGCTAACAAGCACACCAAATTGTTTGTCTGAGCACAAGGATTCTAAAAATGTACAGTTTTCCCCACTTCCAATGTGTGGTTACTGAGATATTGAGCAAAAACGTGAACAGGTCGTTGACCTTTGCTTTTCGGCGTATATAGGCGTATATAGGGATTGTGACCTTTTGACCATGTATAAGGCACAAAAACGACTCCAGGTGGTAACAACTACCATTACCCTAACCCTTGTGATCTGACGAACAATTTGAGATATCGTTTGTCAAAATCGGAGCATGTTCAATGACCTTTTCACGTTTTGCTCAATATCTCAGTAACCACACATCGGAAGTGGAGCAAACTATACATTTTTAGAATCCTTGTGCTCAGACAAACAATTTGGTTTGCTTGTCAGCTTAATTGAAACAATTTGAATTTTTGATCCCCAGTATGGCGGCCATATTGGAATTGACCAATATGGCCGTCCCAGAAGGCTCCAATCTCGGCATTCATCAAAAATCAAAAGAGTATGGTATGAACAACATATAGGCCAAATTTGGTGCTTTTAGAAGAATGTGAACTAAATAATTGGAAATGATAGCGCGCCACCTAGACCAGTTGCGACAAACTATTAAGGTCAAGAGAATCGGGGTTTTGTCTTGGGAGTTTCTTATCCCATAATTATATAATCGCTGGTAATACTAACTGTCTACCCTTATAGAGGGCGTTTATGGTATAATGACGACTAATTACATAATGATAGTTACCAACCATATTGGATAGGCTATATGTGATATAATAAGGGAAGTGATGTAATTGTCCTCATTTTGATAGGATCAACTCGACATTCCCCACAAAAAGTGTATGTGTGTTCCCGTTTATAACCATTTATACAACGGGGTGAGTGTGAGAGGGTGTGGGAGGTGTTCTTATAAACATAAACATAATTACCCTGGAGAATGATCACCGCCAATTTTCAGGTGTGTTGTCTACTTGTTGGTATCCGTTTCTATTTGCCACATGGCCAGGACCGTACTGGGAAAATACCGTAATAAGTCGCTCTTTCTCATCGGCATCATCCATGTTCTTACAGTGGGAGAGAAACATGCCCATCTTTTCTGGAAATCGATCCCAAAGCATCTGTATTGGTTTCTGTATGGACTCTCTGTATATCTTAATTGCCTTCAACGCACAGTCTGCAATCTCTGACCATGGAGGTATTGCACTCGATTCATTCGATCCAAGGTAAGAATGTTTTGTAAAATAGGCTTTCAATAAAAGATAAAATGAAAATCCTGATTTTCTTTGCGATCCAAGTCCTAGAGCTTTCTTGAAACTTTCAATTGCCGCATCATACTTCCTGAAATCTAACAAGCAAATACCTCTGTACCTGTTAGTGTTTTCACGCATATTTCCATTCTTGCAATTGATTGCTTCCTCGTGATATTCCAGCGCCTTTTTGAAACAGGCTTGGCAATTTGAATCCATGGAGAAATTACCATCTGGATCTCTTGCTCTCTCATGCCACACAGACGCCAGTTGTGAGTATTCAACAGGGCTGACATTAAGTTCAAGAGCTTTTTCAAGGTTCTTTTCAGCAGAAGAGAGAAGGTCTCGATCAGGATCCTCATTGGTGAACCTTTGTTTACGATATATTTCTAGATAAATGGCCGCACGTATAGCAAACGCATACCGATTACATCGTGAATCGTCAAATTCAGTGGATCGCTTTAATAGCTTTAAAGCATCCAAATATGCTTCGTAAGTTCTTTCTTCACTTATCATTTTGGCAAGCCGAGCTAAATGCTGGGGATGATCAGGTGTAATTTCAAGTGCTTTCTTTATGCACTTTACGGGGTTGTTAAAGTAAGGCTCAAGTTCTGGATTATCAAGGACATAACGAGGTGGTTCTACCGTATTTGTGCTCACATCGACAACCCATGAAAACAGTTCAGCCATATGTCGCCAGCTTTCTGATTTCATATCGTCGTTTCCGGTTGCAGTTATCTTATGGAAATACTTCAGACTTATCTCATAGTATTCGTCATGCGGTTTGGATGCTTTCACAAGGCCAAGGCAAACCTTTCGACAAGCGATTGCATTTCCGAATTCCCAATCTTGAATCTCAGTGTCATCCACATACTTCCCAGCTAATTCGATAGCCTGAGTATATAATTCATGGGCTTGCATATATTGATTATAGCCTTCGATGTCATCAAAAATGTCAAAGGCAAACGCGTAGGCTTGCTCCGCCAAACATCTGGCTTTTCTCTTCCAGTCAATGTCTTGAATTTGTTCTTGTTGATCACTTCCATTATTACCTTTAGGAATCGCCTCGTGCATGAGCTCATGCAAGTTATCTGCATATTCACTTGATTCCTTGACTTTGTTCAAAGTGTCACACAATGACTTGCAATTGGCTATCGCATTTAAGTTAGATGGATCCTCAGAAAGCACTTGTTTGAAATACTCCGTAGCTTCGTCAAAGTGTTCTAATCTCGCCGCGAGAAGTCCTAGAAGATGTCTAATTGCGTGTCGCTCCGGACGCTCAACACGTCTTGGATTCTGTGGATCGTTTGTTTTCAATTTAAGATACTTTTCAAGTATCGATTGTTTATACTTGACTCTCACCTGAGGCAAATCTCCTACATGTATGTTTATAACCAGAGGTAGTGCAAAGTGTCCTGGCTCAAAATTAGTCATTCTTAGAGTTCGTCTTAAAAGAAGGACGGTCAAACTGAACCACTTCCAAACTGGTAAAAGACAAAGTAAATCGCTAAAGATATAACCTCACATTGATTGGTTGTTACATCGGTTTGCAAGATTTTCGCAAAGATGGAATCTATTTATACTAATTACGTTGGTTTAAATCAATGGCGAACTTTGGTTTGTGTTGAAAAACAATGGCGAACTTTGGTTTGTGTTGAAAAACAATGGCGAACTTTGGATTGTTGGTAGAACATGTTATACTCATGCATAAAAAGACCCAATCCCACAAGAAAAAGAAGTTACTGGAATACTGAGGCCTATACCTTGTGCTTTACTTGCTCATCTTACAAAGAGTATGTCTGTAACTATCTATTAAAGTGGTGAACATTGTTTAAACAGATTCACCAGTTCATGTTCAACTTTCCTGTTCCATAGTTTGTCTTTAGCTGTATCATAATTTGTAAAGTTTGTCTTTATATTATACATGGTCTCGCACAGTTTCTTCAAAATGTAGCATTGCAAAAACGTTTTTTGTTTGTTTTTGCATTTAGCATTGCAAAAACTGATATGTTCGACTTCAGACTCATTTTGCTCTATCGTATCACAATTGTAGATTATGTTCATTCAGAACAGCAAACTATGTAAAGTAACAATTATAGAAAAATTTACTGTATGTTACCAGTGACCTTTTCTATCTACCCTTATATGAACAGAATGTTTTTAGAAGGATACCAAAGGTCATACTGAGATTGTATTGCCCCTTGTTTCTGTTCATACACTTTTCCAGCTAATTGTCTCCACAAAACAGATGTTTTCTTCTTCCAAAATTGAGATAGTGAACCCCTATAGACGTTATTCATAATTGGCGATTTCATGTCTAAAGAGGGAACAATACTCGATAAACATACAATCTCGTACTTTTACTGCAATGTAATGAACTGTGAACTTCTACATTTTCCTAGATAGTGTCGGTTACAGCAAACATTTCATTTCAAACTAGTGGATTAGATAGTTTATACTTTCAAGTTTATTTCACGAATGTAATAAGGTCAAATATTGAACATCTCAGAAGTATGAAGCATTTTTTATGATTAGTGCAAAGTTCACCACATTGAGTTCATCACTCTCGTCTCGGCTACATCGTTACCCTCGTGCTCAGAGCATGCTCAGTTAGAAAGCACGGCCCTCTTTTGACATAAATGCGCCAATTATGAATAACGTCTATAGAATATTTTGGTACCAAGCTTTTGTAATAATAAGGATTACAAATTCGAGGGTACAGACAGTTGCTAAATTAATGCATTTCAAAGATGCAATAGTCACATTGAAGAATTTCAAAATTATTTTACAAGTATTCCAATTTTTTATGTCGTGGAGTATAAGCCCTACAGCTCATGCAATATTTGTCGAAGTTTATGTTGCAATACTATGTGTAATTTCCTGCTGTATAATAATAGATTTCGCATGAGTCACTGCAGGAGACGAACTGCCATTTCGGAAAAAGTGTACTTAAGGTCCCAGATTCTGGACTGTACTAGTATCGTCCGATACTGGAACACAATACTGGTACAAAGTCAGTGTTCCAGTATCGGACGATACTGGGCAATATAAAATGTACCAGTATCGGGCGATACTGGATCAATATTATGTACCAGTATCGTTCAATACTGGGACAAGCTACACTGGTAACACGTGTACCAGTATCGGACGATACTGGAACATAAAAACGTTCCAGTATCACTACGATACTGGAACAGTAAAATCGTACCAATATCGAGCGATACTGGCAACTTTCATGTTCCAGTATTGAACGATTCTGGTATACCAGTATCTGGGACCTAAAGTACATTGTTTCCGTCAATTCTTATATATCATGCAATATAGGGAAAAGCACATTGAGAAGAAGATGATATTAATTACATTTAGACTGCCCTTTCAATGACCATCATGAATTATGTCATACAGCGACAGTATCAAAACAAATACTCGTCCTCCTAAGGGGGCGGGGTGGAGGAGGGGGGGGGGGGGGGGGTTCGCCGATTGCGCTAAAACGAAAATAATTGAGGGTACCACCTTACCCGGGGGTAGGGTAAGCCGTCAAAGTCCGAATGTAGGGGGGGGGTTGCCACCTTATTTTTGTTTAAATCGCCATTTTGAAAAATATCTTAATTTTAATCTTAAAGTATATGGTCCTGAATCTTATAGTATACGGTTTTTTGTGAACAACATTTCCCCTCTTATAAGCATGATAAGAAAAAAACCGGGTGAAATTCCGATATTTGTTTTTTTTGGCGAACATTTCAAATTTTGGCCTATACAGGGTGAATCAAAAAAGATTGTGCACGATTTGAAACGGCCATTTGACCTTGATGCGTGCATTGAAGCACATAATTGTTGTTGTTTGTATAGAGCGTTGTTAAACTAGTTTATCCTCCCAAAAAGGAAAGTAATCGACTGATAAATAAGCAAACGGTGGCAAGTGTTATAAACTGGCCGCGTTTTTCGCCATTCAAATGGGATTTACACACGGTAAATTTGGTTTTGCTAAAATGGTCATTATCATCACATTTGCCTAAGATTAGCATTCTGCACATTCATGAAAACACTACCAACACTTTCAACATTATTAAAAACTATTACCGTACTCAATTTGATTACATACACATCAGTTGTATTGACTATTTACACAAACACATACCGACTTATTCAAACTCTGCCTCTTTCATGTTGCGTCACAATGCCAACTTGACGCAGCCGTCGGGTACGATTCCGAATCCGATAGGATCCTCATATTTATGCGTCTTTCAACGAGCGCAAACCACGGACCGCATAAACCGAGAACCGCCACATATAGTTCAACATTATTTTGGTGCATTTATAGCTCTTAAAAGCATGATATAAACAAATATAACTTAATCGTTATCATAACATATGTACTATTGTTACAATTTAAACGATAAGATGTAATGATAACATTATATTTTTACCATCAGTATGTTATGTGTCAGTGCGCAGTAGGGAATTCTCCTGGGATCAATTTGTAAATGACCTTGAAAATACCATAACATGGAAGCATTTCATGATTATAATTGAGAAGATACTTGCTTGTTCTCATACAGACAGTAAGGTGGCGAAAAAAGTAACTCTGTTGTACGGGCCCAACCGACCCATTTTTTTAGAAATCGGCGAATTTTTTGAACCAGATTTGTCGGTCATTTTCGAGAGAAAATAAGAAAAAGCTCGACCGACCGACCCGACCTGAGAGGTTCGTTTGTCCGAGGTTTCCCTTTTTTCGTAGCCTAGAACCAAAATCACACAAAATTATATCGTTTCTGTGACATATTGTTTCCTAGCGCATAACAAATAATAAGTGTGTACCTAACGCAATTTAGTTGGGGTTTATGATGAATTTGGCCAGTTTCACCGATTTTTGAGCGTATAACAATGTTTATTTGTAATACTTGAACTGATTGGTTTTGTATCTTCATAAGGACATATGAGCAAATACATGTCGTTGTTGTTATTCCTAGTTTTGTATCCTTAAAAATAATATTTTTTTTATTTGATAATGCTTAAATAAATACCAAATCCTTTGAAAAGGAACATTTTCCAGCCCTGAACAGGGACCATCTCGTATGTTCACGGTGTGATTCATTCATTCCAGTTTGCCATTGATTTTGTTACTGGTTACTTGTCACCCGGGGGGGGGGGGGGGGGGGGTGTTCTCACATTGATATGGTATACGTATATGTGCCTGCCTTTTGGGGTGCCTTTTCGCAAAAATTGGTATAGCGATGGGGTGGTTTTCATCACAGACCAAAGCGCCCAATTGGCATACATTGGGTGTATTTTGAGGCATTTTTTTTTGTAAAAAGCGCCCAATTTGTGCAAAATTGGGTGCTTTTCTAACAAAATTGATATATTGATGGGTGGAAAATTGGCCAAAAAATAGGTATAGAGAAAGTCACATTTTCAAAGTCCGGCAGGCACATCCACGTACGATTTTGGCGAAAGTAATCCCCCCGGGCTTGTCACACCCTGATCCACCGTGTTATATCAGACAGATTAGAGGCGGGATTAGAGGCTCTTGACGCTCAAAGAAAAGGACAATTTGTTGTTGATACTCCCTGTATCACTGTGCATTCAATAGTTCGCTTTGTACTGTTGAAACACGTCATAACACAATTATTTCGTCAACAGATTTATAATTCAAATTGCGCAATGTTTACAGCACTTTATTAGTCATTACACGGATTCATGAAATCGTATAGCATGCATGTAAATTGTACATTTTTAAACAGGGTTATGCAGTGATGGTATGATACTTTCCGAATTATAAGACATGACATAGCAATTGTAAAACAGTAATTATTGTGTACTGTTCGGCGTCTTGTGCTTTGTGCTTGCCGCTTGTAGCAGTAACACCTGCTTTACCTGTATGCACATTATTTACGGAACGTTCATAAATCAAAGTAAAAATAGCTAATTTTTGCCGCGCTACGCGCGCAAATGTCTATGTACCTTTTTATGTACTAGTTCACCTAAAAAAGAATGAAGGGCAAATTCATGTCAATAGCAAAAACATATTTAAAGCCAGGATATATAATTGGAGGGACGTCCTAATTGGTTTCAAAAATAGAGATCCGTGCATAAATATGCGAAGTTATTCAGGGGAATAAAGACCATGGCACTAAACCAAAGATACCCTGGAATTGAAGTGGGAGTTCTGATTCACTCTAGATTCTACAACCTGCCCATAAAAAGATATCATATCTATGTTCTCTGAACTTGATAACAATGAACGGGGACAAGAAAGTTTCAGGTGCAGGCAGTAATAGAGGGGGGGGGGGGGGGGGGGGGCGGTCAAAAAAGTTTGTGGCATGGCGAGAGGGGGGGGGGGGGGGGGTGGTCAAAAAAGTGTTGATACCAAAAATGAAATTATCCCCCCACCAAAGTATTTATGAACGGTCCCTAAGCGGAAGAAAAGTATTATTGTATAAAACCTATCTAACAATAGCACTCACAGTCTACAACAGGAGTCGTTTGCATGATCTGACAGATCACGCAAAATGTTCGCGAGTTTGTAGCTATGATCATTCTGCTTCGATAAGGCAGTGTCCGCTGGATTCCTACTGAATATGCTAAACCATCCTCATCATTAGATACATTATGTGGTATTGTCACGTTATCCATGTCGGATTGACGTGAAAGGCGCGTAACAAATGAGTTTCTGGTCACCGTAATATTGGCAAAGATACAGCTTCCAATTTTTCCTGGGTTAAATCCTTTTTAAAATTTTTATAACCTTTGGTGGTGAATATTACAGAAAATATATCCAAGAAAGTAATCCTGGATCATCAAAGGTCAAATCGGTTCGTTATCAAATTTCATTGAGACTCTTCATATTCAAAATGTGATTTAAACCCAGGAGTTTCAAAGATACAGTAAAATGGACAGGTATGCAAGAAATAAATAATCTAATAAACAATGACAAATTCCGTTTATTAATTACATTAATTTATCAAATTTTGTAATAATTTTGTATTTAATTGATGGTGCTCCCTATTGACCTCTACAAATGTGAGGTAAATCTCCATGTGAAACATTCAAACGTTAATGTGATATTCGTAGGGGAAGACCATATACACAGGTGTTAAGCTATAATGGCAGAACTGAAAATTATTAAATATTTCTATAGGGTGATATGCCTTGGACCCAAAGTAACTATTTGTGGTAGTTATATAAATTACAAAGATGTATTTTGTAGTTGAATTTGAATATACAGAGAACAGATTTACAATACGATTTGATTAATTCTACGACAATGTACTGTACATATATTGTAAGTAATGATATACATGCAATTCCAGTGTGCCACAATGTACACCAAAACATGCAGACAAATAATAACATTTTGGGGAAGGAATGATTACGCTAACATAACCTTATTCGCCCGTATTCTCGCACGTATACATATGTATTAAATGCGGTTTTAATCTAAACACATTGTCTACTGAAGATTGCAATAACAATTAACGACTGGTTTACAGATGGGGTGACAGGTGACGTCACACCGAACAAAACGTGGCTAGTTGCCACTGTTCTTTGCCCGGCAGTTTGCGCGCGCATCCTGTTTTGTTTAGGACCTTTTAAAGGTGCTTTTAAAACTCGCGCCGAAGTATTATAAAGGGCAATACGGCGTAGCGGACAGTGTTGTGGTCATAAACTGCGCCAATAAAGTATCTAAACACTTACAAATGGTCAGATTTTTCGGAACCTGAAATAGTATGCAAAAAAAAAAAAAAATAAATTCGATTCACAGTTATTTTCTGCGCATTTTGACACCTCTTTTGTTGCGCTACGATGTTCTTTGGCGGATTTATGGGCACTTGAGTGGCTTAAGGTCGTATTCAAAAGTTGCAAAAGCCCCTATTCAAGCAAGAGCGTTACTGTGACGAATAAGATCAGCATTATTTTTGCCCGCCTTTTATAAATGATTTGTTTGTCGCGTGTTGGATAAATCGATTGCGATGAACATCAGCATTAATTGTCAATAATAAAACAAAAGGGTCAGAGATGGGAGGCATAACTCAATAATTAATCAATCATTAGGCCTAATTGTCATGGTTAAGTAAACAGAACAAATTGGTGTCTTTTGTCTTGATTTTGTCTGTGTGTGATGCTTGTGTGAGTTCCCTTCTGGAATTAGGGTGAATAGGAGCTTTTGCAACTTTTGAATTCGACCTTAAGCCACTCAAGTACCCATAAATCCGCCAACATCGTAGCGCAACAAAAGAGGTGTCAAAATGCGCAGAAGATAACTGTGACTCGAATTAATTAATTATTTTTTTGCATACTATTTCAGGTTCCGATACATCTGACCATTTGTAAGTGTTTAGATACTTTATTGGCGCAGTTTATGTTGTTCCCTCAAGCGGTATCGACAGTCCAGTCCCTTCGACCCCGGCTGCGACCGTTGCATTTGTTGATAAACATTTGATGTAAACAACGGTCACCTCATCTATAGTACAGTGTTTATTATCTACTTATTTGCAATAATGTTTAATGCCTGGGTACAGTTTTAATATCTACTGAAAATACCAATACCGATAGACTACTGTGGATTATAATACTGTGTTCATATCCATAAGGAATATTGAAAACAGCAACAAGAATTAACACAAATACTGGGTTTATAGTACAGCGTTAATATCTAGTACAGTGAAGATAGCAATACAGATTGAAGACGATGGGATTATAATACATATCCATAAGGGAGCACCCAAGATTGAAGATTGGGTTAAAAGTACAGTGTTTATTTCACTGAATGTACAAATAAAGATTGGAAACTATGGGTTATACTACAGTGTTAAAGAATGCGGAATTATATCGTGGGCTTTAAACCAGACCCGCCCATGTCCATTTTGAAGGGAAACAAGGTCTTCTAAAAAACTGGGTGGACAAGTGTTTTTAGTGTCAAAAGGATGAGAAGACTTGGAATGGATCTGTTGAATTTTGTGGAAGTCGGCAAGAGGATCACTAGTGTGTTGTTTCTGGAAGGAAATCACCGAGACGTTATGTGAGCGATATGTGGTGAAGTTTATGGAGAGAAAAAAAAATTGAAAGGAAAAAATATCATAATTTATAATTTAATTTAAATTCCAATGTTTATTAATTACGAGAAATACGTAATTTTTGACAAATTCAAAAATGCAACAAAATAACTTGGATTTCCCGGGGCGCCAGGATAATTATTATAATACTATTATAGTCAATCGTTTTGTAAAAATAAATCACGAACATCACAACACAACAGCCGAATCAAAAAAAGAAAATCGTGATAATTTATATTCATTAACCCTAACTCTACTACACCATACGGCAATTGGGCGGAAAACATGTTTTTATAACCCGGCGTGCAGGTTTTTGGGCTACAAAACGGACCCACGCTATATAACGAGGCGAATATACTCGCCTCGTGTCGACTGACAGACGTGGTGTTGTGGCTAGGATCTGGGCCCGGGTACTGGAGGTCCGTGGTTCATGTATATGTATATCTACTGAAGATAGAATATAAAGATTGAAAACGGTAGGATTATATTACAGATTACAGTGATTATATCTACTGATAGCAATACGATGAAAACGATAGGATTATATTACAGTGATTATATATACTGATAGCAACACAAAATAAAGACTAAGTTTATAGATCCAGTATTTATCTACTGAAGATAAATTATAGATAATGAAAACGATAGGATTATAAAACAGTATAAATATCTACTGAATTGAAGATAGTAATACAGATTTAAGGCTATGTGGTTTTTATGCAGCGCATCAAAAACTGGGTCAAAAAACTGAAGATCTGGGGCCCTATTACATCAAAGTTCAGATTAATCTGAGGTGTCATGTTTTAAAGCTTGACCGAGGGTCTATATATCATGATCAACTCAAACATTCTTAAACAATCTTCCTAAGAAGAGTTGAGAACTTATGAATAACTCCCCTTACGTTTTATGCAATAGGACCTGGATGGTCAGATGGTGGAGCAAAATATTGGCCATAAGTCTTCTTGTTTTCAATATACCCATCACATTTTAAAACATCACCTCGTTGGTTCTATTGTAGTACTCGTATATAAATGTTACTTCAAGAAAATTGATGATGCCAAACATAAGTATTTTATAGGTGTGTGTGACCTGAGAAGTCATTTTTTTTTGGATTCCTTAAATAAAAGGTATATAATTATACCATCATATAAAACTAGCAAGATAATGTTTTAAAGTTTGATCACCGCGAGTCAGTATTTATGATCAATTTTGCTCCACTAGATAACCTTGTAATGAAGTAAACCCATTCGTTATATTTTAAAAATCAGAAAGAGTAGGCCTACCTGAAATTAATCTCTTAAATTTCCAGACAAATACATTGAAAACGTTGAGATACACGATGTATTTGAAAATATATCTTTTGATCGTCGTATCGTCTTCAAGTTCATATATACTTCTTAAAATGTTGTTAATGATCAGGTCAATGTTCATTTGCCAAGGACATATCTCTACTTAAATGTCATTATTGCCCTTCAGATATTTGATATGTACAGGAATGCGGCTTTGATTCATGGTGTTATGGCTCGTCCGGAGCGACAAAAACTACGAGGTGATCTTATCCTTGTCTTATGTAGATGTGTATAGATTGGTTCCTCTTCATGCGTTGATTCCTGTGGTACAAACAACAGGATTCAAACGTTTTTTTATCAAGGCATTAACTGGCCTTGTAAACCCTCGCCTACGTCATGGGATTATTTTGGGAACACAAAGACGGAATCAGCTCGAGTTGGAACGGAGGGAGAGTCTCAAAAGCGATTTGGTATGCGTTTAAAAACTATTCATAATTTGTCTAAACGTGTATCAATACTATTTATTTAACCTAAAACAAATTGAAAACAATTAGTTGGTGAGTTTTATAATTTTAAGCTGACAAGCACACCAAATTGTTTGTCTGAGCGCAAGGATTCTAAAAATGTATAGTTTGCCCCACTTCCGATGTGTGGTTACTGAGATATTGGGCAAAAACGTGAAAAGGTCGTTGACCTTTGCTTCTGGGCGTATATAGGCGTATATAGGAATTGTGACCTTTTGACCCTGTATAAGGCACAAAAACGACTCCAGGTGGTAACAACTACCATTACTTGAACCCTTGTGATCTGACGAACAATTTGAGATATCGTTTGTCAAAATCGGAGCATGTTCAACGACCTCTTCACGTTTTGCTCAATATCTCAGTAACCACACATTCTATACATTTTTAGAATCCTTGTGCTCAGACAAACGATTTGGTGTGCTTGTCAGCTTAATTGAAGCAATTTGAATTTTTATCCCCCAGTATGGCGGCCATATTGGAATTGGCCGGCTCCAATTTTGGCATCCATCAAAAATCAAAAGAGTATGGTATGAGCAACATATGGGCCAAATATGGTGTAATGTGAACCAAATAATCCCTTAGCCCCCAACTATTTGGAAATGATAGCGCGCCACCTTGACCAGTTGCGACAAACTATTAAGGTCAAGAGAATCGGGGTTTTGTCTTGGGAGTTTCTTATCCCATAATTGTATAATCGCTGGTAATACTAACTGTCTACCCTTATAGAGGGCGTTTATGGTATAATGACGACTAATTACATAATGCATAGTTACCAACCATATATGATAGGCTATATGTGATATAATTCTTCACGATACAATTGGTGACATACAATCTGGTTTTGTAAGGGAAGTGAGGTATCTGTCCTCATTTTGATAGTACGAACTCGACATTCCCCACAAAAAGTGTATGTGTGTTCCCGTTTCTAACCATTCATACAACGGGGTGAGTGTGAGAGGGTGGGGAGGTGTTCTTATAAACATAAACATAATTACCTGGAGAATGATCACCGCCAATTTTCAGGTGTGTTGTCTACTTGTTGGTAGCCGTTTCTATTTGCCACATGGCCAGGACCGTACTTTGAAAATACCGTAATAAGTCGCCGTTTCTCATCGGCATCATCCATGTTCTTACAGTGGGAGAGAAACATGCCCATCTTCTCTGGAAATCGATCCCAAAGCATCTGTATTGGTTTCTGTATGGACTCTCTGTATATCTTTATTGCCTTCATTGCCCAGTCTGCAATCTCTGACCATGGAGGTATTGCACTCGATTCATTCGATCCTAGTTCAGAATATTTGGTAAAATAGGCTTTCAATAAATGATAAAATGGAGAGCTTGATTTTCTTTGCGATCCAAGTTCTAAAGCTTTCTTGAAACTTTCAATTGCATCATCATACTTCTTGAAATCTAACAAGCAAATACCCTTGAACCTGTGAGTGTTTTCTCGCATATTTCCATTCTTGCAATTGATTGCTTCCTCGTGATATTCAAGCGCTTTTTCGAAACACATTTGGCAATTGGGATCCATGGAGAAACTACCATCTGGACCTGGATCTCTTGCTCTTTCATGCCACACAGACGCCAGATGTGAATATTCAACAGGGCTGACATTAAGTTCAAGAGCTTTTTCAAGGTTCTTTTCAGCAGAAGAGAGAAGGTCTCGATCAGGAACAGGTCCCTCTTTGTCGTACCTTTGTTCACGATATATTTGTAGATAGATGACGCCACGTATAGCAAACGCATATCGATTACATCGCGATCGGTCAAGTTCAGTGGACCGCTTTAATAGCTGTAACGCCTCCCAATATGCTTCGCGAGTTCTTTTGTTACTTATCATTTTGGCAAGCCGAGCTAAATGCTGGGGATGATCAGGTGTAATTTCAAGCGCTTTCTTTATGCACTGTACAGGGCATTCAAAGTAAGGCTCAAGTTCTGGATTATCAATGACATAACGAGGTCGTTCGTCCGTATTTCTGCTCACATCGAAAAACATTTCTGCCATATGTCGCCAGCTTTCTGATTTCATATCGTCGTTTCCGGTTGCAGTTATCTTATGGAAATACTTCAGACTAATTTCATAGTATTCATCATGCGGTTTGGATGCTTTCAAACGGCCAAGGCAAACCTTTCGACAAGCGATTGCATTTCCGAATTCCCAATCTTGTATCTCAGTGTCATCCACATACTCCCCAGCTAATTCAATAGCCTGAGTATATAATTCATGGGCTCGCATGTATTGCTCATAGCCTTCGATGTCATCAAAAATGTCAAAGGCAAACGCGTACGCTTGCTCCGCCAAACATCTGGCTTTTCTCTTCTGCAAATCGATGTCTTGAATTTGTTCTTGTTGATCATTTCCATCATTACCTTTAGGAATCGCCTCATGCATGAGCTCATACAAGTTATCTGCGTATTCACTTGATTCGGCCTTGACTTTGTTCAAAGTATCACACAATGATTTGCAATTGGCTATCGCATTCAAATTAGATGGATCCTCAGAAAGCACTTGTTTGAAATACTCCGTAGCTTCGTCAAAGTTTTCTAATCTCGCTGCGAGAAGTCCTAGAAGATGTCTAATTGCGTGTCGCTCCAGACGCTCAACACGCCCTGGATTCTGTGGATCGTTTGTTTTCAATTTGAGATACTTTTCAAGTATCGATTGTTTATACTTGACTCCAACTGGAGGCAAATCTCCTACATGTATGTTTATAACCAGAGGTAGTGCAAAGTGTCCTGGCTCAAAATTAGGCATCTTAGAGTTCGTCTTAAAAGTAGTACGGTCAAACTGAACCACCTCCAAATAGGTAAAAGACAAAGAAAATTGCTAAAGGTATTACATTCCATTGATCATGTTGATCGGTTGTAACATCGGTTTGCAAGTTTTTCGCAAAGATTGAATCTATTTATACTGGTCTAATTTATTTACGTTGGTTAAAAACAATGGCGAACTTTGGATTGTTGGTATAAAGAACATGTTATAACCAGTCCCACAAGAAAAAGAAGTTAATGGAATACTGAGGCCTATACATTATGCAGTTGTGTATAACTTGTTCATCTTACAAAGAGTATGTCTGTAACTATCTATTTAAGTGGTGAACATGGTTTGAAAAGGTTCATCAGTTCATATACACCTTTGCTGTTTCATAGTTTGTCTTTAGCTGTGTCATAATTTGTGAAGTTTGTCTTTATATATTATAAGCATGGCTTCGCACAGTTTCACAAAAAGCTATTTACGTCATTAGCTTATTTCTAACATATTTTGGGATATTCATACTGATCTGATGCGTATTTTGCGACCACAAAATGATGTCCATTTAAAATAAGGTTTTCTGCAAAATGTAGCATTGCAAGAATTCAGATATTTTCGACTTTAGACTCATTTTGCTTGATCGTATCAAAATTGTAGATTATATTTAATCAGAACGACAGACTGTGCAAAGTATCAATTATAGAAAGTTTACTGTATGTGACCACTGACTTTTACCATACTTTATATAATGTTTTTTGAAGGATATCAAAAGTCATACTGAGATTGTATTGCCCCTTGTTTCTGTTCATACACTTTTCCAGCTATAAGTTAACTATTGTCTCCGCAGAACAGATATTTATTTCTTCTAAAATTGCGATATATGTTGGTACCAAACTTTTGTAATAGTAAGGATTACAAATTCGAGGGTATTGTATTTCAACGATGCAATAGTCAGTAGTCACATTGAGGAATTGCAAAATTATTTTACAAGTATCTCAATTTTTTTCGTGGTGTATTATAAACCCTACAGCTCATGCAATATTTGTTCGAAGTTATTGTTCAATTTACACCTATATAAACAAATAGAACTTTATCGTTATCATTATTTACAATTTAAACGATGAGATGTAATGATCGTGATAATAACTACATGTACCTACATGTATTATGTTTACCGTGTTGTGTCAGTGCGCAGTGGGGATATTTTTGGATTCAATTTGTAAATTACCTTGGAAATACCATCAAGAAATATAACTAACATTAAGGCCGTATCCATGATCCCCGCCATGATCATGATGATCATATACCTGTATACGGAGATTATACTACGTGCTCATTCGTATACAGATTGTAACCAAAATAACAAACAATTACATTGTTTCTGTGACATAATATTTCCTAGTGCAAAGCATAATAATATGGGTACCTAACGCAATTTATAATGAGTTGCGCCAGTTTCATCGGTTTTTGATCATTTAAGGGGGATGTGCACCTTCGCATAGCCTCCGTAAAACTGCCGTAACTTCTTCATTATTCATTTAATCTTAATAAAAGTATACATTTTTTTGCAGGAAAGGGTTCAATGAATCCAACTATGATCATGAAATTGACCATTTTGGAGAAAATTATAAAAAAAACATGTTTTTTGACCCATTTTAGGTTCTGCAAAGATAACTCAAAATATATTTTGCCAAATTGTGTCATACTAGTTTTATTATATTCCTCATGCAATTCCCTAGGAATCGTTTTTTCGTGAAAATCACGTTTTTTGGTAAAAATCATATTTTTTGGCACTTTTTGGTCGATAATTCAAAAAATAATAAAGTAAAAAAATAAATAAAAAAACGATTCCTAGGTAAAATTTAAAAAAAAAACGATTCCTAGGGAATTGCATGAGGAATAGAATAAAACTAGTTAGATAAAATTTAACAAAATATATTTTGAGTTATCTTTGCAGAACCTAAAATGGGTCAAAAAACGTGTTTTTTATCATTTTCTCCCAAAATGGTCAATTTCATGATCATGTTTGGATTCATTGAACCCTTTTCTGCAAAAAAATGTATACTTTTATATAGATTTAATAAATAATAAAGAAGTTACGGCAGTTTTAGGGAGGCTGTACCTGAAGGTGCACAGCCCCCTTAAAATGCACAAATATTTTGTTGTTATTCTCTTTTGTTTCCTTAAAAATAATCATTTTGTATTTGATTAATTTAAATACCAAATCCTTTGAAAAGGAACATTTGCTAACCTTGAACAGGTACCATCTCGTATGTTCACGGTGTGATTCATTCATTCTAGTTTGCCATTCATTTTGTTACTGTTGTTAACATATATAAAACAAATGCATCACGGATCATGTCCCAAACACCACCAAGATCGAGCCTCTTAAATCCACCGTGTAAATAGTCGCCAGATTCCTCGGACATTATTAACCGTCTTCCCGATGAAGAGCCTGCTAGAAAGAATGCCATCTACATACCAAATGGCCGAAAAAGATCTGGTCGTTCGTTCACATCATATTTGACCAATATACAGACTGTAACCAAAATAATTATACAATTTAGAAACAATTGTTTATAATAATTCCAAAGTAATTGGTGTCTCGAATTTTAATTTGATCAGCTTCTTTTAATAAGTGTTGTTTAATGAAATCGGTGGTCGGTTGGGAAGCAGAGATATTATCAATTGTCTAGTCATGAAATCATTTGGTCCACTTTGGATAAATCTTTGGGATGAACATGATGAATGGAATCGAACCCGGAACATAGGAATAGAGCGCTCTTATTAGACAATGGTTCATAGAGGCTCCAATATACACAGGTGGCTATTAACTGGTCGTCAGTTAAGATTTATGTGTGATGTTTTCATTGGAAACGAAGCAATCTTTCCTATGGACAGTACGAGTCTCATCAGACATTTAGATATGCGCACAGGAATCACCCTGACCCTCCTCTAGAGTTCGCTTATGACCGCCCACATAACAGACAGAAATTGCTTGTTTGGGCAATGGGCAGGACTCTTTGGGGATTGGACTTTGATTCCTCACCAACCAAATGTTCAACGCCACCTTGATATTGTCAACAATATGGTGGTACCCGAGTTGTTAGCACATGGAAGATACCCGTTGAACCACTGGCTCCATATCTCGTCTATGCCGGTGGTTTCAGGATGGCATACCATGTCAGGAGGAATCATGAGCTATTTTATTTATAGATGCGAAAGAAAGTGATCAAGATATTGTTTATTTATTTATATATATTTAATAATTTATGAAATAAAACTATCTAACAAACAATTATGTTGTTCACTAACTATTTTAATTTCTACAGACAAGATTGTATGTTATGCCTTGAAACAAGTAGAATTCTACCGGGGGGAGGGGCACTGACATTGGAAAAGGGTATAGGTATGTGCCGCGCTGAAGACCACCTTTTTCACCCTCTGCTGCTAGCTCTTATGACCCCTTTTGAGCCTGCATCAGTTCTTAAGACCCCCAATTTTATAGAAAATTCAAAAATCGCGAAATTTGGCGTTCCAAAGCCCTAATTATTCGCAAATTTGGCGTTCTAAAACCCAAAAAACATCGAAAATGTGCGTTTTTGTTAATCAAAATTGAACTATAGGCCAGTTCTCAAGACCTACTTTTTGAAAAAATCAGTTCCCTATATTTCGTCATAAAATCCACTCATTTCAGTTCTGTAGCCCCCCTTTTTGAGACCCTGGGCGGCACACCCCTACCTAAAAAAAAGTTGAGTGCCCCCCCGGGGAATTCTACATATTCCAAGGTTATACTGAAAGTGGCCCAAACCGATTTCTAGACGACTTAGTAGATATAGTTCATAATTTTTAAGCAAACGGAATTAAATCGTCCAACTAAAGTTCTTTGGTAGTCAATACATCACTTATCACAGAGTGTAAACAATTTTGACATTGCATGATTTTCAATATTGGGTTAAATTGCAATTGTATAATTTTGTATGTACGTTTACGTAACATGTCAACAAGACATAAATGTTACCTTATTTAGTCTCAATCATCCATTCATGAATATTTATACTATTCAGCGCAAGTAATTTGCATACAATCAACTTTTACACTCTTCTATTCTACAATGTTCATTATCACAGTCATTTTTAGTCAAAGATCGGCCCAAGTGGTTTTCAGACTACTAAACAAAATTGAACACATCTCCGTCATTATACCACCGATTTGAACAAAACAAAGTTTATTTGGTAGCAAAAGGAATTGTTCGTACTGGTAAGGAAATAAATAATGAGATGCAAATGTTTTTCTAACAAGATTTGTTGTTGTTGTTACATTCAGCAAATAGAGTAGGGATAGTTGTAGAATTCTGGAATTTTCATTATTCAAGCTTAACAAGATGGCATTGCAGGACAGTTTCCCATGACCATTTTAGTTCAAAAACTGAACAGGTTTTAACATTATAATGGCCCTCAAACCATGCCAAATATTCTAAATATTATGTTGGGGACGTTAAAAACGTCATACTGGACCAATTTAAGTGTTTTAGTTCAGAAAGTCAAAAATGTTGCGCGCTCCGTGCGAATATTTTCTGCAGGTTTTAACATTATAGTGGCCCTCAGACCCACCAGATATTCTAAATATGTGGGGACGTTAAAAACATCATACTGGACCAAAGTTTTAATGCAAAAACCACACCAAAATTTCTAAATATTATGTGGGGGACGTTATTATCATACTGGACCATTAGTTCATTATTTAAGCTTAACACGGTGGCTTCAGGACAGTTTTCCATGATCATTTTAGTTAAAACTCAACAATTTTGCGCGCTCTGCGCGCATATTTTCTACAGGTTTTAACATTATAATGGACCTCAAACCATACCAAATATTCTAAATATTATGTGAGGGACGTTAAAAACTTCATACTGGACCATTTAAGTGTTATACATGCCAATTTTTGCGCGCTTCGCGCGTATTAATTTCAATATTTTCCATGACCAATTTTAGTTCAAAAACTCTTTTTTTTTGTGCGCTCCGCGCGAATACAGGTTTTAACATTATAATGACCCTCAAACCACATCAAAAATTCTAAATATTATGTGGGGGACGTTATTATCATACTTGAACATTAGAGTTGCAAATGCAATTTTAGCGTATTAGTTACTTAACAAGATGGCTTCAGGACAGTTTTTCATGACCACTTTAGTTCAAAAACTCATGCGCGCTCTGCGCCCATGTTTTCTAGAGGTTTTAATATTATAATGGCCATCAAACCACACCAAATACTCTAAATATTATGTGGGGACGTTAAAAACGTCATACTGTACCTTTTTAGTGTTAAAATCACAATTTTTGCGCGCTTCACGCGTATTAGGTTTCAATATTTAAGATCAATAAGATGGCTTCAGGTGTTTTTTGGCCCCCATCAAAACAGTCCTGGATACGCCATTGCTGCTGTAATGTTTATATAAGACTTGTATCGAGTGGGTCAGGCCGTTTGGTGAACCCACTTTTCTGAACCCACTTTTTTGAACCCACCTGAACTCACTTTTTCCCCGGTGAATATGTAGTAAATAATAAATAACAACATCCTTTGAAATATTGTTTTAAAAAATCAATTCTATAAATGATATCGAGCCACGTACCTATATAGTCTCCAATTCAGTCGTTACATAGAAAATATGAAAACGAAAAGACGTAAAAATATAAATAATGTATCCACAATTCATTGATTTTCCAATATTCTGTATATATTTGATTTGTAACGGGAAATCAAGAACAAAATACTTTAAAAGATGGTCTAAATAAGGGTTTAATCGCCTTAAAGGAGTTAACTTTCGCGGGGTTTTTCTTGTTTGGCGCGTAGGCCAGTTCAAATTACACTCTAAGAATCTAAAAAGTCATATACTACGCAAAGCATAACCATGATAACAACGTGCTGTATACGGCTGCTTCCATTATGTCGAGTAGGCCGTAGGGTAGTTAGGAATGTTGATCATTTATTTATCACACATTTTATTACTCTTTGTGCATATAGGTTTCACAAAATACCTTAAAACGTATGTCAAATAATTTATATGGACATGCTTAGAATATAAGTACTGTAAATGGTCCCAAATCTGGCCAGAATTAAACGTGATCTCTTGCGATATTTATGTTTGCTCCTACAATATAATATGATTTTCCAGTGACCCTTTACACGATCTGTGCTATTCTTGTAGAATGTAGATAAATGACCTCGCGTGCTCCCCAGAACGTACGTGGAGGTGTTGCATAATACCAATTACGGATGTTTCAAGTCCTTTATGGTTCCAGCGGTTTGTGTTGGCGTGTGATAGTCACAGCGAGATCAAATGGATGGTGGTAAATAGGGTGTGTGGCGGGGGAGAAAAATGAGGACTTGATTTCAAGTCTAACCCTTAGCATAATGCCCTCAGCGAGACTGAGACTATAGTTATTGCATTTTACAATGACACAACGATATGCACGAACGAGGTGGGGCATAAAATGAATTAAAAATAGGTTTTTACTTGCTAGTTTGTCTATCATAATTGTACTTGCTACACCATAACAACACTTGCAAACAAAAGTGGGTTCAGGTGGGTTCAGAAAAGTGGGTTCACGAAACGGCCTGACCCTTCTATGTATCCAGTTAGCACAATGATGAGCTTCAGTAAGCCTATGTGAAGGGGCCAGGGGGTGAGTGATCAGCATGGAACCGAGGCTGGCACATCTGAAATCAAGTTTCTTCTAAATGTCCACACAATTTGTCCTAAAATTACGACAACCTCACCCTCCCCTTAAAGGGACGCGAAGTAGTGTTGAAGATTTTTGTTTTCTAAATTGACCCCAGAATTCAAGATGAACATTAAAAATTACAATTATTGTTGTTGTTTCTACTCACAAAAAACACAGCGAAACTTGATTAAAACAGTACCATCGCTATTTATTGAAACTTTTCTTAAAACGCCCTCTATGTAAATATGGTTCGCGTTATTTATCACGCATACTGCATGGGGACACTGTCTACGAAAAAATGCGTATCACGGCTCGATCAGCATTTTGGAATCGACGTTTTGTTGTACAAAGAGGGCTGTTTTCATAATCCTTATAGGTGTAACTTCATACATGTAATACAATTATAAAAATATACAAATCCCAGTTGTTATCATAATTGAGGGCGCATCCTCCAACATATCTCTTCATGCCCCTTTAAATAAATTAAAAAAATTATTTTTTGAGGATTTTTATGAATAGTCAAAAATTATTATGATAATAAATTAGAATCTTCCAAATAAAAACGATTAAATGTATATTTACGGCAGAGAAACGTAAGTCTCCGGTACGACGCCTTTAATCTAAACCAGCTGTTTTGAAGCGCTGCGGTAGTACATATATAATAAGATTTGGGCGTGACTTATACGATAATGCGTGTTATGAATGAAGTATTTAAAACAGCTCATCTTAAAGATGTATGTTCCGATCACGTTTTTGGGGCTATGTTTTTTTTTTCACATCAAGATATTTTTATATCAGAAGATGTTTTTCTCATTATGTCTGTAAAATCTTAGAGGCCAGAAATCCATTTAGAAATTATAGGCTAAAATGTGGTGAATTACTGCCAAAAGCGGTTAACCACCAGCAAGTTTGTGTACTACTCAATGGGCAAATTTTGTGTGACCTTGCCCTTATGAAAATCGCAATCAATTCTGCAACCTTGCGCAAGGTTAAATTTGGAAAAATACGACCTTTGTTTGGTTCTTCTGAGAAGGTTGCGCAACCTTGCAGCAATCATCCACAACCTTGCGCAACCTTGCGACAAACTTGTGCAACCTTGCGACAACCTGGTACCACCTTGCTGGAACCACATTTTGGTGAATACATTTTCGTAAGGGTGTGAATCTAATATAATACCCATTGGAGTTATGCAACTCAAACTTTGGAATGTGACAATTTTAAGGATGACCTTTCATGTAAAATAGAAAACATCAAATTGAACATCGAGCCAGCAATCAGAACATCTGCCTTTAAACTCCGTAAGACATCGACACGTTAAACCGAATAGTTACAAATCAAGATTCAACGTTTAACTTATTTGTTGTGATATTTTCTATATACATGCATAAATAAAATGTAATCAGAAGGAATTGTCTCTTGTGGATTGATTCGTGAATTTAGCTGTTTAGTGTAATTTAATGAGTCAGTAGCACCGCTTTCAACGATCATCATAATAATATTTTGATCGCGCGTCAGAAATGTACCTACGAAGATCGCGTTAGTCTTTAGGACTGAACAACTGTTTACAAATGGTGCAGTCGTGGTGTCATACCCGTGGAGATCCGGTAAAGTTTCATAGTTGTTCTGGCTACATGTACGCGTTCAAAAACACTCACACCTTTCATTTAAGGAGGCAGGTCAACATAACCGCAATTACAGACTGAAGGCTGATTGTGGACTCGAATCCTGTCATCGGAAGAAACGAGGAAAAAGTCGTTGGCATTGGTACGGAGCTAGACATGTATACAAGATGGAGGGACGATGACGTTCCATTATGAATCGACACGATTGGCAATACAGCCTCACTCAAGTTTTCGATGATCTGTTTTCATCTGGTTAAAAATCCACAGATGGTAAAACAACCGGCAACTCCAAGACTGCAAAAAGCATCGTGTGTCGTCAAGATCATCACTACCAGAAGTGTTGACAAAGAATACAGACGTACCTGATACTTGCACGTGATTGTTCTTTACACTGGATCAGTATAATGAACCTTTCCATTTCAAAGGTCATTCCCGACATTTGTGGTGAACTTAAACGAATCAATGACAATCAGTGTATCCTTCGTACAATTTGTTTATTTTGCTCGTCGGGTTTGGAGAGCATTGCGTGGCAAAAGTGTCTACCAATTTCGACAATTCGTCAACAGCATTGCGTTCAAACCATTTTCTTATCTCAGCACCACCCTTGATAACAATGTCCATTAACGCAATTGTGTCGCCCTCTACGCCAAGTTTGTCGTCATCAGGCGCTGCGCCGAAAGCATCGCGATACAGATGAGGTATACTATAAGCGTCTTTGTTGTGCAGTACTGGTTGAAGATCGCGGAAGGCGACTAAGCTATCACCACACCGAATACTTATATTAATCGGAAGGATAACACCAACACTAGCAAGATTACGTGACAGCAGGTAGAAGTCACACCCTGATCCACCGTGGGAAATCAGACAGATTGGAGGCTCCTGACGCTCAAGGAAAAGGGCAATTTGTTGGCCAACGTTCCTGTCAAATCCAGACTTCTTCGAGTTTGGTGTTGGTGAGCCATCAGAAGTGAACTTTATAGTCCTGTGAAATTAGCTCAATTGATCAGTGAATGTAAAAAGACTGCTTTCATCACTGGTCCAGATGAAGAATACGTTGTCGATGTACCGCTAGGGCGCTTCAGCTAGCAAAATAAAAATTATGCTAAAGTTAACAATAATACGCGTATTACGTATAAGTCGTCATTCAAATGCATGTAAAATTTTATTAAATTGATCAATCTCTGTTTCCAAATTGGTTTTTATATATCAATGAAATCAAGACCTGAATATTTGGCTCATCCTGTAGTTACCGCCACATATTAAAACATTACTTCCAATCTAAGACATGTCACTGTCTCAACAGCGACAGGACACCCGTGTGCATCAACATACTTACTTGCATGTATAGATGTAGACTAATGAATGTATTACATAGTGACGGATGTTGATTTTTTACCATATTTACGAAATTAAGTGAAAGGTACTGAACATTAAATTCTACAAACTTAACAAGTTTCGAAGCTCACAATTAGCTAGTTAATAACTTAATTACAAATTTGACCATTTTGGAAGTTTGCTGAGAACAAAGTTTTTGGATCGATAATGACGGATATATTTCAAATACTCATTCTAATCAAAATTGAATTCTTAAATTTCGAAAGACTGCTTTTCCTAACCGGTTTCAACCGCTATTATCCTTGGTTTCGAAGGATAAAAGGCATCTAAAATCCAGGAGAAAAAACCGGTATGAGCGGGCAAATGCCGGTGGTGGTGTGTTTTTACTGGGGGATTTTAATCCGTTAGCAGTCATATGCCTGCTTTTTTTCTTCAGTAAAAACACGCTGATAGTGACCGAGGTAGAATTTTCGCTATACTTGCGCATTATTCAGCATCCGTCGGCATACAACAGTCGGTGATTTTCGAACATACGTCACATCGCCGGCCGTCACCTCCGATCTGCTTGCTAATGTTTAATACATAGTGACGGATGTTGAGTCGATGGCCAAGATCCGCCGCTTTCAACTGCCACTATCTCGTAAAGTTCCTGTAATAACAATATCAATAAATTGATGTCGTATTTCGTTTGATAAATTTGTTCAAAATGAACAATATAAGAATATAGCCCGAAGAAAAGCATTTTAAGTGATTTTGACATTCTGTGGACATAATGCAATTCATCAAATCTAGAACATTTCAGACATTCCGCGTCCGTCAAACGGTTGCGGACACCATCATCTGACATTTACTAGATTTGTTGAATACCATGATGATAAGACACCGCTTGAAATTTGAAAAGTTCAAGAAACGTTTTATTTTATGGACCTCTACACTTGTCTGGGTTGGAAGGCATAACAGGGATACCACATCCCCTCGGCACACACGGTTTCTTTGAACGTACGCCTAGTGCCATTATTTGCGAATTTGTGATTAAAAAACCGCCCAAGACTGCACGGATTTTGTTGGTATTGGTTCATTTTCAACGCATTGACCATGCACATTCACTAGGAGCCTCAAACCAATTGGAACTAGTGATGTGTGCTCTAAGGGTGCACACAACTATTACAGTCAACGTCAAATCTTCCGGCCATCGCCATCACCCAGCTAGTCCCTAAATAATGGAAAGAATGATTCATATTGACATTATTTGGCATCAAAGATGATTGAATTTGGTCTCTATTTGTTCACTGAAGAATTGTACCCGATATATTTTGAATGAAAAGAGTATACATCTACCGTTTTATTTAAAAATATTGGCGGAAGGATACACATTGAACACAACGCGCTTCAAGGTGTGATTTCTTGTTCAAAATGATTACTCTGTATAAAGAGGGAAATATTGAAAAATCTAAAAGGGCAACCCGACCTGAATTTTTGACCCAAGTTAGATCTATGTGTGTTAATTACTATTCCAAAATATTATAAACGTAGTTGCATGGTAATTCAAGATATCGCCGTTTACCTAAGGCACATTTCCCATAGAAATACACTATAGCGCGTAATAGTCGTGTGCACCCTTAAGAACACGTGTTTGTTTTTCAGTGTTAAATTTTTAAGTATAAATGCAAAAGCTTATAGAATTCTGAAATTCCATTTTGGAGATGTAGTCATTTGGAAAAGCATGTCGCCGAAAATAAAGTTGTATTTTGCACGTGCTTTTTAAACTTTCCACGCGTGGAAAATGTGCATATAAAGTACATATCTTCAGTAGATAGCATGCGGTGTAGATAGCATGCGGTGTATTGGCAAATTTTGTGATTATATTATGTGGACAAAACTCAAGGTTTAGCATTTGGTCACTTTGTAAAACATAACTCTCTAAAATGGACAACTGAAAAGGTTAAGTCTCTTGGTGTTTATTTTGGACACAATATGATAGAATGTTACAAGAGCATTTGGCTCTTCAATCAATGTTCCGATTTCGTTGAGTTCAAAAAAAAACATATAGCCTTTTTTTTGGTACATGTATTTCTATGTTTCTCCAAATGTTCCGATTTTTGTTCCGTT
Source organism: Ophiura sarsii (assembly GCA_035610835.1). Taxonomy (NCBI): domain Eukaryota; kingdom Metazoa; phylum Echinodermata; class Ophiuroidea; order Amphilepidida; family Ophiuridae; genus Ophiura; species Ophiura sarsii. The sequence goes on from CM069445.1 coordinate 15,876,791, forward strand.
TTCAAAATGATACATCCAATTTTTCTATTTCTTCTTTCTTGGCTTTCCAATGTTCCGATTTCCTTGAGTTCAAGAAAAAAACATATCGCCTTTTTTTTTGGTACTTATGTATTTCTTTGTTTCTCCAAATGTTCCGATTTGTGTTCCGTTTTCAAAATGATACATCCAATTTTTCTATTTCTTCTTTCTTGGCTCTACAATGTTCCGATTTCGTTGAGTTCAAGAAAAAACATATCGCCTTTTTTTTGGTACTTCTTATGTATTTCTTTGTTTCTCCAAATGTTCCGATTTTTGTTCCGTTTTCAAAATGATACATCCAATTTTTCTATTTCTTCTTTCTTGGCTTTCCAATGTTCCGATTTCCTTGAGTTCAAGAAAAACATATCGCCTTTTTTTTGGTACATGTATTTCTTTGTTTCTCCAAATGTTCCGAGTTTTGTTCCGTTTTCAAAATGATACATCCAATTTTTCTATTTCTTCTTTCTTGGCTCTACAATGTTCCGATTTCGTTGAGTTCAAGAAAAAAACATATCGCCTTTTTTTAGTACTTCTTATGTATTTCTTTGTTTCTCCAAATGTTCCGATTTTTGTTCCGTTTTCAAAATGATACATCCAATTTTTCTATTTCTTCTTTCTTGGCTCTTCAATGTTCCGATTTCGTCGAGTTCAAGAAAAAACATATCGCCTTTTTTTGGTACTTCTTATGTATTTCTTTGTTTCTCCAAATGTTCCGATTTTTGTTCCGTTTTCAAAATGATACATCCAATTTTTCTATTTCTTCTTTCTTGGCTTTCCAATGTTCCGATTTCCTTGAGTTCAAGAAGAAAACATATCGCCTTTTTTTTTGGTACTTATGTATTTCTTTGTTTCTCCAAATGTTCCGATTTTTTTTCCGTTTTCAAAATTATACATCCACTTTTTCTATTTCTTCTTTCTTGGCTCTTCAATGTTCCGATTTCGTTGAGTTCAAGAAAAAAACATATCGCCTTTTTTTTTGGTACTTCTTATGTATTTCTTTGTTTCTCCAAATTTTCCGATTTTTGTTCCGTTTTCAAAATGATACATCCAATTTCTCTATTTCTTCTTTCTTGGCTCTACATGTTCCGATTTCCTTGAGTTCAAGAAAAAAACATATCGCTTTTTTTTTGGTACTTATGTATTTCTTTGTTTCTCCAAATGTTCCGATTTTTGTTCCGTTTTCAAAATGATACATCCAATTTTTCTATTTCTTCTTTCTTGGCTTTCCAATGTTCCGATTTCCTTGAGTTCAAGAAAAAAACATATCGCCTTTTTTTTGGTACTTATGTATTTCTTTGTTTCTCCAAATGTTCCGATTTTTGTTCCGTTTTCAAAATGATACATCCAATTTTTCTATTTCTTCTTTCTTGGCTCTTCAATGTTCCGATTTCGTTGAGTTCAAGAAAAAACATATCGCCTTTTTTTTGGTACTTCTTATGTATTTCTTTGTTTCTCCAAATGTTCCGATTTTTGTTCCGTTTTCAAAATGATACATCCAATTTTTCTATTTCTTCTTTCTTGGCCCTACAATGTTCCGATTTCGTCGAGTTCAAGAAAAAACATATCGCCTTTTTTTTTGGTACTTCTTATGTATTTCTTTGTTTCTCCAAATGTTCCGATTTTTGTTCCGTTTTCAAAATGATACTTCCAATTTTTCTATTTCTTCTTTCTTGGCTCTACAATGTTCCGATTTCGTCGAGTTCAAGAAAAAACATATCGCCTTTTTTTTGTACTTCTTCTGTATTTCTTTGTTTCTCAAAATGTTCCGATTTTTGTTCCGTTTTCAAAATGATACATCCAATTTTTCTATTTCTTCTTTCTTGGCTCTACATGTTCCGATTTCGTTGAGTTCAAGAAAAAAACATATCGCCTTTTATTTTTGTACTTCTTATGTATTTCTTTGTTTCTCCAAATGTTCCGATTTTTGTTCCGTTTTCAAAATGATACATCCAATTTTTCTATTTCTTCTTTCTTGGCTTTTCAATGTTCCGATTTCCTTGAGTTCAAGAAAAAAACATATCGCCTTTTTTTTGGTACTTATGTATTTCTTAGTTTCTCCAATTGTTCCGATTTTTGTTCCGTTTTCAAAATGATACATCCAATTTTTCTATTTCTTCTTTCTTGGCTCTTCAATGTTCCGATTTCGTTGAGTTCAAGAAAAAACATATCGCCTTTTTTTTTGGTACTTCTTATGTATTTCTTTGTTTCTCCAAATGTTCCGATTTTTGTTCCGTTTTCAAAATGATACATCCAATTTTTCTATTTCTTCTTTCTTGGCCCTACAATGTTCCGATTTCGTTGAGTTCAAGAAAAAACATATCGCTTTTTTTTTGGTACTTCTAATGTATTTCTTTGTTTCTCCAAATGTTCAGATTTTTGTTCCGTTTTCAAAATGATACATCCAATTTTTGTATTTCTTCTTTCTTGGCTCTTCAATGTTCCGATTTCGTTGAGTTCAAGAAAAAACATATCGCCTTTTTTTTGGTACTTCTTATGTATTTCTTTGTTTCTCCAAATGTTCCGATTTTTGTTCCGTTTTCAAAATGATACATCCAATTTTTCTATTTCTTCTTTCTTGGCTCTACAATGTTCCGATTTCCTTGAGTTCAGAAAAAAACATATCGCCTTTTTTTTTGGTACTTATGTATTTCTTTGTTTCTCCAAATGTTCCGATTTTTGTTCCGTTTTCAAAATGATACATCCAATTTTTGTATTTCTTCTTTCTTGGCTCTTCAATGTTCCGATTTCGTTGAGTTCAAGAAAAAACATATCGCCTTTTTTTTGGTACTTCTTATGTATTTCTTTGTTTCTCCAAATGTTCCGATTTTTGTTCCGTTTTCAAAATGATACATCCAATTTTTCTATTTCTTCTTTCTTGGCTCTACAATGTTCCGATTTCGTTGAGTTCAAGAAAAAAACCATATCGCCTTTTTTTTTGGTACTTCTTATGTATTTCTTTGTTTCTTCAAATGTTCCGATTTTTGTTCCGTTTTCAAAATGATACATCCAATTTTTCTATTTCTTCTTTCTTGGCTTTCCAATGTTCCGATTTCCTTGAGTTCAAGAAAAAAACATATCGCCTTTTTTTTGGTACTTATGTATTTCTTAGTTTCTCCAATTGTTCCGATTTTTGTTCCGTTTTCAAAATGATACATCCAATTTTTCTATTTCTTCTTTCTTGGCTCTTCAATGTTCCGATTTCGTTGAGTTCAAGAAAAAACATATCGCCTTTTTTTTTGGTACTTCTTATGTATTTCTTTGTTTCTCCAAATGTTCCGATTTTTGTTCCGTTTTCAAAATGATACATCCAATTTTTCTATTTCTTCTTTCTTGGCTTTCCAATGTTCCGATTTCCTTGAGTTCAAGAAAAAAACATATCGCCTTTTTTTTTGTACTTCTTATGTATTTCTTTGTTTCTCCAAATGTTCCGATTTTTGTTCCGTTTCAAAATGATACATCCAATTTTTCTATTTCTTCTTTCTTGGCTCTACATGTTCCGATTTCGTTGAGTTCAAGAAAAAAACATATCGCCTTTTTTTTGGTACTTCTTATGTATTTCTTTGTTTCTCCAAATGTTCCGATTTTTGTTCCGTTTTCAAAATGATACATCCAATTTTTCTATTTCTTCTTTCTTGGCCCTACATGTTCCGATTTCGTTGAGTTCAAGAAAAAAACATATCGCCTTTTTTTGGGGTACTTCTTATGTATTTCTTTGTTTCTCCAAATGTTCAGATTTTTGTTCCGTTTTCAAAATGATACATCCAATTTTTCTATTTCTTCTTTCTTGGCTTTCCAATGTTCCGATTTCCTTGAGTTCAAGAAAAAAACATATCGCCTTTTTTTTGGTACTTATGTATTTCTTTGTTTCTCCAAATGTTCCGATTTTTGTTCCGTTTTCAAAATGATACATCCAATTTTTCTTTTTCTTCTTTCTTGGCTCTTCAATGTTCCGATTTCGTTGAGTTCAAGAAAAAACATATCGCCTTTTTTTTGGTACTTCTTATGTATTTCTTTGTTTCTCCAAATATTCCGATTTTTGTTCCGTTTTCAAAATGATACATCCAATTTTTCTATTTCTTCTTTCTTGGCCCTACAATGTTCCGATTTCGTTGAGTTCAAGAAAAAACATATCGCCTTTTTTTTTGGTACTTCTTATGTATTTCTTTGTTTCTCCAAATGTTCCGATTTTTGTTCCGTTTTCAAAATGATACATCCAATTTTTCTATTTCTTCTTTCTTGGCTCTACAATGTTCCGATTTCGTTGAGTTCAAGAAAAAAACATATCGCCTTTTTTTGGTACTTCTTATGTATTTTTTTGTTTCTCCAAATGTTCCGATTTTTGTTCCGTTTTCAAAATGATACATCCAATTTTTCTATTTCTTCTTTCTTGGCTCTACATGTTCCGATTTCGTTGAGTTCAAGAAAAAAACATATCGCCTTTTATTTTTGGTACTTCTTATGTATTTCTTTGTTTCTCCAAATATTCCGATTTTTGTTCCGTTTTCAAAATGATACATCCAATTTTTCTATTTCTTCTTTCTTGGCTCTTCAATGTTCCGATTTCGTTGAGTTCAAGAAAAAACATATCGCCTTTTTTTTGGTACTTCTTATGTATTTCTTTGTTTCTCCAAATGTTCCGATTTTTGTTCCGTTTTCAAAATGATACATCAAATTTTTCTATTTCTTCTTTCTTGGCCCTACAATGTTCCGATTTCGTTGAGTTCAAGAAAAAACATATCGCCTTTTTTTGGGTACTTCTAATGTATTTCTTTGTTTCTCCAAATGTTCCGATTTTTGTTCCGTTTTCAAAATGATACATTCAATTTTTCTATTTCTTCTTTCTTGGCTTTCCAATGTTCCGATTTCCTTGAGTTCAAGAAAAAAACATATCGCCTTTTTTTTTGTACTTCTTATGTATTTCTTTGTTTCTCCAAATGTTCCGATTTTTGTTCCGTTTCAAAATGATACATCCAATTTTTCTATTTCTTCTTTCTTGGCTCTACATGTTCCGATTTCGTTGAGTTCAAGAAAAAAACATATCGCCTTTCTTTTGGTACTTCTTATGTATTTCTTTGTTTCTCCAAATGTTCCGATTTTTGTTCCGTTTTTAAAATGATACATCCAATTTTTCTATTTCTTCTTTCTTGGCTTTCCAATGTTCCGATTTCCTTGAGTTCAGAAAAAAACATATCGCCTTTTTTTTTGGTACTTATGTATTTCTTTGTTTCTCCAAATGTTCCGATTTTTGTTCCGTTTTCAAAATGATACATCCAATTTTTGTATTTCTTCTTTCTTGGCTCTTCAATGTTCCGATTTCGTTGAGTTCAAGAAAAAACATATCGCCTTTTTTTTGGTACTTCTTATGTATTTCTTTGTTTCTCCAAATGTTCCGATTTTTGTTCCGTTTTCAAAATGATACATCCAATTTTTCTATTTCTTCTTTCTTGGCTCTACAATGTTCCGATTTCGTTGAGTTCAAGAAAAAAAACATATCGCCTTTTTTTTTGGTACTTCTTATGTATTTCTTTGTTTCTTCAAATATTCCGATTTTTGTTCCGTTTTCAAAATGATACATCCAATTTTTCTATTTCTTCTTTCTTGGCTTTCCAATGTTCCGATTTCCTTGAGTTCAAGAAAAAAACATATCGCCTTTTTTTTGGTACTTATGTATTTCTTAGTTTCTCCAATTGTTCCGATTTTTGTTCCGTTTTCAAAATGATACATCCAATTTTTCTATTTCTTCTTTCTTGGCTCTTCAATGTTCCGATTTCGTTGAGTTCAAGAAAAAACATATCGCCTTTTTTTTTGGTACTTCTTATGTATTTCTTTGTTTCTCCAAATGTTCCGATTTTTGTTCCGTTTTCTAAATGATACATCCAATTTTTCTATTTCTTCTTTCTTGGCCCTACAATGTTCCGATTTCGTTGAGTTCAAGAAAAAACATATCGCCTTTTTTTTGGTACTTCTAATGTATTTCTTTGTTTCTCCAAATGTTCCGATTTTTGTTCCGTTTTCAAAAGGATACATCCAATTTTTCTATTTCTTCTTTCTTGGCTCTACAATGTTCCGATTTCGTCGAGTTCAAGAAAAAACATATCGCCTTTTTTTGGTACTTCTTATGTATTTCTTTGTTTCTCCAAATGTTCCGATTTTTGTTCCGTTTTCAAAATGATACATCCAATTTTTCTATTTCTTCTTTCTTGGCTTTCCAATGTTCCGATTTCGTTGAGTTCAAGAAAAAACATATCGCCTTTTTTTTTGGTACTTCTTATGTATTTCTTTGTTTCTCCAAATGTTCCGATTTTTGTTCCGTTTTCAAAATGATACATCCAATTTTTCTATTTCTTCTTTCTTGGCTCTTCAATGTTCCGATTTCGTCGAGTTCAAGAAAAAACATATCGCCTTTTTTTGGTACTTCTTATGTATTTCTTTGTTTCTCTAAATGTTCCGATTTTTGTTCCGTTTTCAAAATGATACATCCAATTTTTCTATTTCTTCTTTCTTGGCTTTCCAATGTTCCGATTTCGTTGAGTTCAAGAAAAAACATATCGCCTTTTTTTTTGGTACTTCTTATGTATTTCTTTGTTTCTCCAAATGTTCCGATTTTTGTTCCGTTTTCTAAATGATACATCCAATTTTTCTATTTCTTCTTTCTTGGCCCTACAATGTTCCGATTTCGTTGAGTTCAAGAAAAAACATATCGCCTTTTTTTTGGTACTTCTAATGTATTTCTTTGTTTCTCCAAATGTTCCGATTTTTGTTCCGTTTTCAAAAGGATACATCCAATTTTTCTATTTCTTCTTTCTTGGCTCTACAATGTTCCGATTTCGTCGAGTTCAAGAAAAAACATATCGCCTTTTTTTGGTACTTCTTATGTATTTCTTTGTTTCTCCAAATGTTCCGATTTTTGTTCCGTTTTCAAAATGATACATCCAATTTTTCTATTTCTTCTTTCTTGGCTTTCCAATGTTCCGATTTCGTTGAGTTCAAGAAAAAACATATCGCCTTTTTTTTTGGTACTTCTTATGTATTTCTTTGTTTCTCCAAATGTTCCGATTTTTGTTCCGTTTTCAAAATGATACATCCAATTTTTCTATTTCTTCTTTCTTGGCTCTTCAATGTTCCGATTTCGTCGAGTTCAAGAAAAAACATATCGCCTTTTTTTGGTACTTCTTATGTATTTCTTTGTTTCTCTAAATGTTCCGATTTTTGTTCCGTTTTCAAAATGATACATCCAATTTTTCTATTTCTTCTTTCTTGGCTCTACAATGTTCCGATTTCGTTGAGTTCAAGAAAAAAACATATCGCCTTTTTTTTGGTACTTCTTATGTATTTTTTTGTTTCTCCAAATGTTCCGATTTTTGTTCCGTTTTCAAAATGATACATCCAATTTTTCTATTTCTTCTTTCTTGGCCCTACATGTTCCGATTTCGTTGAGTTCAAGAAAAAAACATATCGCTTTTTTTGGGGTACTTCTTATGTATTTCTTTGTTTCTCCAAATGTTCAGATTTTTGTTCCGTTTTCAAAATGATACATCCAATTTTTCTATTTCTTCTTTCTTGGCTTTCCATTGTTCCGATTTCCTTGAGTTCAAGAAAAAAACATATCGCCTTTTTTTTTGGTACTTATGTATTTCTTTGTTTCTCCAAATGTTCCGATTTTTGTTCCGTTTTCAAAATGATACATCCAATTTTTCTATTTCTTCTTTCTTGGCTCTTTAATGTTCCGATTTCGTTGAGTTCAAGAAAAAACATATCGCCTTTTTTTTGGTACTTCTTATGTATTTCTTTGTTTCTCCAAATATTCCGATTTTTGTTCCGTTTTCAAAATGATACATCCAATTTTTCTATTTCTTCTTTCTTGGCCCTACAATGTTCCGATTTCGTTGAGTTCAAGAAAAAACATATCGCCTTTTTTTTTGGTACTTCTTATGTATTTCTTTGTTTCTCCAAATGTTCCGATTTTTGTTCCGTTTTCAAAATGATACATCCAATTTTTCTATTTCTTCTTTCTTGGCTCTACAATGTTCCGATTTCGTTGAGTTCAAGAAAAAAACATATCGCCTTTTTTGGTACTTCTTATGTATTTTTTTGTTTCTCCAAATGTTCCGATTTTTGTTCCGTTTTCAAAATGATACATCCAATTTTTCTATTTCTTCTTTCTTGGCTCTACATGTTCCGATTTCGTTGAGTTCAAGAAAAAAACATATCGCCTTTTATTTTTGTACTTCTTATGTATTTCTTTGTTTCTCCAAATGTTCCGATTTTCGTTCCGTTTTCAAAATGATACATCCAATTTTTCTATTTCTTCTTTCTTGGCTTTCCAATGTTTCGATTTCCTTGAGTTCAAGAAAAAACATATCGCCTTTTTTTTTGGTACTTATGTATTTCTTAGTTTCTCCAATTGTTCCGATTTTTGTTCCGTTTTCAAAATGATACATCCAATTTTTCTATTTCTTCTTTCTTGGCTCTTCAATGTTCCGATTTCGTTGAGTTCAAGAAAAAACATATCGCCTTTTTTTTGGTACTTCTTATGTATTTCTTTGTTTCTCCAAATGTTCCGATTTTTGTTCCGTTTTCAAAATGATACATCAAATTTTTCTATTTCTTCTTTCTTGGCCCTACAATGTTCCGATTTCGTTGAGTTTAAGAAAAAACATATCGCCTTTTTTTTGGGTACTTCTAATGTATTTCTTTGTTTCTCCAAATGTTCCGATTTTTGTTCCGTTTTCAAAATGATACATTCAATTTTTCTATTTCTTCTTTCTTGGCTCTACAATGTTCCGATTTCGTCGAGTTCAAGAAAAAACATATCGCCTTTTTTTGGTACTTCTTATGTATTTCTTTGTTTCTCCAAATGTTCCGATTTTTGTTCCGTTTTCAACGATTTGAAAACGGAACAAAAATTTGTAACCCTAATTTGTGCCGTATATCTAAAATTTACCCTGTACTTTATAACACAGACAGTCCTAGACTGTTTATGTGCAATATCTTTTGGGGGAGGGAGAGGGGGTAGTGTGTATGTGGTGTGGGGGTGAGTTTGCCTGGGGGTGTTTGAGGGGATGTGGGGTCGGGCTGTGTGTTTCTCTCAGTGCTGCTTTTGTGTATTTTATCATGTAATATGTATGTATAATTCTTATTTTACTGCTGGTTTTTGTTCAACATATTTTTTATCTATTGTATACATATTGTACAGCGCATTGGTCTTTTGGAAATGCGCTATATAAATCCTTATAATAATAATAATAATAATAATAGACACTTATCCCAAATGCGTCCATTTAGTCTTTTTGACCATTATATTCTTCCAACTATGCTATAGCTTAATCAGTTCCAAATTGGCGCGAAATATTCATTTTTTATCTCTTTGCGCGCAAAAGTTATCCAAGCGTACGCAGGCAATTATGGCCACATGCACACGGTTTTGGTCGCACGCACGCGTCACACATATAATGCACAGTGCAATTGTTGCCTTCAGCTCGTCCGCATCCTTTTTGTATTCATTCTCTGCTGTAAGGATGCTTCACCAATTTGGAACTGATCAAACTATATACATACATACATACATACATACATATGAGATTTTATAAAGCGCTATTTCATTTAGATCACGGCGCTGGCAGCAAACAAACAAAACAAAAAGGTACAATCAACAAACAAATCAAAATGTACCAATAAAAACTAGTACTACATGTATACAGAAAGAACAATTAAGTAGGAAACAGATGAGTCTTCAGTTGTTTTTTGAAAACTTGTAAGGATTCACAGAGTCTGATGTTGTTGGGTAGATCATTCCATAGTTTAGGACCAGCAACAGTGAAAGATTTATCTGCGGCAGAGTTTTTTGTACGTTGAACAACTAGGAGAGATCGATCAGACCCAGATACTAATCATTATTATTATGATTTATGACACTATTTGTAGGTGAAACACAGCAGCCCGTTATCATAGTCCATCCGGTGAAGTCCACAGTAGCCATGCGAGGCACCACTAATGTAACACTGGCGTGTGTGGCTGCATTCAGTGGAGACCAGCCCTATTCATTCAACTGGCTGAAAGATGCAGCGGTAAGACAAATGGAGGTTAATTTTCTAAAGTAATTTTTAAGATAATGTCAAACACTTTTTGATAGGGTTATGAAGCAAGAGTGACCAGGCAGGGCCATAGACAGTGTTACCAATAGACACCTATATAGTGGTGGGAGTGAGTCTAAGGAAATTGAGTCCCACTTGAACATTTTTATTCTCGGGACCAAAAATCACCTTACTGAAATCCAAAACTAAAAGATCAACAAAGTAACAAAAGTGGCGCCCGAACAATCAGCCTAGAGTGTGTTTGGAGAAATTCCGGAATTCCGGGTCCCGCCCTAACAATTAAATTGAGTCCCGGGAGCACAAAATCCCGAAAATCCCAGCATACACCATTGTGATGTGAAAAGCTGCCCAATTTGTGCTCTCAACAATAGTTTCAATGGGACAATGATAGTAGCCAAGAATCTACTTTCTTTGGAAGCCTTCATGGTACTCATTTGGAATGCAATTTCGAACACTTATTGCAACTAGAAATGTTGATTCATTGTTCACTATATCCTCACCCTCAAAAACTGCCATACAATCATCATGAACTTTGTGTTAATTGTTCATGTTTATTTTGAGCTATCCCGCTATAAACATCTCAGTAGGTTTTTTTTGTTTTTTGATTACCTTTTTGATAATGTTGAACACAATTATATTTGATTTTAATCCAGAGATTGTACACCCACCGCCAGCTACAGGAAGTCCTGGAATCGACCAATCCCAGAGTTCAAGTGTCAGAGGAGCGTGGTCGCTATGGCAACATGAGAGAGATTACGATCCTCTTACACCTTAACTCTATCCAAGTGTCGGACCAAGGAACCTATCAATGCACCATATCTAACAACTACGGCAGACAGATATCTAAAGAAGCATCGGTGATTGTTCAGGGTGAGTATTCCTATCTATAGCGGTGTTTATGATTGGTCAATAATACAAGAAATACTCATTTGAATAGCCAATTAGAATACTGCATCTAAAAATATTTGATCAATTCACCATATCTAACAATAGGCTATCAGCTAGGGGGGTCAACCGGTACCAAATTGGGGGAGTAAGGCTAATAATGATTTTTGACAAGGTTTTTACCTCTAGAATAAGAAAATATGTGATAGCAAAATCAACTATGTAGCTAAATGTGTGTTATCACCAATTTTCAAAATGGCCGCCAAAATTTCTCAAAATATCAATGGTCAATGTAGTGTTTTTTCACTATTCACCCTATACCCTAAATGTGGGTATCTTATACCTGGTTTTAGGGGTAAGAAATGATTTTACAACTGTCTTAATGTCATTAGATATTCATGAGAACTATAAATCCAAGATGGCGTCCAAAATGGCCGCCACTTTACATACAAAATTTAACAAAACATTATAGTCGGGTATATACAGAGGGTTAGTGTGCACCCTCCCCCCAGGACTCCCCCAATCCAACTTTTTTACTTCCTATCATGATCCTAAGACATAATCAGGATGTTACCAAAAATATTTTCATAATGCTAAGAGGCTATACAAGATGGCGTCCAAAATGGCCGCCATAACTGGTCAAATCTCATAAAATGACATATAGCAATTAAATTGTATGGTGAAAGTATAGTTTTAATAGTGGTATGTATGTATTAGACCACTAGACACTCATATCCAGAATTTTTGCTTTGATAACACACCTAAATCCAAGATGGCCGCCAAAATGGCCGACAAAATTGGTAAAATTCCATATATTGGCATTATATATAAACCAACATGTATAATCAGAGTATAGTTTTAACGATGGGATGTATGTGTTAGACCACTAGAAACTCAAATCTAGTATTTTTGCTTTGTTAACATAGTTCAAAATCCAAAATGGCCCCCAAAATGGGTCCCAAAATGACTGAATCAATTGTCGAAATTCCATAAAATGGCATAATATCAACCAAAATGTAGTATGAAAGTATAGTTTTAACATTGGGATGTATGTATTAGACCACTAGTAATTCATATCCAGTATATTTAAATTGTAATAACATACTTTAAATCCAAGATGGCCACCAAAATGGCCGCTGTAAATCTACAAATAGTCTACATAAGTGTATGATAATCCACAATAGATATCGTGAGAGTGTATATTACATCACATTCACCAAATAGTATATTCGAAACTGCTAAGCTATTGCTTTTAGATACAAGGCCCACCTCTGTGACAATTTTGACTCTGTATCACTTTCCAAAATGGCTTCCAGAGTGGTTTAAGTTGATGTTAAATGACCTAAAACAATTGTTTTGTAAATGACCATACTATGTACCGTAATATCAATACCCCCAAATCTAATAAGACAGCATTCAATATATGTCTGTGATAAAGCCTAGGGCCTTTGTATCTAATTTGAGTATTTTTTTTGAGTAGTAAATATCCAAGATGGCTGCAAAAGGTTAAAATAACTGAAAAACAGTATTAGATTTATTGATAGTGTTAAAGATTATATCTATAGATTTTAATCCACCCAGTAAACGTATCTGTATGTGACAAGGTATGATTGAATGGTATAGACTCTATATTTTGATCAATTGGTGGCCACCAGCCTGTGGTAATTATTTTGACCATTTGGAGGTAATTTTATTGACCATTAGGGGGTAATTTTAATGAAATGGTCACTATAATCCCCATCTTAATAACATCACGTTGTCAAAATGGAGTCTATACCATTTAATTATACCTTGTCACATATACAAATATGTTTACTGGATGGATTAAAAGCTGTAGGTATATTAATTTGGTCATATCTAATGTAACACTAACAATAAACTAATACTGTTTTTTAGTTATTTAAAACTTTTGCAGCCATCTTGGATATTTTAAAATACTCAATACTACTCAAAACTATATAGATCTATAGCCCCTTTAGGCTTTATCATAGATAGTGAATGCTGTCCTATCATATTTTGGGTATTGGTATTACATAGTATGGTTGTTTACAATACAAACCATTGTTTTAGGTCATTTAACATCAATTTATCCATTCTGGCAGCCATTTTGGAAAGTGATACTGAATCAAAATTGTCAGAGGTGCCTTATTTCTAAAAGCAATAGCTTAGCAGTTTAGAATAATACTATTTGGTGTCAAATAGTATATAGTTTAGAATAATATACTATTTGGTGAATTTGATGTAATATACACTCTTACAATATCTAATTTGGATCATCATACACTCATGTAGACTATTTTTACATTTACAGCGGCCATTTTGGTGGCCATCTTGGTTGTAAAGTATGTTATTACAATGCAAATATACTGGATATGAGTTACTAGTGGTCTAATACATACACCCCAATGTTAAAACTATACTTTCATCATACATTTTGGTTGATATTATCCCATTTTATGGAATTCCAACAATTTTTTCAGTCATTTTGGGACCCATTTTGGGGGCCATTTTGGATTTCTAAGTATGTTAACAAAGCACAAATACTATATATGAGTTACTATTGGTCTAATACATCCCATCATTTAAACTATATTTTCATCATACATTTAGGTTGATATTATCCCATTTTATGGAATTTGACAATTTTTGCAGCCACTTCGGGAACCATTTTGGCAACCATTTTGGATTTTGAACTATGTTAACAGAGCAAAAATACTGGATATGAGTTACTAGTGGTCTAACACATACATCCCATCGTTAAAACTACATTTTTATCATACATTTCGGTTGATATTATGCTATTTTATGGAATTTTTACCACTTTTGATCATTTTGGCCATTAATTTGGTGGCCATTTTGGTTTTTAAGTATGTTAACGAAGCAAAAATACTAGATATGAGTTTCTAGTGGTCTCACCCATACATCCCATTGTGGGGTGCACACTAACCCTCTGTATATACCCGACTATTAAGTATCCACCATGTACATCCAAATAATCAGTATAGGCTAAGACTCCAAGACTCGCATCTCTCTACACCTCCACTGAGGGTCAGTCGCTCTTCAAGTAACATTGTGGCTATATATTCAACTGTTTAAAACCCTAAACATTTTTACAGAATGATCTAATGCAATAACAATATCCCCCATAACTACGGCATATACTTGCAAATCTACTGAATGCCAGTTATTTCCGTGCATATTTTGTGCATAAAGTTGTTGCTATGATGGCAGCCATTTTGTGAAATTGGGCGCCATATTGGATTCTATCTTTCTTGGATTAAAGTTCAGATGATGTATTTTATACTTATAGAGAGTTGTAAAGTTAAAAACATCTCAAAACGCAATGCTATTTGTTACAAATTCCTTCAAGAATATGAAACATGGTGTTTTTAATAGAAAAACATGCATTTTGGCGGCCATTTTAAAAATGAGGTGATAACACCCATTTAGCTACATGGTTGAATTTGCTATCACATATTTTCATATTCTAGGGGTAAAGACCTATCCAAAAATCAATATTAGGCTTACTCCCTCATTTTGGTACCAATGGACCCTATTTTGGGGTCTGGCTGATAGCCTACAACTATGACCGACAGATATCTAAAGAAGCATCGGTGATTGTTCAGGGTGAGTATTCCTATCTGTCAGTGTTTATGATTGGTCAATTACAAGGAATACTCATTTGGATAGCCAATTGAAATACTGCGTCTAAAATATTTTAACTCCAATCTTGATCATGGATACAATTATTCTAACAATGTCTCTGATGTCAAAACTATTGAATATCATTACCATATTTGAAATGCATTGAAATAAGTACAAATATGCCTAGTATTGGTTCAGTTATCCTTGAGATAGACTTTGGGACAGGTTTCTGTTTTGTATAATGGTGAAACTAATAGCCGTGTGGAGAGAGTTAAAGTCCTGTAACATATCTAAAGTCAAACTGCCCAACGATTACGCATAGAGTTGCTTTATACTATACACATAAATGCTCAGGGGCAAGAGCACTTACAAGCTTTTAATAGATGTGGGTTTTTTGCCCTTGAACATGTTTAATGTTTAGAGCGGACTGCCCAGAGTTTGTACATTGGAATTATTACTTTATACATGCTCAAGGGCCAGATGGAGATACGAGGTTTTGACTACAGTGTCGATGATGGCTATAAATGGCTATCAAGATTAGGGAATCATCCTGGGCCTACATTTAATCACACATAGTGTTATATCACAGGCCAGGGGGAACAATTATAAGTCCTAAGTATTTAGACCAACATTGCCAAGTATTTGATAAAATAATGAAGACATTTAGGCCCAGCATTTAGGCCCGGCATTTAGGCCCGGCATTTAGGCCAAATAAAAAAATTAACAAGTTTAGCGTCCCCACTGCTTCCTTATTTTGGTCCGCATTAATTTTCTCTTGATTTCAGTCATAACTTTATTGTTCAAGTGTTTCAGAATTTGAGACGTTTGTAACCGCTTTGCTTCTTTCTTATAAGCATTTTAAACAAGTTTTGTGGTGACCAACCCCTCAGAACCATCAAATGAAAAATATTTAAAGAGCCTCATCCTCCTCTTTATTTAAGGTTTGCAGAGTTTATCGCTAACAATAGCAATTTTGCACTAAAAGGTTTTTAAAATTTAAAACATGTTTTTTTAAAACTTTGCCTTCTCTCTCTCACATAGCCTTCCCGTCCTTCACAATCACACCAAGGGACAGCAGTATAGACCTCGGCGGCAACATCAAACTACAGTGCAACGCGAAAGGCCACCCAACGCCACAAATATCGTGGCGAAAAGACGGCGAAGAAAATTTTCCGGCGGATCGGGAAATGCGGTTCATCAGCATACCAAACAAGCACGACTTCTTCATCGTCAACGTGAAAATCGCGGACGAAGGGACGTACAGCTGCGTCGCCAAGAACGATGTCGGAGAGGTAGTCGTCAAAGCTAAGCTTTCTGTAACAGAAAATAATTCTTGAGTGACTTTTGTGTACAATTAATTAATCTTTTTTCACACTTTATATACTTAATGTACATTATGTGTGTTGAGAAAATCAAGTGTGAACATCTCTGACACTTAGATCTTAAATCATCAGATTTTCAACCTTGAGGCTTTAAGGAGCGTGCCGACGAGATACAAAACACAAATCGTCGCTGTTCTGTCAAAACCGTGTATGTTTTTCCAGGCCCTTCAGCAGGATTAGAGTAAAGCTGCCAATGGTTATACATGGGAAGTGTTGCTTTAGACATGTTCAGGGGGCAGGAACACTTACAAGGTTTTAACAGATGTTTTGGCCCTTGAACATGTTTAAAGCAGACTGCTGAAAGGTTATACATAGAAACTATTACTTATACATGCTGAAGGGCGAGATTGAGATCAAAGGTTTTGACAGAACCGCAACGATATACAGTTGAGTTGATGTCATGATATCTTTTCTACTAAGTATGGAATTTATCCACAGAACCACTGATCATCCTAGACAGTGTGTGTTTTTACACATAGTCATATTAAAAGTTTTGTTCATATTAGGTGTTGTATGGCAGTAACTTAATGTGCAGCGTGTCCCAAAAAACTGGAATCAAAAGTTTGCGAGCTTACAACTAAGGGTCCATATCCAAACTCTCAGTGCTTTTAAAGCATTTTTCTAGCGATTTAAAAGCGCTTTTCCAACGGTATTTCGTTCTATTGTTAAAAGCATCGGAAAAAGATCGGTGATTAACTAGAAACCTCTCTACTTATCTGGCGTTAACAATATAACTATTGTAGTACTCTCGATGGCTGCATTAGTGAAGCAGACAGATCAAAGGCGCAAGGAAGGTTGTGTTATATTCTTTAAGAAATACTATATTATAGTATTTCTTAAAGAATATAACACAACCTTCCTTGCGCCTTTGATCTGTCTGCAGCCATCGAGAGTACTACAATAGTTCTATTGTTAACGCCAGATAAGTAGAGAGGTTTCTAGTTAATTCACATTAGTGAAGCAGACAGATCAAAGGCGCAAGGAAGGTTGTGTTATATTCTTTAAGAAATACTATATTATAGTATTTCTTAAAGAATATAACACAACCTTCCTTGCGCCTTTGATCTGTCTGCAGCCATCGAGAGTACTACAATAGTTCTATTGTTAACGCCAGATAAGTAGAGAGGTTTCTAGTTAATCACCGATCTTTTTCCGATGCTTTTAACAATAGAACGAAATACCGTTGGAAAAGCGCTTTTAAATCGCTAGAAAAATGCTTTAAAAGCACTGAGAGTTTGGATATGGACCCTAAAAGAGTAGGAAACATAGATACAGGGTGTCCCAAAAGTCTATGCATGACTTTGAAGCATTGTAGTTCACAAAATATAAGTCGTATTGAAAATATGAATCCATGTTTAGAAAGAGGAGATGTGGGAAATAATTTCGATACCAAACATTAGAGAAACATATAGTTGTAATTCCACCCTAGAAGTAAAATATGAATTACTGCAAAAATGTAATTTTATACTTCGAAGGAAAATAAAGTTCATAAATCCATACCTATTGAGATTAACAAAAAGACGGATAGAGTTGGTTACACGGAAAGTGATCCGTCAATTGTTATATTTAAAATTTTACATTACAGTGATCCCATTATAATAACAAACTATATCACACATAGTTCTCGTTTCTATAGTGAAATCTAGTTTAAATGGTTTCCATTTATACAGAGACGTGTGCTAATGCAAAAACACAGACCTAAACAATTGAAAAACGTAACAGAAAAGTGAACACACACATCACACAGAGAATAGATCTCTTTGGACTGTTGGCTACTGCATGTCTTATGACATCAATGTGACTTGTTAATCTACCAGTCTTTTTTCTACCACATCGAGACAAATCATGCACAGTTCCTGTGTTCAAAAATGTATCCACCAACTTAAGAATGGATATTCTTCCTGGTGCGCATTTCACTTTAAAATAAATCTGAACTTTTGTTGAGTAAGTTGAACTAAATTTGTTTCAGCGTAGAACTATACAATTTGTATTTGCTCTATGCTGTAAACCATCTTGAATGAAGACTTTTGCTGTGCAATGTTGTCTACAACGCCTATTTATGTTGTGAGTGACCGAGTTTGGTAATAACATTAATGTTGCAAGGTAAGCAGTGAACTGTGACTAATGCGCAACGTTGCTTTCATATCGTTAATTTATTCGCACCTGTTTTAGCAACAATGTGTGGTACTTGGTATGAATGGTTCTCACATGGCTAAAAACTTTCAACCAGTTTTATAATGTTGTGGATTCACCAATAGGGTTGTGTTTGGTATCAAAATAATTTCCCAAATCTCGTCTATCAAAATATGGTTAATTTTATACCATATGATTTATATTTTATGAGATATGAGTCTTCAAAAACGTGCATAGACTTTTGGGACACCCTGTAGTTTATATTATACTTTTTGAAATGTTCTTCGTTATAGTCCGAGTTATTGTTAAGTTTTTCGGAGAATAAACCCCATACCGGGAATACTGCACATAGCGCACAGTTTAATGCAACGCACGGATGGTTTATTCCTTAAATCGGGACAAATCGGTTCTGACCACGCTCTATTCAAATCTTTGTATTTCAAAAAGTTTACATTGGATTGGTCTTCAAATTTACCTAATTAAGGTCAGGTACATTTTGTTTGATATCCTTAAATATAAACTAACCATAATTCCTACTTATTTCGTTATAAGCTCGCAAACTTTTGAACCCAGTTTTTTGGGACACGCTGTACTGCGCGTACCAACTGTAGATTCGTGAACACATTTTGTTTTAACGTTTTTTGAAGTGGTTCTTTTTTGACAGGTGGGGGGGGGGGGGGGGGGGGGGGGGGGCGGGCATTATACCGTGTATGAATTGTTGGATAGCGCAGACGGACCATTGTGAACAAAAAATGCACATTTTGGGAACTCTCAGGTAGGGTTGAAAATTCAGAAAAAATGAGTCGGTTGGGTCGTAGAACATGGTGTTTTATTGCTTATTTCTCTTATCAGTATTTTAATTTTCAATTAAATTGATACGATTTTGTGGGAGGATTCAAAATTTGAAGAAAGGATTGGAAAATAGACAACCTTGGATGTGAATTTCTTGTTGTATTTGTGTTTCAGTTGTAGAGGAGTATCACTACTACTAAACTAAACAGATAGTTTCCGTAATTTAGAAAAGAGATCCAAAAATGTAATTTGTATCTATGATATAATTTGTTTTTATCTATATAGAACATCCCTCCTTTATATTGATTGCTATATTAGTAATATATTATTGTTTGTACATTTGTTGTAAATAATTTATTTAACATAATCGCAGTAAATAAAAAGATAACAATATGATTTGTTGGTACTGACCACAGAAACACATAATTTCAAGCTAGGAAGCTTGTTCAGATTATCACAGATAATAATTTTTCTTCGCTGTTCCAGCCCTTCACCATGTATAAAGTAACTTCTTCCTATGCATAACCTTTGGACAGTCTTTTGTTATAAGCAAGTTCAAGAGCCAAAAACTTGTAAGTGCTCTTGCCCCTGAACATGTATAAAGCAGCACTTCCTATGCATAACTGTGGGCAGTTTTAGATTTATACACGCTGAAGGGCTGGAAAAACATACAAGGTTTTGATAAAACAGTGACGCTATATGGATTCCGTAATCTATTTATCTGGGGGACAGGACAAAGATGTGTTTTTAAAATCTGTAAGTATTGATTTGAAAAGATGTAACATTTTAAAGGTAGATGACCCGATTTTCAACTTGATGTTTTATATTTTACATAAAAAGGTCGCATTCCAAAGTTTGAGTTGCATAACTCCAATGGTTCTATTTTTAGAAGCGCAAGGTCAAAAGACATGTGCCCATTGAATAGTACACAGACTGGTTGGTGGTTAACCACCTTTGGCAGTAATTCACCACATTTTAGCCTATAATTTCCAAATGAAACATTTCTGGCCCCTACTATTTTACAGACATAATGAGAAAAATATGGGGATTCTTCTAATACCAAAATATCTTGATGTGAAAAAAAAATCATAGCCCCAAAAAAGTGATCGGGTCATATACCTTTAAGTAATAAACAACTTTTACAAAACACATTCTGTTACTTCCTTTTGCCATGGGGGGGGGGGGGGGGGGGGGGGGGGGGCATAGCATTGGTGATTGTGTGTAGCAATTAAGTATTTGTTAAAAATATTGGGAGTATGTAAACTTTCACTGTTCCTTTTTGTATCAAGCTATTTTCATGTATCGCATCAACTAGTTTGAGATATATAGGCAAAACGGCATCAGTTCAACACTCCAATAGATTTAATCATCCCACTATTGAAAATCTATGTGTGCATTATTTTATTCCCAGACATTATCCTAAATTCAAGAATAATTGTATAGTATCGGCTTATAAGTTGGAAGTACCAAAGTGAACTTGTTTTATTTTATTAACACATTTATTTGATACCTGTTTGCAGTTTGTTCCATAAAGGTGTGGGCCCAATTTTCTTGTAAACATTGTTTGTTTTATTCAAAATGTATATTATCTGTGCCTGGATAATGTGATAGGGAAACAGGTTGAATTGGGCTTTTCCATTCGAAATTCATACACCCCCTATGGAAGGCATCACCTTAAAGGCATATTATGTGATCTTTTCCAGAGAGCGCCCTCTATTCATTATTTTTTTTAGAAAGTAGATTTTCTTGCAGATTTACATTTCTGATCATAAATCATACATACATTCCAAGTTACAGAGCGATACAATTCCTAATTACCTCAAAATCATGGTTTTAGAGTGAATTTAGAGTGAAAATATAAACTGTGGGTGTTATCCGACAGTTTATTTTCACTCTAAAATCATGATTTTGAAGTAATTAAGAATCGTATCGCCCTGTAACTTGGAATGTATGTACAATTTATGATCAGAAATGTAAATCTGCAAGAAAATCTTCTTTCAATTTTTTTTCGATGTTGAGGGCGTTCCCTGGAAAGATCACATAATATACCTTTAATACTTTCCACGCAGCAGCTGTCTGCAGACGACATTCCAAAATTTCACAAAATGTTTCAAAAATGCCAACATTGTTGAATTTCATTACCATATTTGGAATCACCATGTGAAATGCATTGAAATAAGTTCAAAACATGCCTAGTATTGGTTCAGTAATTCTTAACACTTTCCACGCGGCTATTATTTTTACCATACACAGAACAGATTTTTCAGAAACCTTTCACAATTTTCAAAGTCTATCTCAAGGATTACTGACCCAAAACTAGGCATGTTTGTACTTATGTCAATGCATTTCTCATGGTGGTTCTGAATATGGTCATGAAATTCAATAATTTTGACATTTTTTAAACATTTTGTGAAATTTTGGAATGTCGTCTGCAGCCGTCTGCCGCGTGGAAAGTGTTAAAATAGAATTTGAAAGTTGATAAAGGTTTCTGACAAATCTGGTTTTTTTTTAAAATTGTAAAACCAATAGCCATGTGGAAAGTGTCAATCTTCCACACAAGGACTAAGGAGTGTAGATTTCAAATGGAGTCACCCATGCAAGTAACCCCATTTGAAATTCACACTCCCTGTGGGGAAGATTAAGGTCATGTCTTCCATAGGGAGGGAGGGGGTGTGGATTTCAAGTGGAATAGCCCATTCAGGGATTGGATCTAATTTGAGTAAAATCATGATGCTGAAAGAATGGAAAATTATCAAAAATATTAAAAAAATGTGGGTGATATGAGGATTATTTTCAATTTTATGTATATTATTACTCCAAATCATTATTAATACTGTGTTAATTGCCGAAGGTATTACTGTATTCAGGGCGTTGTTTTAGAATTTGTAAGTCTTCGTGTATATAAGTAACGAAAGGCAACCAACTGCTTGAAATATTTATAAAGCCAAGTAAAAAAATTAAAGTTGTGTCTCGTCCCCTCACGCATCCTTTTTCAGGAATTTTGTAATGTTCTTTTTCTCTTCTCTTTATTTCTTCCATAATATGTTTGTTAAAATATTTAAAAAGTTTATTTTTATTAATATATTAACTTTAGTCCAATCCCCAGAACAATGAAATAAAAAGATTTACAAAGGCCTCATCCTCTTCAAGTTACGCAACCAATCAGGCAATACCATGCTGTTAATGGTTATTTCGCATTGTTTATTTTAGAAAAGTAAAAGTGCCCTCATACTCCTTTTTTCCAAAAGTTAGGACGAGAAACTAGTTTTTATTTTTTATTTGGCCTAAAAAAAGGATGTCTTGTGATTTCTCTTTACGAACCATAGATGACTACTAATGCAAAAGCCAATATTTTCGCGTCAAGATATTTTTTTTGATATTATAGTCATTTTGCGAATTGTTGTTTTCGCGGGCGACCTTCTGGATGCACTGCATGAATGTTGAAATTGATATTTTTCGCGGAAAAATATTTTGCGCCAAAAGCGCGAAAATAAAACCAACGCGGAAATTTCAGCTTTAACAGTATCTAAGAGTTCAATGTAGAGTATTTTATATGAAATGTAATAATTATTATAGACCTGTATACATTGATCTGAAATAAAAGAGGTTCATTGATTTGTATAATACTGCTTTTGTCTCTAACTGTTTACTATTTGTATGGTAGATTCATTAACATGGGCCGTACCATTTCAGGAAAGGTAATATGCTTTCCCATGGAGGGGGAGACCGTGTCGTGAAATCTTAATGTGGACATGGGTCTATGCTTATAGCTGAGTCTTAACATTTTACACACCGTTATTATTAGTTTTACCATATTCAAAACAAGATTTTTCACCTTTCCTAACTTTCAAAGTCTATCTCAAAAATTACTGAACCAAATACCAGGCATGTTTGTACTTATTTCAATGCATTTATCATGGCATGGTGATTCCAAATAGGGTATTGAAATTCAATACAAAATTACATTTTTTAAACATTTTGTGAAATTTTGGAATGTCGTCTGCAGACGCCTGCTGCGTGGAAAGTGTTCCATTTTCCACGCCGCTATTTAGTTTACCATATTCAAAACAAGATTTTTCAGAAACCTTTCCCAACTTTCAAAGCCTATCTCAAAAAATACTGAACCAATACCAGGCATGTTTGTACTTATTTCAATGTATTTCGCATGGTTATTCCAAATATGAAGATGAATTTTAATTATTCTTACATTTGGAACATTTTGTGAAATTTTGCAGATGCTTGTCACGTGGAAAGTGTTAAATCACGTTAATATTCTAAATAATGACAGAGTTCCCTCATGCCATTGTTCTAATTGATTTTCTATATAATTTGATGCTCATACAAAAATGATTAAAATCCGAAGAAGAGTTATCCATTATGTGTCACTTTTTCTTTCTTTTTTGAAGAGGTTTTTTTTTGTTTTTTGTGTGTGTGTGTGCAACATACAGATCATTTCATACCAAAATACACTTTAAAGCTAACATGTTAACACAAAATGATATAAGGACAACAGAACTAATCAATGTGATGTGTTGACAAGAGACAATAAAACAATGACAGACAAGACAAGACTATACAAACATGTGAGAGAGATAGTTACAACCTTACGCAAACATGAAAATATGCAATCATTTAGGAGGAAGTAGGGCTCTTAAATAAATCCTTTCCATTTGTTTTCAAAATTGCTCACTTGTTTTGTGTTATAGAAAAAGCTTTTGACATCTTTAATCTTTGAGTCAATAATACTTTTTAATCTTTCAATATCGGGTTTGCTCTTTATATATTTAGACACCGATTTTGAAACAAATAATTCTTAGTACAGTATAACACATAATTCATCACTATATATCTAGAGTGGTTTGAAAAACCTAAAAATACATCCTTACAATCAATTGTTATGCTAGTTTTCAAAGTATCATTTATCCATAATTCATCATTTTGCCAAAAACTCTTTATAATTGGGCATAGCCAAAACATGTTCAATATTTTCTTTTTCTAAGCACAAATGGCATTTGTCATCATCAATCATTTTTACCAATTTTAGAAAGGAATTACTTGAAATAATACGATGTAGCAGCTTAAAGTGGAAATATCTCATTTCCCCCTCAATTGTTACTTTGAAAGGAAGAGACCAAATATTATCCCAATTGATTTTATTTGGGAGTTCCTGTAAACGCTCGTAATACATCTGGCTTGATGGTATTGTTAATTGTTTCAGACTAAAAATATTGCGTGCTCCACGAGTTGTTAACTTACTTATGTTCTGTTTTGTATATACCGTAGATATTCGATATCAAGCCATACAATTTAACGGATACTGAATTTGAGCCAAGTAATTTCATCAACGTTCTGGTGAGCGCCATCTCTTGATATTTATTTATAATGTTTGAAACACGCACAAAAAACCATTTCTCCTAAAGAAAGTTACGTAATTACTGGTGGCATGTTTTAAACATTTAATCAGATACGGTGAAAAGCAGGGATGGTAGTCTCTATTGATTTTTGTAGAAAACGTATGCTGTCTCGCTTGCACCTGTACAGTCAGTAGGGAGGTCACGCTGCATGTCATATTTTGTTATACGCAAGAAAACAATGGAGTATCAGTGACTGCAATATTTGCTAGATATAGCTTCGGAAAATGGTCTATTTGGGCATCTCAAAAACTGAGAAACGTGCTAACAATCAGGTAGAATTTTAGAGGAGGGTCAATAACATCTGCAGATCGGTAAGATGTATAGTATTAAACACGTTTTGTGACCAAATTTATGTCGTAAAATGTTGGAAAATTCACGTTTTGAAAATCTGTGGTCTTCGAAATTACTAGTCCTTGGTACCAAAATCCTAGATTTTGGTACCATGAAATGAACCCTCGTCTACAAAAAATTCCGTGTACGTATTGCTCTATCTGCTTGGAGATAGCGAAGACCACGGAAACTTCATAGCTTCATACCACGGAATGAAATCCGCCATTAGGCGCCATAGACATTACATGGCGAACATCGTACAGATTTGCACTGCAGTCCTCTGTGTAGGGAGTTTTGACAATAGCAAGGTCGTTTGACTATTGTGTTTGTGCATGTTTGTGACTACTGACCCCGTTTAACAATCTTCATAGCTTTCATATAGGGCTTGGGTGACCTAACTATTGACTGTGTATGACTGGGCATGGAAGGTTTGAAAAGCCCGGTATTACATTTGTAAGTACGGGTATTACATATAATAAAGGACATCTATGATTTTGAATGTGAATCGGCCCAAAAAGCCCAAGGGCTCAAAAAATGACACATGAGTTAAAAGTCTATTTAAGAATGTTCCACACTCTGAACGTGACCTAATAAATAATAAATATGAAGAAATGAAGTAATTAATGTAAATAAATAATATATAAATTAATAAGTATTATGAATAAATAAGATTATAAATAAAATAAAGTGTATTTAGGTCTATTTATATTTAATTGATTTATAAATAAACTACAACAATTTAGAAAGTAAATACAAAATAAATAATATCAATATAAGTGAAAACCCCGAACGAACGTTTCACGAAAGAACAATAATAAATATTGTATTTACTTAAAACCCTAACCGACCTAGTCCTAGACCCGACCGTTCTACGTATAGAGCACAAGGAATATAAACCGCCACAAAGATTCGAACCTACGACCTGCTGATTGAGAGTCTTAATCTTTACCAACTGGGCTATTTCGATTTTCCTGATATCCTCAGCCCTTTATACCCAAATATAGTTCTCATTCAACTATCCCCTAAATACACACGGATTTATCAACACTGAGTTGTTGTCTGTTAAATGAGTCTATGATTTATTAGATTTAGTTGTAATGAATAACAAATACCGTACTTTGTGAAACGATTCTAAGTTATTTTCGTTCGGCCTATAAACAACATTTGCGGTCTATCAAGTGCACAATTTAACAAAACGCATTTTGATTCTTATGAAACCTATGTAAATCCCTATCGGTTGCACAGTCAGACATGAAGGAATTACCTCAATAGAGTCCACTTCACTCATGCGTGCCCGTAACAAAAGGTTCTAGTTTCCGTGGTATTCGTTGTTCAGATCAATTCGATGCAAGTGTAACTGTTCAAAGAATGACCTATACATTTGGCGGGTTATTTAAAAACGAGTATCCTTCAACATGTGTGTTGATCTGTGGTATTAGTCAGGGAGCTTATATAATGGGAGAGGACACTCCTCCACAAAATTTCGCCTACTAAAACCAAATTCACGGGTGAAGCTTTTGTAGGGGGGCGCACTATCATGGTCGTAGCAAACCAGACGACCTAAGACGTGGTTGATTTTATCGGCTCAAAACATGGTTTGTGACACATAAATAGTACATCAATGGTAAAAAAAAGCTGATTGTGATTTAGAGTAGAACTGATTTGCTTGATGATGGCAGAATTTAGTTCTTATATGGCACGAAACATTCAGAATTGGTTATTTGAAATTAATTTACGTAGAACAAAATACGAATTTTAAATTGTGGATGGCTTCGTCTGGCAGTGACAGAGGAGGGGCGTTGCGCTATTTGCATTTATGAATATTGTAATCAGATCAGTTAGGAAGGACGCCGGATCGCGACGATCACATGATGTGAGGTCATGAATAATCATGACTGAATATTCATTTACAACGAATGATTGACAGTTTACGCTGTAACTTCCGGGTGAAGGTTTTATAGAGTGCGCTATAATACTGAACCAAATCTGAATAATAGGCAGATATGAAAGTCATAGGCCTGTATTAGTCTTTTCAAATTTGGAAACATACTATAGTTCCCACAAATATGACCGCCACATGGATGGCCTCTATTGCTATTCAAATCACATTTATATCTAAATCAATACATGTAGCATTGAATATAATTTAGATTACACACAAAAAAGTGAGTCATGTTCTGTTTCTTATGACGTTATTGCTATTACTGTAGCTCATTATAAACAAACACAAAAACACACACACCCCCACACCCGCATAACCCCCCCCCCCCCCCAAAAAAGAAGAAATTAATAACAGAAGAAATCAATATAAAGGGATAAATTGGTAAATAATAAATATACTTATAAATATGGGTAAACAAACCGAGACGTACAAAATAAAGGTTCTACTGAATATCGAGCTTACGATCAATGGTACCGATATCATTATGAGTCTTTATTGTAAACCAATGCCCTACCAACTGAGCTAATCGGCCACAGCAATTTCTATTCATGCGCATTCAAATATACGGATACGGATTTTTAAAAAGAATAAAACAATTATAGGTCTAATAAATAACAAAGCCGCCCCCCCCCCCCCCAAGAAAAATAAAAATGACAAAATAAAAAATAATAACAACAAAACGTTAACAAAACAAGACAAGACTTACAGAGAAATTGGAGACACAGAGAGGAAAATAAGAAGAAAAGGGGGAAGAAACATACAGAAAAAATAACTGTACAGAGTATCGAACTCACGCTATAGTGTACATTCTAAAGTCCAGTGCCCTACCAACTGAGCTAATATTCACACGATAATTGCAAAGCCCATTTATATCATTATATCAACAACTAGTGCAAGCCTCCGTTAATATTTCGTAGTTTTATAGTGTTTAATCAAACATATATATTAATATCAAGAGATGGCGCTCACCAGAACGTTGATAAAATTACTGGGCTCAAATTCAGTATCTGTTAAATTTTATGGCTTGATATCGAATATATCTTATCGAGTGAGGCATCCGTATTTTTCGTCACTCTGCTCAGCCTTGACAGATATATGGGCATAAAATACACATTTAACGCGAAAAGATTGGGCACAAGCTCGGCCAGGGTGGTAATAGCCATACTCCGGGTAATTGCAGTTATATTGAGAATCGTTTCAACCATTTTACCAGGGATTGACCCTGATTTATATGATGTATCCGAGGTGTGTTCTGGTCTCCCGCTTTCTAGAAGCAATGTATTTGAGACTAAATATTTGCCATATGGACGTATGAAACAAGAGCGGGATTTTATTGTATATACGTCGTACCATAAAATATGAAACACAAGTTGGCACTAAGCCAGGCATGTATTTTGACAAAGTGTTATTTACTTTTATCAACTCCATATGCATGTTGACGATAACATATTGCTATATCGGGATATTTAAAACGGCCCGACAATCAGCGTCACAAGCAGGGAGAAATCGGACTCTAAAGGAAGAACTTCGAATGGCTACAAAGATGGGCGTTATTGTTCTTACAGATATGATGTGCTGGCTGCCTATCTTTATACTCTCTATCCTCGTACAGAGTGGGAGTATTACAGTATCACCATTCACTTACACATGGATCGTAACATTTGTACTGCCCATTAATTCTGCTATCAATCCATTTCTATATTCCTTAGGGAGCAGTTCCATTTATACGCGATAAATTTATCGCGACTGTATCGGGGCCTGATATGTTTTGGACCCGATGTTTTTCAAGTTGATTCGCGATAAAATAGTCATCCGGCCCCGATAAAATAGACATCGGGGCCCGATACGAGGCCTCTGCCATACCCTGGGGTATGTTTAGCAAATAGAGCGGGACATTGTTTAGCAAATACACGAGGATAATACAATTTACGTTAAACATCCATAATCAATAACATTATCTCTAAAAACATGAAATGCTGAATTTGTACCTTACAATTAGAATAAATAGCCCGAAGCTCTATTTACATACCGACCACTTATCTTTCGTTATATTTAAACAAGCGGTAATACGCTACTCGATAAATAATCCTTTGCTTCTCGCAACTGTACGCGATAAAAATATTATCGGGCCTGATAAAAAACTCATCGGGGCCCGGAACATTCTCGCAATTTTTATCGCGTACAAATGGAACTGCTCCCTAAGGCTGAGTTCACATAGGAGTATACTATTCGGGTATACGGTGCACGTTTTGCAGGGCACGCGTATAGCTTAAATCGAAACAATGTAATTTCATAATACCGGGTCACATAAGAGGGCACTATTCGAAATGGCCGTATACCTGAGTATGGTGTAGTATAGTATAGTATACCTGGAATCGTGCGTGTTCGATTTTCGCGCCGCATACACCGTCCTGTTTGGATGCGGCAGCTGCAATTTATGTGTACAGGCGTTCTGACAAGTTCCCCTATCACGATTTATAAACAATTTATTGCGTAGAATATAGTAAGTTGGAACAATTGGACCAGTGGGGTAACAGCTGGGGGGGCAGGGGGGGGGGGGGGGCAGATGGGGGGGGGGGGGGTGGCACAGTGCTGTGCCCCCCTGAAGGTGCTCAGCAGGAAATTCAAACCTACCCACAAGGAAAAATTGTGGGGAAGGGCGATTTTTTTGTAACCGTGTGAAATTTTGTGACCGTGCGAAATTGTGTGACCGTGCGAAATTTTGTGACCGTGCGAAATTTTGTGACCGTGCGAATTTTTTTGACAATCCCCCCCCCCCCCGCCCCCACTTACGTGAAATTCACGGGGTGACTGACTGGGGAAAAAATTGGGGCAACCTTTTACGAAAATTTCTGTCGGGTCGAACTGGTGTTCACCAGGAAAAAATATCCTTTGCCCCCCTGGAAAAAATACCAGATGCGCCACTGAATAGGACAATAGGACTCCTTTGTACTATACTTTTTTGCAATTCTTGTGCACTTTTGTGTGCTTTTTAGCTTAATTAAAGCCATTTGAATTTTTGTCCCAGTATGTCCCATTTTGGAATTTTCGCTATAAAAGAACGTTCCCGTCACTTTTGAGAAATGCATGGGAGCTTATTTTCTTTTAAAATGGTTCTAGTTGACAAATTCACTAAGAAACTAAGGTAGGAAGAAAATGGTCACGGAATCAAAGATAATGACTCTACTACGAGTAGGGCTCGCGTGCTACCCTGTGTGACTCGCCGTGCCCGTATAGCGTTAGGCTGGGTTCACAGAGGAGTATACGGTATTCGCTATACGCTATTCGCTATACGCTATACGGGCACGGCGAGTCACATAGGGTAGCACGCGAGCCCTACTCGTAGTAGAGTCATTACCTTAGTTTCTTAGTGAACTTGTCAACTAGAACCATTTTAAAAGAAAATGAGGTCCCATGCATTTCTCAAATCAAAAGTGACGGGAACGTTCTTTTATAGCAAAAATTCCAAAATGGCCGCCATACTGGGCCAAAAATTCAAATGGCACACCAAATTGTTCGGCTGAGCACAAGGTTTCCGAAAGAGTATAGTACAAAGGCATCCTATTGTTCTAACTTACCCTATTCTACGCAATAAATTGTTTATAAATACGGTGATAGGGGAAATTCGGAACGCCTGTACACACGAATTGCAGACCGCCACATCCAAACAGGACGGTATACGGTGCACGAAAATCGAACATGCACGATTCCCGGTATACTATACTATTACTACACTATACGCAGGTATACGGCCTTTTCGAATAGTGCCGTCTTATGTGACCCGGTATTATGAAATTACCTTGTTCCGATTTAAGCTATACGCGTGCCCTGCAAAACGTGCACCGTATATACCCGAATAGTATACTCCTATGTGAACTCAGCCTTAGCGAATACCGAATAGCGTATATCGAATACCGTACACCGTATACTCCTATGTGAACCCAGCCTAATGTGCTATTCAAAGATATCTAGTAAAATCGCAGATTTAATCAGAGCCCTACTGCCTGTAATGGGGCCCTCACATGTATCCGTGTGAGCTGAGCGGCCCCTTACCGTGTGAAAAATGGGTGCGGACGGCGGCACACACGGTGGGCCGTTTCCCGTCCGTTGAACACGTTCAGGGGACTTTGCCGGCCACCGGAGTTTTGAACATGCTCAAAACTACTGGCGGGTGAGTAAAAGCGACGGCGAACGATGAGAGCCCGGTATGAAGACGGTATAAGGACGCGCACCCGTTCGCGCCCATTCGCAGGGCGGTGATGGACGGTGGTGGACGTCGACCATCTTAGCGACGGACTGCGAATGGCCGCATGCAGCCTGGTAACCGTTCGCGGAACGGACTCTCAGCAGGCATGTTGCAACTCTCTAAATGTAAAAGAGCTAAAACTCACTCTTTCGAGAGCTCTAGGAGGGACAGCTCTTTTTTTGGAGCGATTTTCACTCTAAAAAGAGTTAAAATCACTCCGAAAAGATTGGAAATCACTCTGAAAAGAGTGGAAATCACTCTGAAAAGAGTGGAAATCACTCTGAAAAGAGTGGAAATCACTCTGAAAAGAGTGGAAATCACTCTGAAAAGAGTGAAAATCACTCTGAAAAGAGTGGAAATCACTCTTAAAAGAGTGACAAATCACTCTGAAAAGAGTGAACTTCACTTCTTAGAAGAGCCGTCCCTCCTAAAGCTCTCGAAAGAGTGAGGTTTAGCTCTTACATTTAGAGAGTATTATAGATGTTGGTCGTACGAATTCCGGAATGCAAATGAAGCGGCGAGCTTGAGCGCTCAGCTTGAAAAGGGCGGTTTGATGATGTAATCAAGACGTTTCGGCCGGTACCCAAGCGTTCCGACCGGTTAGGAACCGGTATGGAGGTGGTATGCACACGGTGAGGACACGGTGAGAACGGTAAGCTAACTGTATGAGGCCGGTGATCCCGGGACAAGGCCGGTGAGAACCCGGGACAGACCCGGTGTAGAACGGTATGGACCGAGGACCCGGTGAGGAGGTGTTATGCACCCGGTGAGAACGGTAAGCAAGAAATGTATGAGGACGGTGAGCCCGGTACACGGCCGGTGAGGACCCGGTAAAGACCCTGTATATAACGTTATGGACCCGGTGGCCACAACAACAAATTAATGCGCCCGTTGACATTTTTTAGTGATTGTTTGGACTCTGTTGTTTTTCTATTAGACGGTAAGGTGGCCGCCTTACATTACCGCCCTGCGAACGGGCGCGAAACGGGTGTGCCGTCTTTATACCGTCCTCAAACCGGGCTCTCACCGTTTGCCGCCGCTTTTACTCACCCGGCAGGAGTTTTGAGCATGTTCAAACTTCCTGCCGGGCGCGGATGGCCGGCAATGTCCCCGGCAACGTGTTCAACGGACGGGAAACGGCCCACCGTCATGATCGTGTGACATCACCGTGTGCCGCCGTCTGCACCAATTTGTCACACGGTAATGGGCCGGCCAGCTCACACGGATACATGTGAGTACAAATGTATTTTACAGAGATTCCCGGAATGTGAGCGAAGCGGCGAGCTTGAGCGCTCAGCTTATAGGCTACAGGGCAGTTTGATGACGTTATCAAGGCGGTTCGGTCGGTACCCAAGCGTTTCGGCCGGTGAGGACCTGGTGAGGATGTGGTATGAGCCCGGTTCCAGGCTGATAGGGACCCGGTATAGAACAGTATGAACCCGGTGCCAAAAAAAATGAATGCGGCCGTTGACATTTTTTGCTGATTGTTCACCGTGTTGGACTCTGTTGTTTTTCTATAAGACGGTAAGGGGCCGCCCAGCTCACACGGATACATGTGAGGGCCCCATAAGGGCTGTCACATAAAAAAGTATCAAAGCGTCAAGCCACACGTGTTATTCGTCTTTGTTCAAATTCGCATTACTTAGCTCATTCTACCCCTCTGTTTGCTAAATTAAAAACCCTCGCTATTTATGACATTCATTGGGCTACAAAAGGTTATTTTCATGTATCAATTTGCAAATAACATATTACCCGATTTATTTTCTCATTACTAAGTTTTTACATTTTTATAGACCCCCAAAATTTAGAACTGATCTTGCTAGACATACTATTAGAAGACAGGGACCATTGGTGTCGTATCGTTTATCTTTGTTATATCAACTGATTTATACGAACAATATTTGAAAATACATTAAACCATATTTTTGAAAAGGAATCGGAGTCTACTGAACATGGATATCAAGAGTAAAAGGCATTTAAAACATTTGGTATTTCAGCGCCCTCTATTGCTCAAATGTGTCAGAGCGCCAATGTAGGGCTCACGTGCTACCCTGTGTGACTCGCCGTGCCCGTATAGCGTTAGGCTGGGTTCACAGAGGAGTATACGGTATACGTTATACGTTATTCGCTATACGCTATTCGGTATTCGCTATACGCTAAGAGCGCCAATGTATGGTCCAATATTGGTTGCCAACATGATGCCAATTGAAGAGCGCCAATGTAAAACCAATATTGGTCCAATATTGGTTGCCAACATGCCTATTAAAAAGTGCCAATGTAAAACCAACATTGGTCCAATATTGCCAATGGGAATCCAATATTGGCCCAATATTGGTCAACAAGATAATGCCAATGCCAATATTGCCAATGTTGGGCCAATATTGTGCCAATATATGTATGTTGTCTGGGTTATAGGAAATTATTTATAATACTTGACGATATTCAGGCCTTATATTATAGTTTTATGATTATTGGGGAAATAACGACATTTAAATAAGTACATATATTTGGAATTTGTTAATTCTTCGCCACCGAAATCGGTAACTGTCACGGTGGCCGAGTGGTCTAACGCATTGGTCTAATGACTTTAGCTATGAAAACTTTAACGCGTGAGCTCGAATATCACTGGGGCATTATTTTTGTAACAAATGAAACATTGATTTATACTATACAAATCCTTTTTTCGTTCTGGAAATGACATTTGAATTAATTGCAATTTAATATTAGAGAAGTGTACGGCTTTTCAAGAAGCACGGCGCGGCTACGGCGGATCCCGACGGTTTTCTTTCGTGTTGCCTGTGTGTTCTTACGATACCAGCACGTGACCAGGGGTCTTGCCATAATGATTGTCCCAAATATCCGGGGTGGGGGTGGGGGTGGGGGTGGGGGTGGGGGTGGGGGGGGGGGGGGGGTCATAGTTGCTTACACATAAAATTAATACCATTGTAATAATCAAAGAAAAATTATAGTTACAATACTGAAACAAATTGCGCGCGAATACATTTTAGTTAACATCCTCACGCGCTTAGCTTCAATATCAAATGTTCCCCCAATAACCCTATAGTCAGCGTCATAATGCTATGTACATAATCAAACTATGCGTGCGAACTTGTGCGCATTCGTGGGTCATTCTTCGGTAGTAAATGTCACATTTCATGTCCCGACATTTTGATATCCTATATCTGGTAATTTCGTCACACTTAGGCCGAACTACATCGTTTTGTGTATTTCTGTTCAATAACGTAATCCCCATCATAACAAAATCATAAAACGCTGGAGAATTTGTTTTTAATGTAACAGTTGGCAACGGTAGCATCATATATAAAATAGGCCAAGGTTCAGGACAAGGTTCCCGGGCAGTGTCCACATCAGATTTAGCCATCAATTGATCAATTATGGTATGTACCATTCTATCATACGAGATAAATGTTGACGAAGCATGCTAACCTGACGAATGTTACGGCGATACTGGTAAGGCGCTACTTTGTTGAGTTCACCTTTGCTGAAGTCACGAAGTCGTAATCCAGCTATTTCTCGGACGTCTTGCCATCCAGCTGTAGGGGATCCGAGGGGTAGGTTTTTTAGTGTGTGTTCTGCACGTAAGAAACTCTTGAAATGGACCGTGTTATTGTAGTATTCCTGAAGATGAGCTGGGAAAAGGGTCCGGGTTCTAATCCCGGTGTCTTGAGCGGCTATTTTCTTTGCTGTTTGGAGTGCGCCTTCTGGGACACCTTCGTGGTCAATACGACATTGTGGAAGAAACATGTACCAATTCCAATGTTGTGTGACAATAGTGGCAAACTTGTTTTCTTCGTTTAGATAGTTCCCGACGGCCAACAGAAGTGTCTTTAATCCTATGTAGTCAGCGACGTTGGACGTGAAAATGCGATCGTATTTTGGAGCCTGGTTCACCAATAATGTCCGATTGCTGCATTCACACACGATGAATGCGATACTATATCGCAACGTGGTGAGATGCACTATCGCCTGATGTACTTGGTCAGTGATATAATAATGAAACATGTCGATTAGCGATAGTGAAATCTCCGGAAAACGCTTTTTGACCAAGAGATGATCCCATGCACCAAAGGGTTGTAGATCGGGAGTCACGCAGTATATGAAATCAATCGATTCAGGGGATGAAAGCGCAAACATCATGTCATTCGTTCTTACAACATCTCCTTGCCCTTTTCTGTATCCTGTTAAAGTAGGGTTTCCGTATGGCAAATATCGGTTTCTTGCTTTAACCGTCGGTAGAAATATACCATTTTTGAGCCATTCGTCGTAAGATTCACGGTACTCCGCCTTCAATTCTTGTTTGTATTCATCAATCGCCTCCACGGAAGGCTTGCTAAATGGGTCATTTGGGCCCATTTGAGCGCGTTGCTTTCTTAGATTAATATACCGTGAGCACTTGCGACAACATTCAAGCTGAAGCCACTTTTGCCAAACTTGTACGATTAGATTCAGATCCGCTTCCGATATGTCAACTATACCACCCATCTGTTTCATAAGATCTGCTCTTGAAATTCCCGCAAGAGTTCGAAGGCACCCGATGAGGAATTCAAAATGGTCCTGCGACAGATGCAAAGAATACCATATCGTGGTTACTATTCCTGCAATGTCGCCTTTGTCTGCAAATGCTATCATCATGAACAAAAACAGGACATTACGTGCTTGAACGAACGGGTCGAAATCATTTAACGTGGTGTGGAGTTTGCCTTGAAATGCAGTGGGTAAAGAAACAACGGTGTGAATCCAATTTCGCAGATTGCCACACCCTACAGAGAGAATGGAATAGTCTTTCTTCAAAGCAGGATGCCTGTTATCGGATGTCGCGGGATGAGCCGTAGTACATTCGTTATTCTCCAAGTTGAGCATGTCTAATGCAATCGCGTTGCCGATGTAGTAAGGTTGTGCCATTGGATCCGGTTTGAACTTCCGAGTATCTACAGGATGCATACCCACGGGACCATCAAAAATCATGTTTGCACTTAATGCTCGTATTTTTGACTCGGTTAATTTCATGACTTCTGCACTTTTCTTACATGCAATCTTATGATGTCGCCAATGTTGCCGCTGGCATTCTTTTCCACAATACCAGACGTTTAAGCAACCGGAACACTGAAATGGAACAAAAACAAACACAAAATCATATGAGAATCAGGTAAGCTTTAGAATACCCTACCATTTGTATTCCTCACTGTGTAAGTGTATGGGTCGTTCTATAAAAGTCCCCATTGAAGACATGCAGTGGTAGGCTATACTAAAGGAACTCCTGAGAATCATTACATCCAGATCCCGCATATAGCCTATAGAAGATTTCTTGAGTTATACCAGCAATTTCATGTCCAGTGGTTTTCTGCTTCCTCTGTCTTTTCCCATCGACATTACCTTGCAACGGATACGGTGTTTGTTTTGTTGTTGCTAATTAAGGGTCTACAAGAATATCCCACAAATACAAGTAGGGCCTAGAAGAATATCCCACAAATACAAGTAGGGCCTAGGCCTAATAGTAAAAGGCAGTAGCCTAATGTACTTTTGTGCTTTGTGTTGTTAAATTCAAAATTGAACTTGATTCCATATGTTTATAGTATAAAGGTTCAGAACATTTAGGTTGCATTTTTTTCGCCACGTTGTGAGGGGGGGGGGGGGGGGGGGGGGGGGGTAGATGTTCTCGCTTATCTCAAAACGACTGCCACTTTAGGTGTAGGCCTACACATCTTTTTTTTAAATAGTTTCAAACCTGTACTCACTTTTAAGCAGTGGCTCGAGCTACTGATTTAACAATTGCTATTGATTGTACTCGATAAGCGATTGCTTGTTTGTATTTATTCGTTTCTTTGTTCTTACCTCTTTGAAGTTGCCGACAGCGTGACAACTACCACACTTCTGAGGTCCCCATACCTCACATTCAGGTCTGTGTCTACATTCATCAGTTACGCAACATTTCTTGGAACAATAGACAGCAATTTTACATCGACTGCATGTCACGTGATCATCAAGATCCAATGATGTTTCACATCTCCAACAATGGCCACGTTTCACATCCATACTTTTTGGTGATTGGTGAAATTCCTATATAATAAAAAAACACGTGATTAACAGATAATAATTCACTGACTGATATCAGAAAGCATGTTTCTTCAGTTTAGCTCAGTTTGGCATTCGATACGAAACACATTGGCAAAAGGCATACATATTATTTTATTATGTTTCATAGCATACGTATTGACGGTTGATCATAGCTCATATTGTTATGGAATTTATGGAAACACAAACATTAACAGGCTTTTCAAAAGGTGGCAGCAAGAAATAGCAAGTTTAATTATTTAATTAAAGGTGGTAAGAAGAGCGACTTGGAAAAGCGTACATTTGACCATGGACATTGTCCATAGTTTATTGACACATTGAGGAGGTACGCTTGCGGGTGCAAGAAAGTTGAGAGGTGTAAAAGTAATGCCATTGGTTGCACATTATTGTATCGTAAAAATTATTGCATTTATAATTTACTTATGTTTACAATCATATCCCTGAATGATTAATAATATTCGAAAAAAAATCATACTAATAAATATCGGAATTGACCAGGAAACGGTTTTCTTGTTGCCAAGCCATGACATTACAATATTAAATTTACTCTCCCATTTCTCTCTTTCTGCATATTATTATTGTATTGCGATAAAAACTTAAAAACGTCAAAAAAGAATTATAGAGCCCTACCTTCTATTTCGATAATTAAAAAGTCGTCGTTGTTCTTCTCGATGCGCTGTTTTGTTATATGTTCTTATTTTCTTGTCCCGACTTCTAGAACTTCTGTCCTGTAGGCCTATCCACTCCGATTGAAATGCGTATGCCAATGCTGCCTCTGGCTTTTAAATAAGTACTAAGTGCACTATCAATTACCCCAACCGGGGAATTTCCCAATTAAATTGCATGATCATTGCATATCGTAATGCCACTTTCCGGTGCATGTTCAATCCAGGTCTCAGTAGCTATGGTCACTGATCCTGAGATTTATACTGCTAAACACTTGCCAAGGAACGCACCATTAGATTTTCAGGGTAGGAACTTGGGTTGATTATATTTAGAACATTTGGTGGGTCTGAGGGCCAATATAATGTTAAAACCTGCAGAAAAAATTCGTGCGGAGCGCGCAATATTTTTGACTTTTTGAACTAAAATGGTCATGGAAAACTGTCCTGAAGCCATCTTATCAAGCTTGATGGACATTTCTAACATTTCAATTGGTCCAGTATGACGTTTTTAACGTTCCCAACATAATATTTAGAATATTTGGCATGGTTTGAGGGCCATTAAAATGGTAAAACCTGTAGAAATATGCGCGGGGGGGGGGGGGGGGGGGGGGGGTGGGGCGCTCAAAAATGTTCAGTTTTTGAACTAAAATGGTCAAGGGAAACTGTCCTGCAATGCCATCTTGTTAAGCTTGAATAAAGAAACATTCAAACTTATGCGCGCGATGTACGCAAAAATTGACATTTCTAACACTTAAATGGTCCAGTTATGACGTTTTTAACGTACCCACAAAATATTTAGAATATTTGGTGTGTTTTGAGACACATTATAA
The DNA here is from genome assembly GCA_035610835.1 of Ophiura sarsii. Taxonomy (NCBI): domain Eukaryota; kingdom Metazoa; phylum Echinodermata; class Ophiuroidea; order Amphilepidida; family Ophiuridae; genus Ophiura; species Ophiura sarsii. The sequence continues at coordinate 15,915,260 of CM069445.1, forward strand.
TGTTGAAACCGGTTCGAGCAAAAAAACACCCAGTTTTTTAACTAAAATGGTCCAGAAAAAAACGTTCCTGGAGCCCTCTTGTTAAGCTTGAATAAAACATTGAAACTAATACGTGCAAAGCGCGCAAGAATTGGAATTTTTAACACAAAAAGGTATAGTATAACGCCTTTTTAACGTCCCTCACATTAAAATTATGGGGACGTGACCACAACCCCCACCCCCATTTGCGCCGCATATGTCCCTACCCTTCCTCCTCCCCTACCTCCTTCTTTATATCCTCTTCTACTTTCTTCTCCTCTTCCTCCTTCTCCTCTTCCTCCTTTTTTAAACTATTTTTTCAATGGGGGGTGGGGGGGGGGGGGGGGGGGGCATGGCCTGCTGGGCCCCCTGGATACGCCACTGATGAAGTTTGGTAAACTCGTGCACATTTTATTTAGATACTAAATCAATTAGCCCGAAACGCCGATCCAAAATGTACACAGGCGCATGATCTGTGCATACTCACCACGCGTACATCTTCTGCGCCGCACAAAAGATATCGGACGGCGATATTGTTAGAATATTGGTCGCATCCGGGTACTTTGGTTGAACAATATTCAATAAACACAGTTTTATTGTACCGTTGCAAAGCCTGATATAAATAATAAATTATTAAAAATGACCCTTATAGTATTTTCGGAATAATGACCCTTATTGTATTTTCGGAATAATGACCCTTATTGGGTTTTTGGGTTGGTTTTTTTACCCTTATTGTATTTTCGGAACAACGACCCTTAAAGGGGCACTAATAGATGTGTTGGAGGATGCGCCCTCAATTATGATAAAAACTGGGATTAGTATATTTTTATAATTGTATTACATGTATGAACTTACACCTATAAGTATTAAGAAAAATCAGCCCTCTATGTACAAGAAAACGTCGATTCAAAAAATGCTCGTCCCGCGGGAAGTACGTGTGATACATGACGTGAACCATATTTGCATAGAGGGCGTTTTTCAATAAATAGCGATGATATTGTTTTAATCAAGTTTTGCTGTGTTTTTGCTAGTCGAAACAACAGTAATGGCCATTTTTAATGTTCATATTGAATTCTGAAGTAAATTTTTAAACATTTAAAATTTTCAACACCACTTAATGTGCCTTTAAGTTATTGTATTTTCGGAATAACGACCATTATTATATTTTCGGAATATATCGACATTTCGGAATAATGACCCTTCAGAATAATATCCCTTCCATTTATGACTCTTAGGAATAACGACCCTTATTATATGTATTTTCGGAATAACGACCCTTCGGAAAAATGACCCTTACAGTTATTTTGGAAAAATGACCCTTCGGAATAATGACCCTACCAGTTTATAAATTCAAACTGATAAGTCGTTCCACAAGCTATACAATCCAAACTCTAGCGCCGAGTTGCCCCAAATTAAATACACACAATTTTGGCAAATTTAGCGCAATTTGTCCTAATCCACTTTAAAAACACCCAATTGGGCGGAAAATGTTTCCAACTTGGGCCGTTGCAGGGAGCTTATATAATGGGAGAGGTCACTCCTCAGACAAGATTTCGCCTACTAAAACCAAATTCACGGGTGAAGGTTTGGTAGGGGGCGCACTATCATGGTCGTAGCAAACCAGACGACCAAGTTGATTTTATCCGCTCAAAACATGTTTTGCGGCACAAACATAGTACATCAATGGTAAAAAAAAGCTGATTGTGATTTAGAGTAGAACTGATTTGCTTTGATGATGGCAGAATTTAGTTCTTATATGACACGAAACATTCAGAATTTGTTATTTGAAATTAATTTACGTAGAACAAAATACGAATTTTAAATTGTGGATGGCTTAGTCTGGCATGCAGTGACAGAGGAGGGGCGCGGCGTTATTTGCATTTTATGAATATTGCATTGTAATCAGATCGCCGGATCGCGACGATCACATCATGTGAGATCATGAATAGTCATGACTGAATATTCATTCACAACGAATGATAGACAGTTTACGCTGTAACTTCCGGGTGAAGGATTGATAGAGTGCGCTATACTGAACCAAATCGCACCGGCCTGACTGAACCAAATCTAAAACAATAGGCAGATAATAGTTGAAAGGCAAGTTAGCGGTGAACAATAGCGTAGGTCAATTTATCCCAACAACGAACCGCGCTATTTCGAACCGCGCACTTTGGGTACTAACACCGAGTTAAACTCCCGCGGAAATTGAACCGTCGGTTTCAAGAGTGATCTTGAGGTGAAATCAAAGTTTTTCATTAATATTAAGGTCTTGAAAAACTCCTGATAAGTGCACCTGTCTTGCAAGCGAATAGATGAGGTGACCGTTGTTTACATCAGTAGTACAGTGTTTACAAATTGATTAGCGCCTGCTCTAAAGACATGCTAGAGGTACTAGTCCATGACTACTGCATACATTACTATATGAAAGCAAAACACACCTCACTGAGCGCCAATTTTAAAAGCACATGCCCTTATGGTGCGCACGCAAACCGCCGGGCAACCAGATTTAGTACCTGTTCTCTCATTGTGCTTAGGGATGCATACCATGACTACTGCACTATTACACCGTAAGCATGGTAAGTAATGATCAATCAAGTGTGAATTAAAGCACCGTTCCCTGTAGGTGCGCACGCAAACCGCCGGGCACTACGTCACCGGTCACACCATCTATTGAATCCAGTCTATATCTACAGTCATTCAATTTTTGTTTTGACCAAACAGGCTAGATAGGCATTTAGATGAATCTTTTAGGCATAATTTGATACCAAATTTGCCCCCTAATAACAAAGATAAACCATGATTAGCATAATTTAAAGAAAATTAGTCACTTTTCAAAAGTCACATTTTCAATATACTACGCGGGAAGAAAAAGAACACATGTTACCTGTCCATAATCAAATAGCCCGCTCACTCAGGCACAGCCCAACGCATCCCCACTGTGTGATCAATATCCATTTCATTCCCGGCCATTCAAAGTGCCACGCACAGCATTTTCTCGCGGCTTGCGTGCGTTGAAAATGTGACTTTTGAAGAGTGATCAATTTTTTTTAAATGGTGCTAATCATGGTTTATCTTTGTTGTTAGGGGGAAAATTTGGTATCAAATGATGCCTAAAAGATTCATCTAAATGCCTATCTAGCCTGTTTGGTCAAAACAAAAATTGAATGTTACTCAAAATTCACATCGGCATTTTACAAATCCGTCGATATCGAAAATGAAATGCGTCCGAGTAGTGTCTACATTGATATGCCAAACAGCATATTATGTGATCTCTTTCAGAGAGCGCCCTCTATTCATTATTTTTTTTAGAAAGTAGATTTTCTTGCAGATTTACATTTCTGATCATAAATCATACATACATTCCAAGTTACAGAGCGCTACGATTCCTAATTACCTCAAAATCATGGTTTTAGAGTGAATTTAGTGTGAAAATATAAACTGTCGGAGTTATCCGACAGTTTTTTTTCACTCTAAAATCATGATTTTGAAGTAATTAAGAATCGTATCGCCCTGTAACTTGGAATGTATGTACGATTTATGATCAGAAATGTAAATCTGCAAGAAAATCTTCTTTTAATTTTTTTTTCGATGTTGAGGGCGTTCCCTGGAAAGTATTATTTTATATGTTACGTGTATTATGTATGCCGTATATTGTTTTCGGGGGCGTTGTTTAAGCGCTGTGCTTTTTATAGAGCGCTATATAAATGCCTATTATAATAATAATAATAATCACATAATATACCTTTAAACAGCGAAATTACACAATATTCGTGTATTGAGATAAATGAGGGTTAATTTTAGCAGCTATTATTCTTAAATCGGTTTTACGGCGTGACCATTTAAGTACATTAAAAGTCATTTGAAGTGAGAGCAAAATGTGGAACCATTGGCATTTTTTCATTTGTCCATTCGTGTGCGATCGCGTTATATTTTCATTTTCAAAACAGATTGCGGGCTATGTGCATAAGCCTGAACAAGTTTCGTGGAAATCTTTTTCAACTGACTAACTAAAAAAACTGTGATTTCCTTTTTATTTAACAGAATAAATGAAGTTTTTACATTATGTGGCTCATTAGAAACGGAATTGATAAATCGCTTGAATCTTTACAACGGTTGTATAGTTCCCTTGATAGCTCAGAATTTGGTAGAGCGTTCGTCTTCAGAACAGGAGGTCCGGGGTTCGATCCTGTCACTGATCACAATGTCATACGATTTTTTGTTCCGTCGTCAAAATCAATGTTGTTGGTTTTGCTATAAACGATATTTTTTTTATATTTAATTTATTTATGATTGTTTGGTTGATTTCTTTCATGAGTTAACAGATCCAACCATTCTATAATCCCAAAGCAATAGGCCTACCTCGATATGCTCGGGAGTGACTTATATATGCTCGGGATTAAAAGGGGGATTCCAGAGGGGCTTCCCCATGACGTCAGAAAACATCGATGAACTATCTCGGTTTTAAATGTTCAACAGCCTGAAAATAATTATTTTCAATTTTAAAATATGTTTTAATGGTAAAATAATTATGAAACCCTCTAAATACATTTAAGAAGACGAAATAACACACTGAGCGTTTTCGAGTAAGTCAAATATAGGCTGGTTTGCACACAATGAGTGAGCGAGGCGCGTATGCGGAAGTGAAAGTCGGCTTGTCAAAGGTGCCACATTTTGATCACCATATTTTAGCTTTAAACAATGCGGCAACTTTCGTCTTAAACACTCGGAATATTTGAAACATGCAGCATATCAATTAACTAGTTATAATGTGCTACTGTGTTGATGGATTTTTTACGGCGTTTGAAAATGAGGGATTTACAGACGTTCATTTGAAATTGGCTTCGATTTCTTCCAATTCATGTAAGTTTTTACGCGGATGTTGCAGTATGAAATCACATATTTCCGGACGTACGTCACTTAATATATTAATTTGCTGTGATAATATCAAGTGCAACAGATATTTACTTCAATGTAGGTTAGTGGATCAACGATCAAACGGTCTCGTTTTGTTTTAATTTGTGCATGAATACTGGTTAGTTATTTCGATGTACGCAATCCAATAAATTTGAATTTTTAGTGTTTATATGTTAGGACGCCCTCGTAGTAGATATAAATTTGGGGTCAAATCGAAGTTGCCTTCCAACTAATGACATTCACCTGGCCGTTCGCCAAGACCCCCAATTTAGGGTCAGTTCGGTATTAAAGCCCCTCGTCGTCTGTATGTAGCAATACGTACGCTGTTGCAAGATCAGAGTTCTTTTATAACGATGGGTTTGGGAGCTTGTAGCAACTTCCTGTAGTATCGCCAGGAATATGTCACACCGTCTGTGAAGGTGAATCTTGCGTAACTCAATAAATGGTCACAATAAGCTTATCTGCACTTAAGCTTACAATCTGAGTAGTTCTTCCGTGGACTTATGATGCTGGCCCTTTATAATATAATTACTCGTGCCCATCCTAGAAGATACAGCAAATAATCCTTATGTAACATCCTGGTGAATCTGAAATTTGCTACACAACTTTAAACCCTGGTATCTTATAAATGTTTGACGGGTAAAAATCTGGCAATAGGAAATAATATTGAAATAATATTTACATGATCTGACTTGATGTCCCTGATATTTGTCTTACATTAACGTAAACCTTCATAAGTTCAAACATTTACCTGTCATTACTCGAAATGGATCTGGCCTGTTTTGTTCAATAATCTTGTATTCTGTTTTCCAGTCATATTTCAGATGTCACTATGATCCGGACTATGATCAGATTAAAGAGAGGGGGAATTCATCTGATGCCTTTTGTCTGCAAGTATTGCAATTACAAATTATTCACAAAGTTTGATAGATATATGATACATCTCCGCCGCTGTCATCATGCAAAGTATCGGCCTGTGTATACACAAATGTGTTCAAGGAGGAGAGACTGGGAAATATCAAACACAATACACAATTTATCATGTGAAGCCAAGTACGGGATTGGAAAAAACTCACACAAATGTTCATATTCTGATAAGAGTTTCCCACAATTGAGTCACAAAACCCGCCGAAGGATCGATTCCAAACCATATCATTATGCGTACTGTGATAAGACTTTCTCTCGTTCAGGCAATAAGATCCAACATGTAAGGATTCACATCAAAGAGAAACCATACAAATTTACTCATGAAAGGATTCATACTAAAGGTAAATCACACCAATGTGCACATTGTAACAAGACCTTCTCGCAGTCTAGTGAAAAGACCGTTCATGAAAGGATTCATACTAAAGAGAAATCATACCACTGTTCATATTGTAACAAGACTTTCTCTAATTCATATAATAAGACCAGTCATGAATGGATGCATACTAAAGAGAAACTATACCGATGCGCATTTTGTAACAAAACTTTCTCGCGCTCAGGTCACAAGACCGCTCATGAAAGGATTCATACTAAAGAGAAACCATACCAATGTGCATATTGTAACAAGACTTTCTCTGATTCAAGTAATAAGACCCGTCATGAAAGGATTCATACTAAAGAGAAACGATACCGATGTGCATTTTGTAACAAAGCTTTCTCGCACTCAGGACACAAGACCGCTCATGAAAGGATTCATACTAATGAGAAACCATACCTATGTGCATATTGTAACAAACCCTTCAGTCATTCAGGTAGTAAGACTCGTCATGAAAGGATGCATACCAACGAGAAACCATACCAATGTGCATATTGTAACAAGACTTTCTCTCATTCAAGTATAAAGACCCATCATGAAAGAATTCATACTAAAGTGAAACTATACCGATGTGCATTTTGTGACAAAACTTTCTCGAACTCAGGTCACAAGAGCGCTCATGAAAGGATTCATACTAAAGAGAAACCATACCAATGTGCATATTGTAACAAGACTTTCTGTCATTCAGGTAGTAAGAATCGTCATGAAATGATTCATACCAACGAGAAACCACACCAATGTGCATATTGTAACAAGACTTTCTCGCAGTCAGGTGAAAAGACCTCTCATGAAAGGTTTCATACTAAAGAAAAAATATACCAATGTACATATTGTAACAAGACTTTCTCTGATTCAAGTAATAAGATCCGTCATGAAAGGATTCATACTAAAGAGAAACCATACCAATGTGCACATTGTAACAAAACGTTCTCGCAGTCAGGTAGTAAGGCCGTCCATGAAAGGATTCATGAAGAGAAACCATACCAATGTTCATATTGTAATAAGAATTTCTCGCAGTCAGGTGAAAAGATCGCTCATGAAAGGATTCATTCTAAAGAAAAAATATACCAATGTGCATATTGTAACAAGACTTTCGCTGATTCAAGTAATAAGACCCATCATGAAAGGATTCATACTAAAGAGTAAACATACCAATGTGCATATTGTGAAAAGACTTTCTCTCATTCAGGTAACAAGACCGCCCATGAAAGGATTCATACTAATACTACCAATGTTCATATTGTAATCCCCATTGTAATAAGACTTTCTCGTAGTCAGGTGAAATAACAGTTCATGAAAGGATTCATACTAAAAAGAAACCATACCAATGTTCATATTTTGACAAGACTTTCTCTGATTCAAGTAATAAGACCCGTCATGAAATGATTCATACTAAAGAGAAACCATACCGATGTGCGCACTGTGAAGGCTTTCTCTCGTTTAAGGGATAAGACCACTCATGAAAGGGTTCATACTGTAAAGAAAGGTCATCGCATTCCAATGTTCATTGTGACATGACTTTCTCTCATTAGAGGTACCGTAAGACCCATCGTGAAAGGATTCATTCTTAAGAGAAGCCATACCGATTTTCATATTGTGACAAGACCGTTCAGGTAATAAGACCCACCATAGAAGGATTCTTACTATGAGAAACCATACCAATGTGCATTTTAATTAATATAACAAGACTTTCTAGCAGTCAGGTCACAAGACCGCTTTTGAAAGGATTCATTCTAAAGAGAAACCAATACCAATGTTCATATTGTGATAAGACTTTCTCTCGTTCAGGTAAATGACCCATCATGAAAGGATTCATACCAAAGAGAAACCATACCAACAAAACTTTCTCGCAGTCAGGTCACAAGACCGCTCATGAAAGGATTCATTCTAAATAGAAACCACATTCATGTTCAGTGTTTCTGCGTACCTGATCTATCGAAACAATTCCTTTTTCCCAATTTCATTTTTCTCATAGATCACTCAATGCGCCTTGAAACACTCGGTTATGTGTTATTTTAAGTAGAGTAGAATTTAAAAATACCAACTACTTATTAAAATGTCATTATTTCTCCAATAACTGTCTAGTAGACCTACCACTTGACTGTTTCTGGTGGTTGTTCTTGTTGTATTAATTGTTAGGCCACATATCCTTCATTCTGATTGGGTAATAGTTGATAGTGTCAAAGGCCCTGAATTATCCTTTCTTTATGTTGTATAGGTGACCTTTGACATTATGCTAATTATACAGTGACCATCCATATTGTGATTTGAACATTGTAGAATATAATTGTTTATGTTTGTCAGTTGTAGTGGAGTTACCAAAGAAGAGAGTTGTAGCGGAGTTGTCGGGGGAGAGATTTGTAGCCTAGTAAATAAAGTGGTAGAAGCAGAGAGCAAAAATAGTTGTAGTTGTTGATGAATCCGAGATCTCAACAATTGGTGTCAGGAGTGGGATTCTAACTTGCACACGTAACAGAAGATATATGTGTGAATAAAGTTCATCTGGATTATTTGTAGACATAATATTGAAATTTCTTGTGTACAAATCTAAAAGAAGTGAAGAATTTGACTCACTGTTTAATGACGTTTTACTACCACGCTGGTAGCTTCATCCGACTGGTAACTCTGACTTGGAAGATGTGGTGTTAAGTTGCAGAGCAAGCAGGTTGAGACCGAACACTTGATAAAGTCGCATGATTCGGAGATGGTGAATAAGAAGCTGCGGTCATCCTTGCGGATTGTTGATGGTAATCAAGAGATTCAGCAAGAGCATAAGACAGAGGAAGTTATATGCCGAGTCATAAATGTTGATGTTGTGTAGCAAGTTTGCTATGCATGTACAAATGTGCGTCGCAGTTGTGTTAGATTGTGGCGCAAACTGCGATGCTATACCGGTTATCACACACCCTGTCTTATGGTATGACATATTGAAATCTTTGTTGTCATGGCAACACCCATTTGTATTTTGGTGTATTTAGGGCTATTTTGCCCATTTCTAAGAAATAAATATGTTAAAATATGCCTTGTTCTTACAAGCTACTGACTCAAAAGTGTAATGTTGCAAGGTATTATATTTCCTCTTTACTGACAGGTAATGTCAACTCGTCAACTTTACTTCGTATCCTGTTTTTGACTCCGGCAACACTGGTAGTTTTACAATATTAAAAATATGCGTGTTTTACTCAAATTTGGTACTTAAAAATCAATTTGCCTTGATGTTATCTCATATTTTCTTTCTTGTTGGTATTGAATTTCATCTGCCATGTTTGCCAAGATTATAATGTATCAAGATTAGCTTGCCAACTTGAAATATCCGAGTTGTTGAAGATGTGTCAATACATAACAAAAACATCGGCAAATAAGCAACCTCAGACGAGATGTTTTCCGTGAGGTCGTTTATATATGATAAGAACAAAAGTAGGCCGAGTACGGTACCTTGCGGGATGCCTGATTTCGCCTGTACCCCATTGTGAATGATCACCATCAACGACAACTCTTTGTCTCCGTTTTGTCAAGAAGTTTGATATCCGTGTGAGTTTTACCAGTGACACCAAAGCATTCCATCTTATGCAGCAATCTTTTGTGCGGGATGTCTTGCTAAAATTCATTTATGATCATATCAACAGAAACTTTCGCATCAAGGGACATCGCGAGGTCATCGATGGTCAAAATAAGCTGTGACTCGCAGAGTGCTTGGTACGGATGCCATGTTGACGGTCCGTAAGGATTTTATTTTTGCTGAAGTGATGCATGATGTTACTATGCACAATATTGGAGTCAGTGAAACAGGTCGACAGTTAGATGCTATGGCTCTGTCCCCCTGTTTAGAGATGGGGCAGATGTTAGCTAAGAGCCAGTCAGATGGTAAAGTCACCAGATGATAAGGACTTGTTGAATATGTGAGTATAAGTGCTGGTACCAGTTCATAAGATTTGATTTTTTTTGCTGGAAATACTGTCTGGATCTTTGTTTTTCTTTCAGCTCACTTAACAATTTTAACACTCCTTGGGCAACAAAGAAGTCCGGCATTGGACGGTAAATACGCTGACTAGGAAGATTTGTTACCGGGCTCTTTTAGTAAATACTGACTCGTACGGAGGATTAAGGATTTCAGCCTTGCCCTTGCTGCCCGATATGAGCTCTCCATGGTCGTTTCTGAGTTCAGGGATACTTACCAACATTGTCTTTCCGTAGCTTTAACAAAGCTCCAGAACTGCTGGGATGATCCAATACTGTAGATAGATGTGCGTACCCATTTCCAGCATGCACTCTTAGTCTCTTTTTGTACAGCCTTCCTTATTTCTCTAAATGTCTGTTTAGAAACTTCTGGATCTTGCACGGTTAAATGCTCTTTGTTTCAATCTCAACCTTCGTTTTATTCTTTGAGAAATCCAAGGGTGACATTTCTTTTGGAAGTGCATTTACTTGAATGGAATATGTGTATCGATATTAGATAGCTCAGCGCTTCATACTCTGTTCCATTTATGGGAAATTCAAGATGTCTTTCAATTGATCCGTTGTGGATAACACATGCACACTTAAAACTGTCTCATCAATCAATGTCGTTGATTCCCCCTACTCTGTAAAGTAGCTTGTTTTGTGTTCGACTGCACTATCGACAAAGTTAAATTGAAAAGGTTCTAAATATCCCCACTCTATTATTCTGTGTTGTGTTATTCGTCAAAGAATTGTCAGTTATTGACAACGTCCTTAATTGATGTTGTTACTCTCTGGTTCGAGGCTATCTGTTCAAGGACACTTATGGTGGTCCTTCAATAATCCTTTAGTTCATCTTGAAACTTCACTTCACTTACTATTCTTGCTTTCCTTATTAAATGTCTTTAAACGAGACCCATGATACTGGTTTTTCTTTTGTCATCAAAGTAAATTAAGTCCTATTATAAGATAAAAAGTTACCACCTAAAATTCCCTAACCCTAACCCTAATCCTAACCTTAACCCTAACAATAATCCCTTCCTTTGCCTATAAAACAAAAAGGGCCGGTCAAGTGATCGTCTTTCTTATGACGTGATTGCGTACTGACTAATTCAATTACTCTCCTGTTTCAGTTATTAACACACTTTTTGCCTCACTCTATTCCGTGAAGCAATTCTTTGATACTTAAGGTCTTTAGATATGTGCGTTTCTATCTTGAATTTTAAGATTTAAACAAAAGTATTTCACAATAGTTCTTGTAAATTTTGAAAATGTTGTGTATCCTCTTTCGCAGGTAACAGTGTGTATTCTACGGTTTTCAGAATGTGTGATGTAAAATATTAATAGAGCTCCTCCACACTAATAGGGTGCAGGTTTTCTGAGACACCCAGTAAACTCTCGGTAGTAGAGCAACCATAGGCAACTGAAGTATTCCTGTGTATTATCCTGTTTAGCTCAAACAAGATTTGGTTGGATTTAAATCGGATCAGTATATGTTACGAGATGTAATCTTTCGTGCTATACAAATGAATAATTAACTTGTTTCACCTCAGGTGGTCATCTTAATCAGGTTTTTCATCATGGGTTGGACCTTGTTTCATTATATTTTTCTTAGACCAATGACAGATAGCTATTTACAGATTTACCAGCTCAACATGTTGACAATTTTATTCAATTTGACTGGTACATCTGTCACCCTTCTTAAATAATGGATTGAATCCTGTCTTTGAAAGTATTGAACCTATCTTTAACACTTTCCACGCGGCAGGCGTCTGCAGACGACATTCTTAATTGTCACAAAATGTTTCAAAAATGTCAACATTGTTAAATTTCATAACCATATTTGGAATCACCATCTGAAATGCATTGAAATAAGTACAAACATGCCAATCATTGATTCGGTAATCCTTTGGATAGACATTGAAAGTTCGGAAAGGTTTCTTACAAATCTGTTTTGTACGATGGTAAAACCAATAGCCGCGAGGAAAGTGTTAATTATACTTTACAAAGGCAAGCCATGAGTGTTGAATGACAACCATTCTGATACATGTCCCCTGTCTTTCTGTCTATAACCCAGACCTAAACCCGTGATTTATATGGTTTAACGTAGCTTTCAAATTCAATTAATGAGCGTTTTGGAAGTAGTTAGAAATGGGATGACAGTTGTACTGAGCACACGTGTTTATGGAAGAAGAAGAAGACGAAGAAGAGCTGTCTGTCTTGAATAACAAATTGTTAAAGTAGACTATATAATGTGTCCCCCATTCATGTAAGCACGATTGGACTTGGAGATGCGTGACAAATGGGGTTTTCATTGTTTGTTTCGATAATTTAGGATAAGTCAAGACTTGTTTAATATTATTGCTGGAGGCCTGTAGTAACTGAAGGTGTTACAATTATATGACAGCGACTTAGTCAAATGTATTTGAATTGAACTTGCCCTCAAAACATCGTTTAACTAAAAGATTTTACTTGCAATGTAACATAAATGCAAGTGAAAGTGGTAGGCCCAATCAACTGCAAAAAAAATCACCAACCAAATAAAATCTCTCACGGCAAGACAAACTTAAATGTCCACCATTACCAGCAATATCACTTTGAAGAAAACTAAAACTAAATCAAATGGCCATGACTTGCAACAAGACTAACATATTCCACACTGTCTGTGTTATAAAAAGGCATTTGAAAGTATCCACTTCAAAATGGTACTTCAACATCAAAATAAGTACGTACATTTTAAAGGGGCACTGACAGCGTTCGAAATAAGAAAAATATATTGGTCATCCACCGGATAACCTAGGTTGGGATTTTGGTCATCCGCCAATATTTTTGGTTATCCGCATTTTTTTCAGTGGCAAGCTCAAAAAAAGCGAGTCTTCATATATACACATACATATAATTATTGACAAATCCACATTAACCTCTATGCTCCATAAACAACTTTCTCTTTATTTTACAATCTCCTCTCTTTTAACTACTATTTTTTCTTCAGTCACTTATTTGTTCTAGTCGTCACGTTCTTTCAGTACGTCCCTCAATAGGACGACCAGCTGTAAGCCCTGACATGCATCCTGATGATCCTCTTCTTCACTCGTTCATCTCCCGACTCCATTGGATCTGTATCCAGGTCATCCCCATCTGACTCAGCATCATGTTTCACAACTGCAAGGTCGGTGTCGTCCACTGTGTCAGTGTCATCCTCATTTACAGCTTCTAATGCATCCTGATGATCCTCTTCTTCATTCTCATCTCCCGACTCCATTGGATCTGTATCCAGGTCATCCTCATCCGACTCAGCCTCACGTTCTACAACTGCAGGGTCGGTGTCGTCCGCTGTGTCAGTGTCATCTTCATTTGCAACTTCTAATGCATCCGGATGATCCTCTTCTTCACTTTTATCTCCCGACTCCATTGGATCTGTATCAAAGTCATCCTCATCTGACGCAGCCTCAAGTTCCACAACTGCAACTGCAGGGTCGGTGTCGTCAGCTGTGTCATTGTCATCCTCATGTGCAGCTTCTATGGGTTGGTTCATTCGCGACCATGACTTGTTCTTTTGAGTACGTCTCTCAATATGACGGTCAGGTCTATAGCCTCTAATGCATCCTGGTGATCCTTTTCTTCACTTTCATCTCCCATCATTTTGGTCATCCGCCGGATGATCGGCCAAGAAAAACTGGTCATCCGCCGGTAGATTTGGTCATTTCGGATGACCGGATGGCCGCTATTTCGAACGCTGGGCACTGAGAGATGGGATGCGCCCTCAATTTTCTTGAAAAGCAGGTTTATTTTCACCTCTTAATACTTAGGCATTTATTAACTACGATATGAAACCGTTTAACTTAATTCGCTGTAAATCGGGTAAAATGTCATGATTTGGTAATTTCGATGTAGATCACATCGAAATTATCAGCACCACTCGCCACATGAATTGCGTCAATCGACTTTCTATCTAGCGCCATCATTTAGATGAATCAGCCGATTAACGTGTTTGGAGGTTTGAGGGAGGGACCTAAAATAATAGTGGGAAAGAAATAGTTATGAAACAAATTAAAAAAATGTTGTTTAAAGAATTTTATTTCTTTTTTTAATGAAAATGGGAACAAGTTCCATATCCCTTACCAAATATTGAAAAGAAATTGGTAAAGGAACTATACCTATGACTTTATTATTCCTCAGTTACTTTTCAAATTGCATTCATGTCTACTAAATGATAAATTCGTTACCCCTGTTTGTTCTCATGCAATACTGAAAATATTAATGGTTTGTTTCCAATATCACATTCGGCTATCGCTTCATACGTGATATTGGAAACAAACCATACATATTTTCCCGTATTGCGTGAACAAACAGGGCATAACTAATAGTATCTGGGGGTATAAAGCAAAGTCCGATCCGATGTTACTAAGGTCTAATTTCTAAATACTTGACTAGCAAGTTTGAAATACATTTACATATGCTGATCAAGTAAATGAAACATTCATCCATAAACTTCAATTTGAAAATGTGCAGCTTTTTTCAACCAATAACCCCTACTGTTTGGGAAATGTTGCAATATTTTCACTAAATGATATTTTTACTAAATCATACCCTTTTGAGATTTTTTTTATTTATATAACCCAATATGCCGCGCTTTTGTTATCTCTCATCCAAAAAACCTTTTGCTTCCACGTGCATCGTACTAGAATGCCCTAGGGTGGCAAAGTGTAAACTTTAATGTAAGCCTGATTTCATTGGGGTTATCAGAATAGATTTTTCGCTACGGACCAGCAAATAGCGCCTTCCCTTTTTCACGTTTACTAAAATACCTCCATTTAGGCAGGTGCTTCCGCCCGGGGCACTCTTTAGGTTTATAAACCTCACATTTTCAAACTTAGTCTTCGTGCTTGTCCGGAACTATTACAGGAATACACACATTGTGCATTAATTTGGTGTGGTGGTCTCTTAAGTGTACCACCGCACATCCGGGCTTGTAGCTTGCCTTCACTATCTGCTGTTAACACTTTCAACGCGGCTATCAGTTTTACCGTTACAAAACTGATTTTTCAGATACCTTTCCCAACTTTCAAATTCTTATCTCAAGTATTACTGAACCAATACAAGGCATGTTTGTGCTTTTTACAATGCATTTCTCATGGTGATTCCAAATATGGTAATGAAATTCAATGATGGTGACATTTTTGAAACATTTGTGAACTTTTAGAATGTCGTCTGCAGACGCCTGCCACGTGGAAAGTGTTAAGGCATCGTTTGATGAGTTGTAGAGACTCCAGGTTAGCCTTCAATCCTTAGTGGTTGGTTCCTGAAGAAATTAAATAAAACAGAATAGAATGAAACAAGGAA
Source organism: Ophiura sarsii (assembly GCA_035610835.1). Taxonomy (NCBI): domain Eukaryota; kingdom Metazoa; phylum Echinodermata; class Ophiuroidea; order Amphilepidida; family Ophiuridae; genus Ophiura; species Ophiura sarsii. The sequence continues at coordinate 15,930,771 of CM069445.1, forward strand.
CAAGGCTTATTACTATTTATAGACTCATAATTGCTTTCATTTAGCTTGTTACGCGTGTACTAATCCTCATTCGAGAAGGAAAGAAAGGTACAACTATCTTTTTGAGTGGAAAAATAAGGATGAACAATATCTGGAGTCAAATGAAAATCCTATCCGAGGTTAATCGGGTGTGTTAGAGGCTCAAAAAGTGGTATTTTGCTATAAGTATTGACTTTTAGTCTAAAATTCAAATACTTGAAGCAGGTTTGAAGTTCATTTGCGACTATTATTTACACACTTGAGTCCCGTGCTCCACGCTTGTATCATTTTACCTTCACTGCCTGTGGTATGTTTATTCAAGGCAGTGGTCTCATTAAGCAGGCTAGTTTGAGATGTAGGATCTCCGCCCGAGCCCTCGATTATCGAATCTAAGATGTCCAACATAAACGTCAAGTGTAACTAGTATGAGATGAGAAACAATATTAAGTACTATTTGCATGATTTAAAAACCTTTTTGTGTGTGCTTGTATTACACGTCTTTAAAGACGGTACATTATACTTAGCCCAGATATGTATACGTTATTTCTGATCTTTAACGGAAGTGCGGGAACAGCGAAACATCATTAGGGATCTTTAAAGGCAGCGTTGGAACAGGAAACATACGTCATTAGTGATCTTTAAGGGAAACGCTGGAATAGGGATTGATATGATTATAGAATTATTAAAGGGAGGGTTGTAACAGTGAAACACGTGATCGAGTGATCTTTACAGGAAGCGCTGGAACAAGGAAACGTACGTTAGCGGGTGATCCTTACAGGGAGCGATTGAATATTTGTAATTTCCCTCACTATGCAATAAGGCCTGCTGCTGGATGTGGCTATATGTCACAACATATATAGTTCAACAGTCACATACTAATAGAAAATAAATTACGACCAGCAGCAGTCCTTAATGCATAGTGATGGAAATTACAATTGTACATGTCAGATTGCACACCAGTAAATGATTTACCAGAAACCTTTCCCAAACTTTCAAAGTCTATCTTTAATATTAATTAACCAATATTAGGCATAGAAGCATGTAGACTGATATTGGGTTTGATCATGATTTTAGGAATAATTTAGATACCTTTTTCGAACCATTGTGTTTGAACTCCGTAGCTTTCGAGGTCATCACGACCCCTTCATTCAGCGTAGTGTTTACTTCCCTCTGTTTGTTAAGATCAGAGAGGCAATTGAAATCAGGACACAGAAACGGACCCTCAACCGAGACACCGGCTACGACCTACCCGCCATCTACGATGACCTGCTGTCATGTGATCGCCCTAAAGGTGGTCATGTGACAAACGGAGGGAAGTAAACACTACGCTGAATGAAGGGGTCGTGATGACCTCGAAAGCTACGGAGCTCAAACACAATGGTTCGAAAAAGGTATCTAAATTATTCCTAATATTAGGCATGTTTGTACTTATTAAATGCATTTCTCAATGACATTCCAAATATTGTGATGAAATTCAATATTTGTGCTATTTGTGATATTTTTGAAACATTAGTAAACATTTTGGAACTGTCATCTCAAGTCAACTAGAGAAGGCAACAACACATTTCTGAAATGTGCTAGCCATTACCATTATGCCATCTGATGCTGAGGCGTGTTTGCTATTATCATTTTGAGTCTATTATCTGATAATGTTGCCCCAATTCTGGATAAGATTTGCCTAATTGCTTTAAATCCTTAATATGGTGAATGCACAAGTAAAAATGAAACTATAAACCAATAATCAAGCTGGTATCACCATTTATTTATATGACATAACTATTGCAATATCAAAAATCTGGTATATTTTTAATTACAGAGGCCCTTATTTTGCCTAAATTGTATTTATTTGACCTTTGCCTTACGAACAATGGCATTATAAATGATAGATTTGTTTGTCGATTAAGCTTTAAACGAAAAGAAATGTACAAAATATTTAGGGGTAAAAAGGGCGTCCTTTTAGGTAAAAACCATTAAGGTATGTTTTGCTTTTTGAGATGTTATTGCACTACGCATACACGAATAGTTGTACAGCAATTGAGTGATTGAAACCTAATTTTCGTATGCTTTGAGAGGTATTTCTGAGGTTAAGTAATGTGTAAATATACCACAAAATACGAAATTAGAAAAATTGAGTTTTCACCTTAAAACACGCATTGTCTGATTATCAAACAATTCCGTATTTTTGGGATTTTTTTAATTTACAACATGTAACAATATTTCCACCATTTTGAGAAGCTATCGACAAGTCGCATCATATTCAAATAATGAAAATCGTGATTTGTTTTTATTTGATACCAAAAAAGCGTTTTTGGGTAACAGACTTACCAAGATCAACAAAAAAAATAGCTTATTCCATATATCCATCTTGATCTATGAAGCGAAAATGAACATTTTGTGAAGATAATGGCGTTATAAGTCCTCTACAAACCTGCTATATTGAATTTCGGATCATTTATCATAACGGTTAGCACATATCAATAAGTGTTGTCGCCCTCTATAGTAACCGTTCGTAAGAAACATGGATTATATTACCTAATTTATTTACACAGTGTAGCTAGATAAATAAACTTTCAAATGACACCTAACCCATAGCTCTACCACATTTAGTTGTTGAGTTAATAGAGAGAGATGGATGATTCGTCACCAAAAATGCAACGCCGCCACCTTTTTTGGGTGGTCAGTTCAAAACACATGGCCATATAAAAGCTAACATTTAAAAAAAAAATGATGCAGCCCAAATGGGTTACAATAGATAACGACCGAATTCCTCAAATGCATGTGTATTTTGAAGACTACACGATCTACGCGTCAGTTTGCACCGAGCACGGTTGAGTAATCATTCAAGGCGTACGATTGGTACACGAGTGGAGTTAAACGCGCGTTAAACTATGCCCATGTTTAAAGTTATACACTTTTCCATGAATTAGACGCGCCTTTACGTTAAACAAATTTTCGAGAATTGCGTTTAGTTAAACCAGTTAAACGATGTGTTTAAAGTCAAAGTTAAATGCGTGTTTAGCTTAAAAACGTGTTTAAATACGTACGAGAATACGGGCCTAAATGTCTATGCGCTCAATTAGAAATCAATTGCACGTGATATCCCTAACCCTGGAACACCCCGAAAGGTCACCCCGACCCCCCACCCAGGATTTTAACCACGGACCTCCAGCACCAAAGCCCATCTCCATTCCACTACACCACGGCTGTCAAGGCTACTCGGCTCAGTATAGCCTGGGTCCATTTTATAGCCCAAAAACTTGCACGCCGGGTTATAAAAACAAGCTGGCCGTGTTGTTGCCGTGTGGTGTAGTAGGGTTAGGGATTTATAGGGATAAAAATTACAAATTTTTTGGGGAAAAAAAGCTTTATAACCCTACCCTGGAACACTAAACAGCAACATTTTTTTCCGACGGAGAAAATTCGCCCGAAAGGTCACCCCGACCCCGGGATTTGAGCCAAGGACCTCCAGCACCAAAGTCTATCTCCATTTAAGTACACCACGGCTGTCAAGTCTACTCGGCTCAGTATACTTCGCCTTGTATATATCCTGGGTCCATTTTATAGCCCAAAAACTTGCAGGCCGGGTTTTAAAAACAGGCTGGCCGTGTTGTTGCCGTGTGGTGTAGTAGGGTTAGGGTTAATGAATAGTTACACATATGAACAGTTACACATATACATGTACATGAAATGAACCTTCCAAAATCCAAGATGTCTATGACGGTACAAACTAATGTGACATGTCGCATTGAAACCAGATTTTGAAATGCTTGACCTACTAAAGTTGTCCTTGAATCGTTTCTTTACATCGACAGCTTCACAAAAATGTAAATGATCAATTTGGGGATCGCGCCAAAAAGAAATTTGAACGAGAATATTAGCTCAGCGCTTCATACTCTGTTCCATTTATGGGAAATTCAAGATGTTTTTCAATTGATCTGTTGTGAACAACACATGCGAACTTGAAACCGTCTTATCAATCAATGTCGTGGATTCCCTCACTCTGTACAGTAGATTTGTCGTGTCCACCTGCACTATCGAAAATTGATCGACAAAGTTAAATTAAAAAGGTTTTAAATATCCCACTCAAGTATTCTGTGTTGTGTTATTCGTCAAAGATTGTCAGTTATTGACAACGTCCTTTATTGATGTTGTTACACTCTGGTTCGAGGCTATCTGTTCAAGGACACTTATGGCTGTCCATCAATAATCCTTTAGTTCATCTCGAGACTTCACTTCACTTACTATTCTTGCTTTTCTTATTAAATGTCTTTAAACGAGACCCATGATACTGATTTTTCTTTTGTCATCAAAGTAAATTAAGTCCTATTATTAGATGAAAAGTTGGAAACTAAAATTCCCTAACCCTAACCCTAATCCTAACCAGCGTTCGAAATAGCGGCCATCCGGTCATCCGAAATGACCAAATCTACCGGCGGATGACCATTTTTTCTTGGCCGATCATCCGGCGGATGACCAAAATGATGGGAGATGAAAGTGAAGAAGAGGATCACCAGGATGCATTAGAGGCTATAGACCTGACCGTCCTATTGAGAGACGTACTGAAAGAACAAGTCATGGTCGCGAATGAACCAACCCTAGAAGCTGCAAATGAGGATGACACTGGCACAGCTGACGACACCGACCCTGCAGCTGCAGTTGTGGAACTTGAGGTTGAGTCAGATGAGGATGACCTGGATACAGATCCAATGGAGTCAGGATATAAGAGTGAAGAAGAGTATCAGGATGCATTAGAAGCTGTAAATGAGGATAACACTGACACAACGGACGACCCCGACCCTGCAGTTGTGAAACTTGATGCTGAGTCAGATGAGGATGACCTGGATACAGATCCAATGGAGTCGGGAGATACGAGTGAGGAGAGGACCATTATAATGCATTTCAGGGCTTACAGGTGGTCGTCCTATTGATAGAACGTACTGAAAGAACGTGCCGACTAGAACAAATAAGTGACTGAAGAAAAATAGTAGTTAAAAGAGAGGAGATTGTAAAATAAAGAGAAAGTTGCTGTGGAGCTATTAATTTCGTCATGTGTATAATATATATAAAACAAAATATAATTTATATATGTATGTGTATATAAAGGGTTCAACAAAAGAAAGTACACCACTTTGTTTATGTCATTTTGAGTAATTTTTAATTTGTTGTTGACCAAACAGGCTAGATAGGCATTTAGATGAATCTTTTAGGCATAATTTGATACCAAATTTGCCCCCTAACAACAAAGATAAACTATGATTAGCACCATTTAAAGGAAAATATCCCATTTTCAAAAGTCGCATTTCCAATACACAGCACGAGAAGCGTTGGTTAATCTGTCCATGTTCTACCCATCCATAACATTCCTTTAATACATTCAAATCCTTCACCCATGCATCAATTTACATATGAATTAGCCCGCGCATTGAGGGATATGCGCGGTGATCAGTACGGGATAAATACGGCATATGTGTGTTTTAACAATTGGCCCTTTCAAATTGAAAGTTACTCACAATGACATAAACAAAGTGGTATACTTTCTTTTGTTGAACCCTTTATGAAGACGCGCTAAACATGTGATTTTGGAGCTTGCCACTTTAAAAAAAAATGCGGATAACAAAAAATATTGACGGATGACCAAAATCCCAACCTAGGTTATCCGGTGGATGACCAATTTATTTTTCTTATTTCGAACGCTGATCCTAACCCTAACCCTAACCCTAACAAACAAACCCTTCCCTATAAAACAGGTCACGTGATTCAAGGCTAATAATAGCTATTAACTTTTTTATCTTATGAGGTGATTGCGTACTGACTAATTCAATTACTCTCCTATTTCAGTTCTAAAGGATTATTAAAAAATAACACCGGTTCAAATATTAACACACTTTTGCCTCACTCTATTCCGTGATGCAACTCTTTGATACTTAAAGTCTTCAGATATGTGCATTTTTATTTTGAATTTTAAGATTTAAACAACTTCATTGTTGTGTCAGTTTGAAACCAAATTTTGCAAATCTTGTGTATCTTATTTCACAGGTAACAGTGGGTATTCTGCGGTTTCCAGAATGTGTGATGTAAAATATTGATAGAGTTCCTTCACAATAATAGGTTGCAGGTTTTCTGGGACACCCTGTAGTAGCCATCGGTAGTAAATCGACCATAGGCAACTGAAGTATTCCTGTGGATTTCCTGTCTAGCTCAAACAAGATTTGGTTGGATTTAAATCGGATCAGTATATGTTACAAGATGTAATCTTTTGTGTTATACAAATGAATAATTGACCTGTTTCACCTCAGGTGGTCATCTTAATAAGGTTTTTCATCATGGGTTGGACCTTGTTTCATTATATTTTTTCTTAGACCAATGACAGATAACTATTTACAGATTTACCAGCTCAACATATTGACAATTAATTCAATTTGACTTGTTAACACCCTGCCTGTACATCTGTCACCCTTCTTAAATAAAGGATTGAATCCTGTCTTTGAAAGTATTGAACCTATTGTTAACAGTTTCCACGCGGCAGGCGTCTGGAAGCGACATTCCAAAATTTCACAAAATGTTTCAAAAATGTCAACATTGTTAAATTTCATAACCATATTTAGAATCACCATGTGAAATGCATTGAAATAAGTACAAACATGCCAAGCATTGATTCAGTAATCCTTTGGACAGACATTGAAAGTTCGGAAAGGTTTCTGACAAATCTGTTTTGTACGATGGTAAAACCAATAGCCGCGAGGAAAGTGTTAATTATACTTTATAAAGGCAAGCCATGATGCTTGAATGACAACCATTCTGATACATGTCCCCTGTCTTTCTGTCTAGATATAATCCAGACCTAAACCCGTGACTTATATGGTTTAACCACAAATGGTGGTTTAACGTGGCTTTCAAATTCAATTAATGAGCGTTGTAGAAGTAGTTAGAATTGGGATGTCAGTTGTACTGAGCATACGTGTTTATGGAAAAAGAAGAAGACGAAAAGAAGAGCTGTCTGTCTTGAATAACAAATTGTTAAAGTAGACTATACAAATGATGTGTCCCCTATTCATGTAAGCACGATTGGACTTGGAGATGCGTGACAAATGGGGTTTTCATTGTATTGTTTCTATAATTGAGGATTTGAAGGTGTTGTAATATTACAGCGACTTAATGAAATGTATTCGAATTGAACTTGTCCTCCATACGTCGTTTACTAAAATATTTATTTTACTTGTAGTGTAACAAGCGAAAGTAGTAGGCACAATCAAGTGCTAACACAATCTCTGACAGCAAGACTTTAAGTTAGCTTTAACTCACTTAAAGGGACACAATGTCATGTTGATTTTTTTAAATTTAAATATATTTACTTCAGAATTCAAGATGAACATTAAAAATTGCCATTACTGTTGTTTCTACTAAAACAAACCCCAGCAAAACTTGATTAAAACAATGTTTTAAAATATGTTGGAATACCACCATTAACCATGTAAAATGCTGGTTGCGGCTCTACCAACATTTTTGAATCGACGTTTGTTGTACAAAGATGGTTGATTTTTCTTAATCCAGTTCATACATGTAATACAAATGTAAAAATATACAATACCAGTTTTTACCATATATTTTTGTAATTGAGGGCGCTGCCTCCACCACATCTCTTAATGCCCATTTAAATGTCTACCATCCACCATTACCAGGAATACCACTTTGAAGAAAACTTAAACTAAATAAAATGTCCATGATTTGCAACGAGACTAAAATATTCCACACTGTCTGTGTTATAAAATGGCGTATAAAAGTACCCTCTTCAAAATGAGTACGTTAGTATAATAAAATACTTGTGGCGTAGCCAGAGGTGTAGGGACGGGAAGGGCAATTAATCCGAGTTATACCTATCACGATAAAAAGATCAAGAATTATAATCGGTTACTTAAGCCACGTAAAATAATTAAGTAGGTTCTCGTCCCCTTTCGCATCCCTTTTCAGGAATTCTGTAATATTTTTTTCTTCTTATTTATTTCATTCATAACTATTTTGGTTAAATACTTGAGAAGCTGACACCATGGTAAATAGAATTGCCTCAGTCCAATGAGAATTTATAAACACGTTTTGTGTTAATAAACCCACTCAGAACCATGAAATAACAAGATTTTGCAGTGGCGCCGTCCTTTTCAAGCTACACAAATAATCACGCAATACCATGCTGATAATGGCGATTTCGCATTGTTTATTTTTTTTCAAAAAGGTGCCCTCATCCTCATTCTCCTTTTCCCCAATAGTTAGGACGAGAAACTGAATTTGTGCCTTTTCCTCTTTATATCTATTATTATTATCCAATTTATGAGGGATATTAACTCTAAGAATATATATCCTACCTAGAAATATTGAATTATAAAGTTGTTGGGAAATTTGCACGCTAGCATTGGGTGACTATTGAGAGAGTGACACTCCAGAATGTAAGGTTAAGTCCGATTCTCATTTTCACATTTTTCTTTTCTACACGTGGACCCAGCTACGAGTACATGTATCGATTACCGTTAGTCCAATTTGGGATGCATGCGCAGGTTAGATAGTCGGCCGTATTTTTCTGATGGATCAATACGCCACACATACGCACACCCCCTTCCAGATTCATAAAGATTAGGGTAATCGTCCATGACCGTCATTTGACGCGTTTGACGTCATTCTAGAACAGCGCCACCAAGGCCATCCAAAAATAAAGTCGCGCGGTAGATTTACACACAACCTGCTGTCAACCATTCAGTCGTGACTTGATGGGTAACTTGGTAGATAGACTCTTTGATCCAGATGGAAGATTCCTCTACTTTTCTTTAAAGGAATACACAGTGGGTGCAGAGACAATTGAGTAAGAGTGTTCAACTCATTAACAACTCTGTGAACAAAGAACTGCTTTACAACTTCTGTCTTGGCATTTGAATTAAATAATTTAAGTGAGTGACCTCTTAAGCCTTCTCTAGGTGGGAGTTGGAAGAATGTGGTTGAAGAAGATTTGTATCTCTAAGTCATATACTTGTAGATCTCCACCATATCAGACTGTCGTAACATGTATTATTCATGAAAGTCTGTTTCGCAGGTGGGGTAGAGAGGAGACGACGAATATGTATTAAGTGCTGTGTTCCCAACTGTTTTAGTAAAAAATGAATCATGCCTTTATATAGCATTCCAAAAAAAAGAGCCAAGGTAAATGATATTCGCTGATTTTATTGTTTGATTTGTTGTTGCTATATCGCGGTACTGTTGTTACCTTACTATACATGTAAACAACTCCGCCCTAAAATCATGCCTTATCAGTATAACGCCACCAAGGCTATGCCAACCAAAGTTAAGTGGCTTCCGATCGGCAAGTTGTGGCACACCCCTGGTTTAACCTTTAACTATAAGCTACATTATTTGTAATACAGCAACGGTGTAGTTAGATACCGTGTAAATAAATCATTCCATTGGTTGATATCATCAATTACTATCACATACTGTCCTAGGCTCCTCCCATTAAACAAATAATATGGATCCATATCAAAGCCCGGCTTCACAGATTGTCACCATTTTCCATTTGAGCGTGACGACTGAGTGACACTGACTATTATGATCTTCACACAGATTTTCTCTCCAAAAGTCATTTACCACAGTGAACTTTAACCATCCAATTAGACGACTCTGTATATTAACCACTTTGGGGATAGATACTCCATCAAGTAAGTTTTTATTTTATATTTGTTTGTATTGATAAATATCTTCTAAGTGTTAACACTTTCCACACGCGGCAGGCGTCTGCAGACGACATTCCAAAATGTCACAAAATGTTTCGAAAATGTCAAAATTATTGAATTTGATTACCATATTCGGAATCACCATGAGAAATGCATTGAAATAAGTACAAACATGCTCAGTATTGGGTCAGTAATTCTTGAGATAGACTTAGTAAGTTGGGAAAGGTTTCTGAAAAATCTTGTTTTGTGTATGTAAAACTAGATAATAGCCGCGTGGATGAAATATGGATTAAATGCATTAAGAGGCTCTCGTCGTATCGTGTATTAATTGTTTATCTTCAATTTACAAATTCACAGGGTATAATCCACTTATAAAAAAATGTAATGGAATTTAAGCTATCCTTAAGTGATTATGAATACTTTTAATAATTCAAATTTCAGTTTGACTAACTCACCTCTTCATCATAAATGTTTAAAGACATGTACTGGTCTATTCCGTTTGAAATCTATACAGGGTGCGATTTTTTTCCCTAATCAACGTTCGTAAAATTTATTGATTCCGTTTTAATACGGAATAAAGCAAAATGCACTGAATACAATTATTTAAAAATTATATTTCAAAAAGTCAACTGATTTTACAAATGTTGATTAGTAAAAACAATATCGCATACAGGGTGTATCAGAATGATCTAAACCGAGGTAATACGATTTGTCATGGTATACATTTTATTGATATTGTCCAAACCGTTGTCACAAATATCTTGCGAAAACGCCCAGCTTTCTTAGGAATTTTAGATTGTGAAAATCGGACATTTTTGATGGAAAATACAGACTTTTTTGTAACGATAGTAGATATAAAGAATTTGTCGAAATTTGTCGAAATGATCCATTATGAAAGCCACTATCCATTTTAAACATTAAACCATTTCTGAAATACTATTCGCGTTTATTATTGCACCCTCTCCTTATTTTAATTAGCTTTTTGATAACAATCGATTGTTGCGTGCATAGAAAACAAAGCTTTGAATGAATAGGGCAGGATTTGTTTAGCTTGAGTGGTTTTAACCTTCCTTTCTTTGGCGGGAGTTTTGAATATAACTGATGAGATGTGGGTTCATTGTTTGAAATACTGGTAGTGCTAGGGAGAATAGCTGTAAAGATGAATTATGCGAGCCAAAATATGAAAATATATTTGTTCATCGATTTTCGAGTATGTCTTGCCACAGCGAGAACAAAAAGAATAAGTAGGAAACATTTTCACCATCATATCGCAAGTGATTCAATTCAAAACACTATTTGTTTTATATTTTTTTACATATTTTTGAAACCTGGGGTAGATCATTCTGATACAACCTGTACACCTCATACTGAAGACATGCATACATACAACCACATTTGACATTCGCCATCCGTATGTGTGAAGATTAAGGTCATATATTAAGGTCGTGTATATTTTAGCTCATTTTATGCTTTGATTCCAAGCTCGTAACTATAATATTCACGGCAAGATTGTAACATTGTACCCGCGCCCTCCTAATAATATATTTATTTAGAAAAAAAGTAGTTTAACATTTTCTGGAATTAGAAATAGGTCTAGATCAATCAAGATAATACCAAGTCAGGGCAATCAATTATTAACACTTTCCACGCGGCTATTATACAGACTGTAACCAAAAAAAGTTATACAATCGCAATTTTATTTTTAATCCAATGTTAAAATCATGCAATGTCAACATATTTTACACTCTGTGTTAAGTTCCGTTTTGGCTACCAAAATCATTTTATTTTGGTCTTTTTAACTACTTGCGTTTAGAATTTATGACTAATCTACTAAGTCGTCTACAAATCGTGTTTGGCCACTTTCACAATATCATACAATCGTTGATCTTGTATAAATTAAATGATTAGGGTATCATGCAAGGTACACATTAAAGATACCAAAATAATTATTTTCATTTGAATAAATAAATTCATAAAATAAATGAATAATATTTGTAACGACCTAACCTTCTTTGTAATAATTTTAACCACTTGAAATGAACCATGCTATGTTCCTGGTTTGATTCCATTCATATTAATCCAAGTGGTTTTACCATTGATTACACCAAAAGTGGCCCAGGTGATTTCATGACTACTTTAGACAATTGATCATATCTCTGCTTACCGACCATCTATTGTCATGACACAAAGCTTATTCGAAAGCTAAGAAAATTCCCCTTGCAAGCCATAAAAACTCGAAACAGATATTCTACAGGAGATGTTTTTAATATTTTGTTCAAAACTGTATAACCTTTTTTTTTGTTACAGCCTGTAGTTTTAGCAAATACAAAACAGATTTTCAGAAATCTGTTCCAACTTTCAAAGTCTTTCTCAACTAAACCAATACTAGGCATATTCGTACTTATTTCAATGCATTTCTCATGGTGATTCCAAATATGGTTATGAAATTCAAAGATTGTGACTTTTTTGAAACCTTTTGTGACATTTTGAAATGTCGTCTGCAGACGCCTGCCGCGTGGACAGTATTATACGAACACTTTTTCACTGTATTGAATAACTCGCATACAGTAAAATATGTTTAAACAAAACTATTTTACCCTAAGACTAAGACATTATCCATTAGATAAAAGTTGCTTGTTCTATCACATCATAATGACCTGAAATCAATGTTTCATTTCAGGTCACTAAGAAGCACCATATATCTATCTACCATGGTATCATACACCACCGTAATAGCAATAGCGCTGGTTTCAATTGGGATAAGCCTGCTACTAATCATAATCGCCATGATCATGTTAGTTGTAACAAAGAATTTAATAAGGCTGTTCAGACAAAAAGCACAACTTCAACGCCATCAAAAAGCACAACTTCAACGCCATTACGCAACTGGAGGTATCCGTGGCCATGATGATGATGTCATCATCGAAATGCAACAAGAACAGCAGATACATATCCCAAAAGAGGCTCCCATCCACCCGGGCATCAACCATCATAACGCTGTCGACAAAGACGAGGACGCAAGACCGGCTGAACATATAGATGTAGAGATTAACAGTGACAGGCAACATGATGTTCCACCATCCAAGGACGATGCAGATGAAACTCCAAATGTTCCAGAAGAAATTTCTCATCATAACGCGATTGGCGAACCGGCTGAACCTGATTATAATGCCATTGTAGATATCCAGCATAAAGCGATTGACGAAGTCGCCGACGCAAGGCAATCGGCTCAACTGAAGTATAGAAGTTCCTGTCATGTACAGATTAACATGGACCGACGATGTGACGTTCTACCATCAGTAACTGTCATTGTACCCATCCCTGAGGACGATGCAGTATGAAACTCAAATTGTTCGGAACAACTGTGTACAACAAAAATATATCGGAATGCAATATTATAGCCAAAATAATTGCAAAACCATTTTGCGAATTGTTTTGGGATAATAAATTCGATTATAACAATTTTGAGTGGAGCGAGATTTGGAGAAAGAATATTAAGCAAATTAGGGAACCACGACTCATGACATAAAAACTGGAAAATAATTAGTAACATTTATCCGACGAAGATATTTCTCCACAAAATAGGTAAAAAGCATGATACTATATGTGACTCATGTAATGAAATAAGATTATATTGAACATTTCTTTTATTATTGTAAAAAAAAGAAGAGTGTATGGACTGAAGTCAACAATATTTTATCGCAACGACACAATAGATTAATTAAGGTAAAGTATCAGTTACAGATGTATTATTTGGTTATAATCTAGAGCAGGCTTTCTCAACTAGATTTACTGATGCGCCACATTTTAGTAACCAACTTGTTGAAGCTCCACTTGGTCATATCTTTTAGAATTTACAATGGCAAAATTCCCTGAACAAAATATTTTAACATACCGTATGTAGGCAACATAATAACTAATTTTACTCTTTTGAGGGCACATGCGCGCGCAGCGCGCGAAAAATTGCCGTCTTTATACATCTGACCGTCATAGGCCTATATGAAGTCTGGCTATATCATGATATGATATTTTTTTAAAACAAGTTGTAATCACTCTCGCGCCACTTAGGATGCCTTGATGCGCCACAAGTGGCGCGCGCGCCACCATTTGAGAATGCCTGATCTAGAAGATGAAGACACAAACAATTTTATAAAATACAAAAATACTTAAGTGTTGGTAAATTAGTTATTAGCAAGTTCCGTTACCATGGTTACGGGAAACACCGACATTTAATTAGCTTATTATTGTTTGAGCTGCAAATCAGAGATTTATAAAACGTAGATGTTAAAATGTAATTATTTAAAATATGTACCTGCATATCAAAGATATTTGTATGATGCATATGTATATTGATACAAATTCAATACTATAAACATGTTGATGATTTGATGTAAAACTTTTTTTTAACAAATTAAATATGATAATGTACAAATAACTGTGTAAAAGGATACATGACGTAATAAAAGGTTAGAATAATTATGTATGAAACCAATAATTATATGTTATGTATGTATGAGTGAAGAAATGTATAGCGCAGACTCGTGAGTGTTTTTGGTATCACATGTTTTATATAAATGTGTCTTTGTAATTTGTATTTACATTTAAATTTTAATGTATCTTTTTGAATATATTTAAATATTTTTATAATATTGTAAGAACATATTTATGATTTATGATCAGAAATGAAAATCTACTTTCTAAAATCTTGAATAGAGGGCGCCGCCTGGAAAAGATCACATAATATGCCTTTAATTGACTTGTATCTACTTGGTCACAAGTTTCTGTTTTACCTCTACAGTCAACAACACGTCGATCGCCCCGTTCAAGGGCAACCTAATCACACGCAATACGGATGCATAGCAAGTATAACTAGGCGTATAAATGCTATTACGCCCAGTAATAGTATTATCAAGGCAAAATCTGTACCTACAGGATGCAGGCCGTCACAATTGAATTGAACTTACCCTGTTCAAGGACAATTCAGTCCCACACAATTATACGAATGCCTTTGTTTGTCATACTTGACCATTATTGTTTACACAGCAGTCACATCATACAGCACTAAAACACTTTCCACGCGGCTATTAGTTTTAGTAGAAGGTGCGGGATCGGGATGGGATCGGCTTTTTTGCGCTTTAGCGCGGGGAGTTCGCATCTTTTTTAATTAGCGAAATTAGCGCTAATTTGCACTATTTGCGTTAATATCGCTTATGGGATATGAGGTAGGATGTCATGATTTTTCGCACATTAGCGCGTTGAGTTAGCATCCGTGATAATTAGCGAAATTAGCGCCAATTCGCACCATTTGCGTTAATAGCGCTATTAACGCTAATTAGCATGGTTGGTGCTGAAACGCTGTTATCGCTATTAACATGGTTGAACAAGTATTTGCAAGTTAAGTACTAAAATATATTATTTGAAAATCAGGGTAACTGACCGGTAAGACTTACAGGTGTCCCTAAGAAACAAATGCCAATATGACACAAGTCAATGTGTCAGAATTAAATGTATTACCAAACTAATCTTTGCTATTGGCTGATAGATAATTGTCTATGTTTATAATAATTGTAACATATCGAAACGTAAACCATGTTATTTACTGGCTTGTACATGTAAATCCCATTGTACAAATCAGTAAATGACATGGTTTACGCAAACTGTGCTAGTTTATTTATTTTTCATCGGATTGATCTCATATTATCGTCATGGTCCAATGATCATAACAAGTTTTACAGCTTCATGAAACAGAGTCCTATTTTTGTGAGTCACCCTGTATATCAAGGATGTTTATAATCTGACTTGTTGTTATAAAACAAGTTTGGATATCTTGTTATGTTGGTGTAGCAAAGATAATTATTATTATTAAATGTGTAGAGCGAAAATAATGATTACCCTTTTTGCAAAATAATGTCATAATATCGGACAGATTGTTCTAATTTTATTTTTAACATGTAAGTCTATGCACACTAGAATAACGATGGAAATTAAAGAAATGTGTATATAGCAAGTGAACGAAGTGTCTAAAACTGTCTTATTTTCTGTTTTGCCCCCGTACACTTTGATAAAGAGAAACACAGGGTAAGCTGTATGGGGTATGCTATTGCCTCCGAGCAACGAGAGGTAAATCTATTTATTCAACATTCATGCGCTAATAAATGCCTATATCAATTATTCACATAAACTGTATTAGTGATTGTGGAGAACGCTAATAGTGATCGAACCCCAAACCCTCGGCTAAGCGCCCACCTGGAGGGGATCACCTCAACTTTATATTACTTTGCACTATTAAATGCCAATTTTTCACATAAACTGTATTAGTGATTGTGGAGAACGCTAATAGTGTTCGAACCCCAAACCCTCGGCTAAGCGCCCACTGGAGGGGATCACCTCAACTTTATATCAAAATGAGTGAATTATACATTTCCAATTATATTAAATGCACAGATCAATTTTTCATATCAACTGTAAAGTGATTGTGGGGAACGCTATTAGTGTTCAGACCCCAAACCCACGGCTAAGCTGCCAACCTGGAGGGGATCACCTCAAATTGATTAAATATGAAATTTAGTGAAATATTCATGAACTATTATATTATATGCATGGCTCAATATTTCACCTAAACTGTATTAGTCAAATATATCAAATCCATTTTGTAATCACATGGATTAATACTGGCGTGATTTTTATATATATAATGGTAATTACAGGATGCATTAATTAATCTGTGAACCATACCACCAAAGTTTACATTTTAAATACATATGATATCAATTTTGAATCCAAATCACATGACGCTATCCATTATTAAATTGTTTGTTTGGTTTAAATTTGTAGAAGCAAAAAAGAAACAATGCCAAACAAGTTTGACATGTTGGAATGACATTGGCAGGCCATAAAGGGAGAACTTGCCAAATCCCCCTCCCCCTTCTTAGACAAACCTAATCACGACGAAGCGGATATGTGCTTACGGATGGGTATGCATTGAAGGCAACCAGTGCGTTCTCCCAATTGGAGACCAACGCCTGTTTCCCTTTCTCGGAAAGGTGTGTGCCGTCATAGATATACATGGAGTGATCATGAGCCTTGAACTGCTGATGATGTGAAATGGAATATGTATTAGGTATCGAAGAACAAATGCCATGGACAGACCTATTGACACTGCCTGTGGCGCGAATGCCACTTCTTTTGACATGCGGACCGTTACCCAAGAAAAAGGCCCTGACCAATATATCCGACCAAATAATACGAGTGGCCGGAAACAATTGAGGACCCTAGTGCTAAAAGAGGGTTAAGTCACATTGAAAAAAATGGTAAAAACTGGGTTTCATTGTGTCCATGTGTGGACTTGACCCACTCGGGTTTTACCTCCCATGGATTCTTACACAGCTTTAACGCATGGCTTAACTTTAACATTTGAACAGAGGGTGCAGAGATCCTCCTTGTAGCAGAAAACTGATACTAACTACAATTTCACAAGATTGTGACTTAACCCTATTTTAGATCTAGGGTCCTCAATTGTCTAACGGTTCTGAGAACTTCACCAATTTGCAAATATAATAAAACCACGCGTGTATGAAAAATGTTATTGCAACCAATGTGAATAATGATGGTGGAGGGGGATCTACGCCTATAAAGGTAGGCATTCAACATGGCCCTGAGATCCAAGATGCGTGCCCCTCCGGAGCCATGCCAGGACACCACGCCACCACCCCTCAGCTGGATGGTTTTTTCCAGATACACGACCTACATAACTGTCGCCTATAACCAAGGTGCGTATTTGCCCTGTAGGCAGAAAAACAAAACCAGAAAAAAGAAAAAACAAGTTTTGTTTTTGTTTTAATTCTCTTTTCAGTCTTGTAATAAATTTATTCAATTTTATAATAATGATAAAACAACAATAATGGAATGGGAATAATTATTTAGTGCCCTGATTGTAGCTGGTCAGGGCGGATGTAAAGCTTAAAAGCACCCGATTTCCATCTACCCAGGGCTTGAATGTCCCCATCAGTGAGCCCGCACATGGCAGCTGATGTAGCAGCACCGATTCTAAAACTATGGGGGTATACACTTTTGGTGATAAGCCTAATACCTGTACGCCCTTTTTCAAGACAAAGGAAAATTGATACCGGATGAGTGGAGAATTATTGAAGTGGCTAAATAATGGCCCATCAACTGGATTTCTAATGGCTAAAAACTCTGACATAGCCTGAACGGGGCAGAATGCCTTGTTGGAAGCTCTGGTAAAAACTAGGGGAATGGAACTTCCACTTTGATCCGTCTTTGAGTACCGGATTACCAATACCATCCCTTGACCCTCAAAAGTTATATCGGAACGAGAAATAATACGAGAAGTATCCGCCGTCTTGCTAGGACTGGAGAACTCGCCTACTCGTAAAAACCCAAAGAATGCCAAGAGAAAAGCTGCTTTGAACATGACAGCTTCAAACTCTGACTTGCACACTGACGGAAGGGTCAAGACTAATTGGCAGAGTAGTTTGTATGTAATTGGAAGCCTACTATCAGACTGGGAGCCTTGACGTTTGCAACCTTCCTTCATCTTTTTTACCACAAAACAATCGGTAGGGTCTGAACGTAAGATAATGCTGCCAATTGGACAAATATTGAAGACGAAGCCTGGCCTTCTAAAGACAGGAAGGCAATGTAGGCCATTATATCCCGATTAGATGCGGGCCAATGACCACCCAAATTGCAATTTTTTATCAACACACCGAGTATAATTCACCTGAGTACTCTGTGCTAACGATGCCTGCAACAGACGTTGAGCTTCTGCTTCTAAATTGCCCAAACAAAATCTGGAATCGGCGTGCACAATGGATCTGCCCGTGGAGCGGCCTTCCGGAAACGTTCCATCTGGAAGCGTGAGAGAGAGAGTCAGCTATGTTATTATTTAAGCCCTGAATGTGCTTTGCGCAAAACAAGACATTAAACTTTAAACATTGAAGAACTAAGAATCTGACCAATTTCATAATACGAGGACATTTTGACGATTGTTTATTCAAAATCTTCACTACTGCTTCATTGTCTGACCTTAACACAATTCGTTTCCCTTTTAAAAGATGACACCATAAAACGAGGGCAACAACGATTGGGAAAAATTCCAACCAAGCTATTGAATTTGTTGTTCCAATTTCGCCCCGCCATCTACTCTAGAACCATCTCCCACGAAAGAAACCAGCAAAACCTATACTTCCGCTGGCATTGGTGAATAATTCTAAATCCTCGATTCCAACCCAAGACTGATCCGGAATCATCGCTAAAAAGACCAACCACATGTTTAAGTCGGCTTTCGCCCCTGCACTCAGTCTAACCTTGTGCCAATGCTTCTTGATACCGCATGTTATTGTCCTCCTGGACTTAAGTGCCGCTTTTGATACCATCGACCACGACATCCTCATCCAGCGGCTCAAGATTAGATATGGTTTAACAGGCAATGCACTCGGGTGGTTCGATTCGTACATTCGCGGTCGACAACAAGTGATTAAGATTGCTGACTCTAAATCAGATCCTCATCAATTACTCAGCGGTGTCCCTCAGGGTTCAGTTGCCGGTCCGCAGATTTTTACCCTATATTCGTCACCAATTGAAGACATTGTGAAACGCTTCCCTGGAGTTAGTGGTATGTACTACGCTGATGATTCCCAACTGTACATCAGTGTGAATCCAAATGATGATACCTCTCCTTCTCTAACTGAACTCGAGAACTGCATCAAAGATATTAAAAACTGGACACTGAAGAACAAGCTTGCCTTGAATGATAGTAAAACAGAGGTTGTTCATTTATCATCCCGCTACTCTGAAAATGTTCCCACCCCCTCCATAAACGTTGGTGACTCTGTCGTTGATACTGTCACTAAAGCAAAAGATCTTGGTGTCATCATTGATCAGCATCTCACTTTAGTCCCTCATGTAAATAACATCAGCCGTCTCGCTTCACACGCTATCAGAAACATTTGGCCGTATCTGTAGATATCTGGACTGTAATAGCACTGAGAAACTTGTTCATGCATTTGTCTCTTCTCGTCTGGACTCAAATAACAGTATATTATATGGACTTCCAGCTTCTCAATTAAGCAACTTACAGCGCATCCAAAATGCCGCTGCCCGGTTGGTAACCTTGACAAAGAAGCGTGTACATATAAGCCCAGTGTTAAAAGATCTTCACTGGTTGTCTGTGGAGAGCCGTATTGTTTTTAAACTTATGCTTTTGACATACAAAGCACTAAATAACCAGGCTCCAAAGTACTTATGCGACCTTATTTCCATCAAGGAACCCACACGCACTCTTAGGTCAAATGCATCTGTCATCTTACAACGGAGGAAAACTAACACTGTCACCTACGGCCAAAGATCATCCTCTCATGCATCTCCTGAACTTTGGAACCGGCTCCCATCTCATGTTAGAAATGCCACATCACTGAAGCAATTCAAGAGCTCGCTCAAGACTCACCTCTTTCAGCAAATGACTTTATAATGTTTTGTGTCTTTGTTCATATTTTGTACTTTTTTTTGTGTTCAGCGCACTGGGGTCTTGCGACGGAGTGCGCTTAATAAGCATGGTTTATTATTATTATTATTAAATCAATTATACGACGCAGAAAAGCTCTGCCTGGCGACACCGCTCGACATATGAAGGACAAGGAACCAATAAGAGACTGGATCTCGCGTAAAGACAAACTTGAAGATTTTAACGCTGACCCAATTTTAGCAATGACTTTGCCAAGTTTTTTATTTGGAACTGCCACCACCTGCCGTGACGCATCGATTTCTAAACCCAAGTAAACAATCTTTGAAACTGGCCCCACCGATTTTTCTTTGACCAGGGGGACCCCCAAATCACTGCAAATCTGCTCAAAGACATTCACAACACTGCTACAGGAATGAGGACCATGACCAGCGCCGCCAACACACACAAAATCGTCACAATAATGGGTCACCAAGTCGGAGCCCGAAACTTCCTTCACGACCCATTCAAGAAATGTCGAGAATTTTTCAAATAACGCGGGGGAACATGATGCTCCCATTGGGAGAGCCTTGTCAACATAGAACAGATCAGCTACATGAATACCCAAAAGCTCAAAATCACTTGGATGCACTGGGAGAAGCCTGAAAGCAGACTCAATGTCCGCCTTGGCCATTAGGGCGCTGGATCCGAAGCCTGCCACCAAGTTTACAGCTGTATCAAAATTTGCATAATGAACTTAGCACATGCTACGGTCAATTCCGTCATTTACAGATGACCCGTTTGGATGAGAAAGGTGCTGAATGAGCCTAAATTTCCCAGGTTCGGGTTTTGGGATTAAACCAATTGGTGAGACAATAAGCCTGTCTAACGGCCTATTTTTGAATGGACCGATTATACGGCCCAACCCTATTTCTTTGGAAAGTTTTTTAGCAACTGCAGTTGTATCAAGAGAAACAGACTTTAAGTTTGGAGCATCACGGGCAGTCCTAACTCCATTATAACCTAATTTGAAGCCAGAAATGAACCCATTTTTTAAGATTTCAGCCGTCGCCAAATCCGGATATTTGTTTAACCAATTAACTAAGGGATCCAGAATAATAGGAGAGTTATACTTGCATAAAAGGCAAGGGGGGCTATGATTACACCCGGAATAGACCGTTACTGGTAATTTAGGTCTATTTTCTGCAAACCGGGGCACCATGACCGAATATGTGACATTTTGAGCATTTGTGAACAAATTTACACTGCGTGCGTGTGCAACCTGCACCATTGAAGGCAAAGCACAATTTCTCACTTTTGCCTGCACTTGAGAGGGCTCCACCTTGAGAATTTGGTTTGTTCCGAAACCCCTGCTCGGAACCCCCTGCCTGATTTGAACGGGGTTGAAAGCTACGTTGGTTGGGAGAGGACACAACTAGTAATGTCCAGAGCTCACCATCAATGATGGCCCAGGAATTTTGAGGATGGCGAGCCTGCTTCAAACGAAATTGTATGTCATAAGAGCGCCACCCATACCCATTGTATCTAGAAGCAGCTGTGCGTATCAAGCTGGCGTACTTCAACAACTCGGTCGCACGATGGGGGTGAACTTTCAGGTAAAGAGACGAAAAAATTAAAAAAGCGTCTGTCCAACCATAGATGGAATTGATAGTGCGTGTGGGTTTGTTGTCTGACCACACCATCCCACCCTCTGAGTTTATAGACAGAACCATCCCCCCATTACTTGCATTTGAGATGTCATGTTTATCGGTCAGGCTTCCGAATTCGACATATTCACTGAATATAATTTTATTCACCATGGCTTGAGACAAATGCTCACCAAGAGGGCTACATACGGAAGACAAAGGCCCAATCATAGAATTTACATGAGGAGCATTATATATGGGAAAAGAGTTCGGGTTATTTATTGATATCTCACCCGCTGCTGAGCCAACCGATCCTTGCAAATAACGCCCAGATGAAGGAATCGCAACTTCACCACTGTTGTTTATCATGCCAGAATTTCGACATGATGACGTCATCGCTGTCGGAACGGCTGCACTTCCTGGTTCAGCACTTTGATCGGCTCGCTGGTTCACGTTCAAATAGGCCGATTGTTGTTGTCCCTCGATACCACTGGTTTCGCCGCCTGCTGAAAGTTCCACAGAAACAAGTTCAGGTTCACGACGAGGTGGATTAGATGGCTGATTTTCCCCCGCAGGCTCTATCCCGGCCGTAGCCAACATTAAATCTCGTCCCGTCAGCTCGACGGACGAAGACTGGGCCCGAGAAACGGGCGGGGCTGTGATATTGATGCTGTTAGTGTTGTTACTCGTACCCGGTCTCTGCATACCACCAGCATTGTTGATGCTGGTTACAGGACGTGACGGCCCTCCCGCTGAATTAGACGTTAGTTGTTGGACGCCACGGGTAGGCCTACCGCTATCAGACGAAACTGCGGTGGTTAGTTGAGCCATTGCCCGGGCCTGGTTTCTAGTTTGTCTAACTGACGAGGTGTCGGACTGGCTTACATTTGCCTGAGATGCGGTCCTTTTGGTTCCGCGCCGTTTTCCCATTGTTCTAGCTGTTTTAGTGTTTTCTACTCACGCTAATCTGGCCAAAAAACCACTGCAAAAGGTATACTTTTTAGTATTTTAACGAGTTCTGGCACTGACGCAAACGCACTACGTTACGTAGTACTGGTACTGGTAGTGATGCGAGATTATAGCAGACAGCTACAGCTTAGTAATAATCGATTAATCGACTCAGGTACAGTCGAAGTTGAAAAGAAGCCACCAAAACGACACGATGATATAGTAATTTGATAAACTGATGACGTTGCCTGTACAAATTTTGTTGTTCAGGAGCGAGAAATCAGTTACCTCCTCGTAAATGCCACGGAGAATTGTGATCAAAGTAGGGAGTCGGCAATACAGGTCCTGGGAGCATAGGGAGGGACTTCAGATAAAGAAATAGCCATTCTATTGTTGCCGGTAAACTAAACCGAAAATGCCCGCGAATTAGGGAACGGACTATCCAGCCAGTGCCGGCTGCAAAAGCAATTAGTTTGGATATTCCCAAACAAATTGTCATTGTGTCAACAGAGGAACACCTGAGTTTGAAATGCTCATATATCTGTTATGCCAACAAGTGCCAAAAACCAAAACACCTCTTCATGCGCAACAAAATAATGTAATTGCTAGTAAAAATAAACCTACTTTTCAGTCCTTTTTGACGTGAGACATTGTTTGTTATGGTCTGTACACTTCATCATAATCATAATCTCTGTTTAAACCGTTTCTTAACCGTACTGTTTCCAGGCAAAGGCACTACGTTGACTTAGAAAATGAACCCCTCGTCTATATTCTTGGCATCGAAAAGCAGGCAAGTTGGTAAACAACTCAGTGGATTGCCGACTTTATAAAGGGGAGACTGTTATTGTTGTTTGATTAAAATAATGATTTTGTATGATTCAACGAACTAAATAAGAAATATAATTCAAAAACAAGTTTTTTGTCGGTTTTATTATTTATAAGTGAAGCATGCGGGTTTTGCTGAAGAAAATTTGGTCAGGTTTACACTATGTAGCCTGAATCCACGCCTGTGCTGATACAATAACGCTATTGTTTAATATGAGGTTTCCAAATGTCAGCGACTGATAATTAGTTTTATAAATAACATTGCAAATAGAATATATCTATCTTTGATGCAATTAAAATGAGGCCTTACGAAATTCCACGCGTTTTGTAATCACCTGTTGACCAGTCTTTTCAAATCAGGTTTCCTCATCATGTGGAATGGCATTATGAACAAACAACCGTGGATGATACAGCGCAGCTCTAGATACAGCGTTCGATTTTGAGAGAAAGATTCATTGTATCTAATCCCATTTCTAGAAAGTAATAGATCATCAAAACAAGTGAAGAAAAACATCTAGAAATTCCAGAGTCGTCGCTATGCAACAACCTAGCGTTGGTAACGGTAGTTGATCAATCACTATATAATATACCAATCATGTGTTGTTGGACATGTTGAAGGCAACAAAGGTTACCGAAACGTCTACAATCACAGAGAGTGGACATTGGATTAGATGAACCTTTCTCAAATGTATACTACCAATCATGATGCATTTTTATCAACAACATCGTACGATGTGGTTGTTTGCACTTTGGTTTTGTACTCGATAATCCATGCTAGATTCGCTGCACCATGAGCTGGGTCATTAGGTGTATTGACTTATCGCCCGTTGGTTTTTATTGACATAAATCCTTATAGACAACAATTTACAAAGAAAGTGGGAGGAGTAGTTTTTTTGAGGTATGTCACCTAATTGGATCCAAAAAGGGAGAATCGATGACTTGAATTACGGGGCAAGGTTTGTGCCATATCGTTAATCTGGTTACATCGATGCTTCTTATTAAAAATTATAAGTGCAAAGACTTTTAAATTTTGTATTTATTTACATGTTAACATACTTTTAAATAAGCATTTGTATGCCTGTAATTTCATCTTTAGCCCTATCGTCTCGAAAACGTTTTCTAGATGTTTCGGCAATAGGTACATTATATTTGCTTTCGCTATTCATGCCATTTGTTGTGCCAATCAACTGTTGGGAATAAATGCGGTGACAGGGTATAGCCAAATGACTTTCACTTGTATTCACTTCTGCAGTTCTGCTCCATTCAGTTCAGTTTACTTTCATATTTTTAAACAGCTCTTCATCAATATTGAAGTTACACTCATACATGTTTTAATAGTAAACATTCTATATATTACAAACCATTATTAACGGACGGTATCCATTTACGATATAATTTACTTTGAATAACCACATTTTAATTCAGAGTGAGTGATAGGGAAATAGGTTGAAAACCACTTCAACCGATTTGAAGTAAAACTTCTGCTTTGTACTTTCACACCATGTATTGCTACCATATTTATTTATTTAATTTATTTATTTATAACAATTAGGCAGAAGAGCCAGGACAAACCAAATTGTGACTTAAGCACTAAATAAAAGGGATGCCCGATGTGTGGGGATGATCCCCTACTCTTTACGAAAGAGTCTTTGATACATTCTGGAATCCTTGAAATCGTCCAACTTTATTCTTGAAATAAGTAATCACACTTGTTAACACTTTCCACGCGGCTATTATTTTTACCATACACAAAACAGATTTTTCAGAAACCTTTCACAATTTTCAAAGCCTATCTCAAGGATTACTGACCCAATACTAGGCATGTTTGTACTTATGTCAATGCATTTCTCATGGTGATTCTGAATATGTTAATGAAATTCAATAATTTTGACATTTTTTAAACATTTTGTGAAATTTTGGAATGTCGTCTGCAGCCGCCTGCCGCGTGGAAAGTGTTAAGATGGTTTATAATATACTTGTGATGTGTTAAAAATCAGTTCAACAAACCCGGCGGAAATTTAACCGTGCTACGTTGCCTCACATCCCAATATCGCATGTACCACGTACATTTTCGTATTATTCATGTCCAACCTGTTTGTAACCTGTGCAATGTTATGTAAGCATTTTTAAATGCTTACATTTAATAATTTAAATAATTTTTAATAATGCTTACATTTAATTATTACATTTAATAATAATAGTTTTACATTAATAAAACTTAAAAGTTTTATTTCTATTTCACAAATCAATGTTCATTGAAAATTGAAAAAGCAAAACAAATACCCGTTAATATTTCAATAAAATTGTTGCCTTAAAGGGACGCATAGAGATGTGTTGGAGGCTGCGCCTTCAATTATGAATAAAACTGGGATTGGTATATTTTTAGAATTGTATCACATGAACTTACACCTATAAGGATTAAGAAAAAATCAGCCCTCTTTGTACAACAAAAGGTCGATTCAAAGATGCTGATCTAGCCGCAATCAGCATTTTACGTCAGACGGTGTCCCCCTGTAGTATGCGTGATACATAACGCGAACCATATTAAAATAGAGGGCGTTTTAAGAAAAGTTTTAATAAATAGCGACGGTATTGTTTCAATCAAGTTTTGCTGTGTTTTGGTGAGTAGAAACAACAATGATTAATTTGTAATGTTCATCTTGAATTCTAAAGTAAATTAATTTAAAAAACACTTTCAACACTACTTCGTGTCCCTTTAATCATTCAAAAATGTATTTATTTGTTTAATTATATAGATCCCTATAAACATGATGAAAAAAGTGTAGGCCTATGTATTGAATATATATTTCATGTTTCATAATCAAGCACTTTTATTCAAACAACCATACAAGGAATTGAGGATCGATATGGCGTTGGTGCGATATCATTTGGTTAACAGGGATGCACACATTGGCAGGCTGGCAGCACCGTTAATTTCCGTCGAATCGGTTAGACATGTTTTCACGATTGATTTGACAATCAATGCCTCGATCTTTGGTTATTATTGTATACAAATAACACCTTAACCATGATAGCTCTACCACATTTAGTTGTTGAGTAGATGGATGATTCGTCACCAAAAATGCAACGCCTCCACCCTTTTTGGGTGGCGAGTTCAAAAAACATGGCCGTATAATACATTTAGGCGTAAAGAAGAGATAAGATTCATTTATGGTTTCCAGAAAGTGTAAACATGATTAACACTTTGCACACTGCTATTGGTTTTACCATATCGAGGGCTCAGAAACACAATGTCTCATCTCCATCTTTTCAAAAATGAGTTTTTTATATCAACATTTGCAGACAGAAATTCTCTTTCCAGTAACACAGCCTTATCTCCATAACACAACCCCTTTCAAAGTTATAACCATCTTCCCAAAGTGTTCAAAATCTTTTTCAAAATGGTCAAAATGGAGATAAGGCCTTGCGTTTCTCAGCCCTTGATATAAAACAGATATTTCAGAAACCTCTCCCAACTTTCGATTAACTATTTTGGAATGTCGTTAACAGACGCCTGCGCTTGGAGAGTCTTAATATATGCGGTGTAATAGTTCAACTATAGTGAGTGTTCCTTCAAAATAAGTTGCAGAATTTCTGGAACACGCTGTATACCTCCATTGATGTCTGCATCTTGCACATTGCAATGAAATCAGAGCGCCTTGAGTGATCACAGCAGTATTTTCGCAACAATGTCGAGAGATAAGTATTTTGATTGGGTGTGCACATGAACTTGCGTTAGCGCATTACAATCACGCGCATGGTGGATAATGAGGTGCTGAGATACGCTCTGGTTTCACTGCACGGAGTATATTATCAAGATGACTGAAAATGTATCTCCCTAATTTCTTTAATGACTCACGCGGTTTGGAGATAAGCAACATAGGCTACGGTGCGTTGGTATACGGTCCATATATTGTACATGTTGTAAATACTTATCATCAGATGACAATTCAGTGTGCAAAATGTTGTCGTAAAGCTTTCAGACTATGAGATGTAACCGGTAACTCAGGCCAGTAAAATATCATCTTTGTGATCAAATTGGGACAATTGAGGTTCATTTGGATTTGAATTACACTGCTTATGATATGTCCACGTACAGAGTGTGCTGCTAAACCTTTAATCTTCAATCGGGGAATATTCCCGAAGGAGTTGATCCTTGATTTCGCGTCATTCACTTGGTCGTTTCTGAATGAACTTAAATTCGAATATGGTGATAACCAGCATACGGCGTGCAGTCGGAATATATCTACATTATAACTACCACTTCATCATCGGTTGATGATTCATTGTGCAAAATGCCGTCGTCAGGCCCCGATTGATACTTCACCGGAAGACTGTGAGATGTTACCGGTAACTCAGGACGGCACAATTTTCTTTTAGGTAACGGCGTTGTGGCCCAGGACCTCAGGCCAGCTGATCGCGTCGAATTTGATGCGTGACTAATTGGTGACATTGGTGACAACGGAGGTCGATTAATCGTGCTTGAGGTTGGTGACAACGGTGGTCGATTAATCGTGCTTGACGTTTTGCAGCCGGTGGTACGATAACGCCTCTTGTTATTATCTAGTGCATTCCTGCCGCGTGTGGAATGCCGCAACAATGAAGCTTTCACCTGTTGATTGGTCAGATTTGATTGATCAACATATCTGTGTGGACTCTCTTTGTAGTCGGGACTAGATTGAAGCCAAATCTCGGAACATGTTTCACTACCAAATGCGTATCTATCATCTTTGAAGGATTTTCGAATGAAAATGTGACTAATATAATTCATGAATTATTGACTGTGGTAAATAGTAAATGCAGAAACATATTACAGTATTTCAGCCTATATCTTGTTCATCGTCCCGTGGCGGAATAGAGTTACCGACTTATGCACACGTCACTAATTTTGAGCATGCGTGCATTATCAAACGGGATGACAAACAAGAAGTTAAATTATGTCCTTACTTGTCTATCGCCACTAAGCATATCGACCATGGTAGGGCAAACTCTAAGCATCTGCTTATGAAAGCTGTCATCTGACACGTGACTACTCCTAGAGGCCATCGACCAATCGCAAGGGTCAGAAAGGTCAGTGGCATGTCGAAGATACTGATGAGTAGATCATTAAGCAGAAGATTGAGGATGAATGTACCTGTTGTTATAAAGAAGGGGACATAAAAGAGTAATAATAGTTACATCTTCCAAATTCATTAATGTGAACATTTTACTGCTTGTCCATGTTAAATAACAACACTAAAAACAAATAAAAATAAAAATAAACAATCTCCTATACAGACATACAATTAAACAAGCAAACCAACAAATACATTTCTGGGAACGAAAAAAACACATGAAACTAATGAATATACAAACTAAAACAAAGACAACAAAAACTGATAACAACAAAAGAGAGAAACAAAGTAGAAAACATATGAATTATTCAATTTGTTAACACATACATTCAATTATAGTATGATATTGACGAGATAATATGAAGATATAGACAACAAATAACTGGACAAATTATTTTGCACTGGATTATTGTGATGTTAAATTATGCACTTATTAGCACACAGAAACTGAAGGGGCAAACTTAGCACTGATTCTTGTTTAGAGAATAATGACTGCGTAACAACTGTTTTCGTGAATTTGTTTTGAAATCAGAGGTTTTTGTTCTGGTCTGGGGAATTGCCCCAAAGGGGTACAGCCCCTGAGGGACAATTCCGAATGACCAGAATAATAACCGAGGATTTCAAAATAAATTCACGAAAACAGTTGTTAAGCAGTCATTATTCTCATTCATTACTGAAAAAGATGCATATTTATACAAATCATTGATTTGTACCGTTATAATTGCGCTAAAAATAAATTAGTTTTCTGTTTATTTTTTCGACCCCTTCTTAGTTATTGAAACAGTCCAGGTCCGGTCATCCCCTAATTAACATTTTTATCATTTAAAGGTAGATGTTCCGATTTTCAACTTGAAGTTTTCTATTCGACATGAAAGGTCATCCTCAAAAAAAGCCGTATTCCAAAGTTTGAGTTGCATAACTCTAATGGTTCTTATTTTAGACGCACAAGATGCCGTGAAATGTGCCCATTGAGTTGTACACAAACTATATTGGTGGTTACCACTTTTCGCGGTAATTCGATGTTATTTCACCGATTTCTTCGTAATCATACTGATTTGGACCGTCAAATTTCAGTATGTTAATCAGAAAAATATGATCTTTCATATGATATGAAAATCTCCATATGTTTGAGAAAAATCTGTGTTATGAAAATGTGATCGGGTCATCTACCTTTAAACAATCAGAAATAAATTGTAATCGTGTTTCCTCATAACTCATTGAATATTCAGTTTAGGGGCGTGAGGCTTTAATTTGATTGGTCGGTCAATAAGCAAAACAATCGAACACTTTGGCGCAGTACTTTCGGGCAATTATTAGTAACCTGCGCTCAGCGTGCGCCTTATCATGTAACGATTAATTTGATTGGAACGCACTTGGTACGCAGCTATCGCGATTATTCATGAAGTAATGAAATTCTGTTATCAGCGTAATAATTGCCAATCAAATAAGTATTAGGATTCCAATAAGTACAAGAATACAAGACCCTTAGGAATACACATGCATACACTTTCCACGCGGCTATTTTTTGTCCATATTAAAAACATACATATTGAACTTACCATTAGCACTACAGGTAGTGTTCGTGTCTTCTGGTTATATTTATGTACAGCGTAACACTGGCGGCGTTGGTGCCAACTCAAGCCATAAGGATTACCAATACAATTGACTTATCTCAAACCCTCAGGTATACACACATGTATACTTTAAACTTACCAAGTACTCAGTACTGGTTCGTGTTGTATGGTTATGTGCATAGCGTAACAGGCGGCGCTGGTCCCAATCCAAGCCAGAAGGTTTCCAAGAAGTATAAGAATTCAATTGACTTATCTCAAACCCTCAGGTATACACACATGCATACTTTGAACTTACCAAGTACTGGTTCGTGTCGCATGGTTATGTGCACAGCGTAACAGGCGGCGCTGGACCCAATCCAAGCCAGAAGGATTCCAAGAAGTATAAGAATTCAATTGACTTATCTCAAACCCTCAGGTATACACACATGCATACTTTGAACTTACCAAGTAAGTACTGGTTCGTGTCGCATGGTTATGCGCACAGCGTAACAGGCGGCGCTGGTCCACATCCAAGCCAGGGATTTCAAGAAGTATAAGAATTCAATTGACTCCTCTCAAACCCTCAGGTATACACACATGCATACTTTGAACTTACCAAGTACTGGTTCGTGTCGTCTGGTTATGTGTACAGCGTAACAGGCGGCGCTGTTACCAATCCAAGCCAAAAGGATTCCCACGAGTACAAGAACACAGGCTATTACTCTAACGCCCACTGGAACACCATCTATTGAGATAGATGGGCATGGTTTAGTTGGTAAATATCTCAGTAAGTTATAATAAAACAACATCAAATTCGTGTTACAGTCAACAGTTACCATATATTTATACTTACTACAACCAATGTCCAAACTCGGAATGGCTCTGAACTAGTTAAGTATCTAGGATGGTCACTACCAGATTCATTGCATGACGTCAAGTGCCGGAAAGCTCAGGCATGGGTTGCATGCAACTAACTTGACAAAATGTATGGCTCAGAAACATGGACGGTAACTCAAATGTTTGAGGATCATAGAATTGATAGATGCTAGACACAGCTACTTCGAAGAGTACTTTCAAACATGAAATAGGTGTTACTAACTTTATGTGAAAAAATGAAGTCAATCGCATTTTTCGTTTGCCTTCTGTAAACTTTTTGGCTGCACAACCCAATTGACTTGTTTGTCCACGAGCACAGTGATTTCAATCGAAATCACAACCATTTCATGTTCACATTTGAATATTCCGCCAACAAAAATTTGGAATAATTTCATTTTGCATTTCAATTTAGAACATTATAAGCAATTCATAGCATGGGTTAAGTAAATTTATTATTTTATCTCCCATGTAAACAAGAAATGATGCAATAAATTCTAATTACGTCACAAATTTACTCGAATTTTCACATCCAACTATACACGGCAAACTCCGGCAAGTACCAGCCGGTACATGCGACATGGACTGTGCTGGTGCTTCTGCCCACGAACGTTCCCAGCCGATGTATACATGGACAAGCCCAGCAAATGCGACATTGGCGTGTCCAGCCAATGTGTGCATGAAATGACACAATACATGTGTACGCATTGGCGTGTCCAGCTCATGCCGTGAATATTGTGGGTGATTTTGTTATAGGAGGGATATTTTAATTGTTGAAGATGGTTTTTTTTAATGAAAGTTGTCAAATTAAAGGGATACTACCCGAATTATGTTTTTTTAATGAAATTCACCTATAGGCCTAAATCATTTTCTTGTGATTTTATTTTAATATTTCACATTTCTTTCTCATTACTTGTCCCAAATATGATGCTCTATGATGTTGAGAACTGATATAAAGCAATTTGGCTCACATTAAAGGGGTATTACCCGATTTTATGGTCCACAATCCTGAAATTTGATCAAAAATCTAGGAATATGCCTTTAATAATTACTCTATTCTTTGATGGAATGATACCACAAAATCAAAAACATTTTTCTGAACTGAAATTTTGTACTGATTCCAGATCTGATAAGTTTGTAAACCATATGAGAGGGGAACATTGTCAAATTAAAGGGATACTACCCGAATTGAGTATTTTTTAATGAAATTCACCTACAAAGGATTTCTTGTGATTCTTTTAATATTTCACATTTCTTTCTCATTAATTGTCCCAAATATGATGCTCTGTAATGTTGAGAACTGATATAAAGCAATTTGGCTCACATTAAAGGGGTATTACCCGATTTTATGGTCCACAATCCTGAAATTTGATCAAAAATCTAGGAATATGCCTTTAATAATTACTCTATTCTTTGATGGAATGATACCACAAAATCAAAAAAAAAATTCTGAACTGAAATTTTGTGCTGATTCCAGATCTGATAAGTTTGTAAACCATAAGTGTTAAGGGAGTGGGAACATCATTTGATTTTGAGATGTTCAAATTAATCAATTCCAAAAATATTTCCTCTTTACAGGTAATACGAGGGGCATTCAATAAATACCCGCAACCATTGTTGTTCTCCACACCTGAGTGATTCTGTGAAATCTAAGTGGGTACATTATAAAGTATGAACCTTAATCTATCATTTAACACAATCTGGATTTACTGAATATTCATAATTACGTAATAGCATTAGCATAAAATAACCCATATTTGGACACTGAAAAACATGCCACTTTGGCAGGAATTTTGAATTTGCTTGATAGCACGTGTATTGAAATGAGCAGAACTTTGTTCCGGATTAGTGTGCAAGTCTAACATTTTGCATCAGGAAACCAGAGACCATGTTCAACGAGGTCCTAAATGGAGAGGTTCTGTCAACGACAACTTGGAAATACACTGCATCTTATCTTGGTCAACATTAGGCTTTGACAGTGAGCCCCAAAATGCCGAAAATCCAAAGAAATGAAAATGATAGTTATAGCAAACAATTGGGATTTCCTGAAATACCACAGCAAATGCAGGATTCGTTATTGTATAGATGACAGGGTATCAATAAATACATCGAGAATTGTTGAACTTGGAATAAAAATCTGCGCATGCGTAGAACGCACGGTGGTCAGAAAGCGCTCATAATGAGTAGAAATGTTAAACAATCACTGCAACCAATGTAAAAGTTACAGATAAGGAATTGAATTTAAGAAAACAAGAACTGTGGTGAACTTCAATACATATACAAAGTTCAAAAATGTAAACATCTATTTGTAAATACAATTCAATTTAATGTTATGGTCAGTATAGTGAAATTACTCAAATTGGGTAAAAAGAGCTTCATTGTATACAAGTTTTCTCTGCAGAAAACGGTTTCAGATATTGTCTTTGTAATCTCCCATTTAAATCTATGACATGTAACAATGAGGAACAAGAGGTTTAAGACAAATCTTGCGGTTGGATACCTTGACCTTGACTGTTTATTCATTAAAGAATTTCTTTTAAGCTATGACAACAAGATGACGTTTTAATGTTACATAATAAGTGTTTTTTCTCCATAATTTGCATCTGAAAATAAGTAATGTTGAGCACATAGTACTGGTCTATCACTGTTTTAAACGGCAACTTATTCCATGCATCGGTTCTTGAGATATTTTGAAGTAAAAGTAACTGTGCATCAAATTGCTTGCAAATATTCTCCGCCCTGATCAGCTATTTTTCATGCAGTGTCCAGAGAGTATTGATTTACGCATGTGCCATAACGTAATCCCACAAACGATATTGTTCATTCATGCATGCGAGGAAAGATAAAGACCCATATTTCAAATTACCCTAATTCTAGTTGGCATACGTCGCGCATGAGTGGAGAAAAACAATGGTTGCAGGTATTTATTGAACGCCCCTCGTATATATCATTTGTAAACGCAAGCAATTCAATTTACCTTTTTTCAGGCGTATTTGTGTCATTTCAACCCACCGTAAAAAATAGTAATAATTGGAATCAAATGCCTGCATGTTATACACGTGTCCGCACATTTCTAAATTAAATGTTGTCAACGTTTGCTATTTAGGAAGTTTAAAAAGCTAATTAATAGAAAAATTGCGAGTAACTAATAATAAACATATTGTTCTCGACAAACAGCCCCTGCTTATTATAATTGTTAATTACATGTATAATCAGACGATGCCGGTCACGATTTGCCTACATTTGCAATTCGTATTGGCCGTATTGGCGTATTTCGCGAATACCCACCGACAAATTCTATATACAGGGTGAATCAAAACAATTAGGACGGTGTAATTTTTGTTATAATCATTGGACCATAACCAATATAGTCTCTATAAACAGTTACGTGTTTAGCACGACAATTCATATAATACACCTCAATTCTGAGGCGAAATGGTAGAAAAGAAATATTTATAGGCAATAATTATATACGAGGGTCATTCAATAAGTTCTACCTCCTCCCTCATAACATCGCTAATATTAATGTCAACCTCATGACATTTGTCATGATAATAGCTCCTAATCATAGCTACAAATGTGTAGTAAATAATGATTAATATCTGTTTTACTTTTGTTATGACGCGGTCAAAGCAAGAGAGAGATTTTGGACAACGGACACAGAAAATTACCTTAAAAATATACACATATTTTCGGGTGATTTTTCGTATTGTATGGTTAGATATAAGAGCATGATTTGAATACTGAAAATGGAAATGCATGAATGATATCTGAATATATTACAGTATTATCATGTGTAGATAAGATTGTAAACAATATTAACTCTTGTAGGCTTGCAAATAGTGTACTATCAACTCAAATGTATTGCTATGCCTTTGGCATACCAGAATACTGCCATCAGTCACATTTTCGTAGTTACAACTTAAGCCACAATGATGCCTCGAATATTATATCTTTACCATTGTAGTCACTTTATGAGTTTTACTTATGTGCAACCTTCAGAATAGTCAATCAGGTAGTCAATAATAGAAAATTATCGCTTTGACAGACTTTAAATCCCTCCATTTAGTTTGATATATTAAAGATCGCTTAGTTATCATACAAGTCAAATATGACTTTTACAGGGTTCTCTAGGGGAGGGGTAAACTGAACGGTTGTCCTGACCTGGATATGGCTAATCAGAAGGCATATTTTTTCCAAACCAATCAGTCAACATTATTGTTTACAGTCTGTTAAAGAGATATCTGACATATAGAACGGTTATAATTGACCGATAGGTATGTTTTGCCTCTTACAATATGCCAATTGAAAAGCACTTCGGCGATATTTCGCTGTTTTTCATCCGTTTCCGTCACACTAAATCGAGGTTTGGTTCTCACTGCATGTCCGGAAAAGTACAACCAGTACTCAGATCAATAAACATTGGATTTGTAGCTGAGGTTCAAAGCTACAATCGTGTGATATTTGATAAGAATGGCTCATATAATAAAAACATTATGAGGTAGGAGGTAGAACTTATTGAATGACCCTCGTATATAATATATTTCCTATTTCTTAGTAACATGTATTTTAATGAAATTCTTCTCTTTTATTAGGCTATGGTTAAAGATAAGGGGTGGGGGTGATTCGCGATTAAACTAGTAAAGTGAAACTAATTCGTATTATTTGTATTAAATTAAAACGAATTTCTTACAACGGCTATAAAAGACAGTCAACATATCCGATTTACAATCATACATTACCGTATATTATATGTGGATTGTTCTCTGCGATACTCGGTGATCCTCGATTTGAAGGGCTCCCGTCAGTCGCGAAAATCATAACTGATACCGACGCATCGCTCGTCGGATGTCTGCCTATTACGGACATGTTAGAATAGAGGCCCGCCATCATCTATCGAACGATCTCGAAACGTTACAAATGAAGACCTAAGACAGCCCTCCAATGTCCACGCTGGTCAACCTCTGAGAGATTGCTGCAAGTTGGTAGCTATACATATTTCAAACGTCACAGTTCGGCCAAATGAAAGTAAGCTTGTTCTATGCAAGTTCAAATTAGGCTTAATCCACTAGTCCGAACAGATCACAGAAATTGTATAAGGAAAAATACATATGTAGACATTATATTTAGGGTGGTCACGTTTTAATGAAGTCTTATCATTCACTCTTGTAGATTTCTGGACAACTCACTGAATCAATTCTCCAGCAACACGTCCTCCAATCTTGACAATGCTGATCAATTGTTCGACAAAATGTCAAGGAATATGAAAGTCAGCCAGTTGAAGACGTCTTAAGATAAAGCTACGTTGGTACAACTACGTATGCAACATATTAAGTCTGGTACTTCGCGCAGATTTATGGTATGGTGACCCAAAGAAGATTTTAAAGACACCACTACAATGCATTGCGTTTATGCAAAATGCCGAAATTCAATTTGTCTTGGTTCTCGTAGACACAATGCACACAATCATGGCTTCATAGCGCGTTCATTGTTGAAGCTCTTAGGTTTTAGTTTACATCAATAAATAAATTAGTTATTAGCTTTTTCTTATTTCTAAAACTTAAGAGCTCGACAAATGAATCGCGTGAAAAAAGCTTTAGTTTACTGACGTTCGCGCAATGCATTGTGGGAAGACATTGAAATCTTCTTTGATGGTGACCCATCTATTCCGCTGCTGCTCTTCTAGTGATGTAAGTAAGCTATTTTTAATTTTATTCTAGCTTACTAATGAGGCATTGTTTCGCGAAGCCAAGCCCAATGGGCAAAACACGCAAACAAAGAAAATGATTTGAAATGATGTTGTAAGGCTTCACGGGCCAATTAGTAATTCCAAACACATTGTGTCCTCCAACTATTGTGGAAATTAGACTCGGTGTTTAATTAGCCATGCGCCAGAATTCCAGTGTTCTAATACATCATTAAGGTATTATTTACAGATTTTTTTATTTTTATTTATTTTTGCTCCAATGCTTCCTATATTGAATCAAGTAAATTCGTCTTTTTACAACGCAATCGTTTCCTTGCATTCAGAAAAATGGTACACTATTAGTTGCCGTTTCTTCCTAAATATGTCGGTGGGGGTAGACGTAATTAACTTGAATTATAGCTCATATCTAATGAACACATATTGTGCTTAAACATTGACATGACATTAGAAATAGAACGAGTCCGGTAGTGAAAAATCAGGGTTGTTAAACAAATTAGGATATTTCAGAGAGTAATTTTTGCGTAATGTTACCCTTGAAATACCTCCAAGTACATGTAGTTACACATTGACAAAGGACTGTGCGGCTACTTTGTATTAATCAATTATGTCCGTGGCGTGGCCCAAACGTCCGCCCCTCCCCTAAAGTATGATGCCTCCATCACTACTTTTAGTTGTACCACACAGATACCGTACAGTTCCCATACAGGTACTCAGCGTACAACACTTTAATACTGCGTACTGGAACCCGTTATATCGAGCCCTGTATAGCCTATGTTTGTCTATAAATACCCCTAATCAAGCATATTTGGCCAACATACTGATCACATGCGCTATATATGCACACCGAATACTGAGAAATCTCGTCTCAAATGTGCCGCGACGCTTCGGCGTCTGGGCAAAAAATTAACCAGTAATGGACGTCGCTATATTGATCGAAGCTATGATGATACAGTTACGAGATTTCCACATCTCTGTTTCATGTATTGATATTTTCGATTCATGCATTGAATTCCTGCGTGATTACGTGTAGCAACCTGTTGCTGGTGAGGCGGTTTTAGTAACGATGACGTCACAATATTTGGTATGGCTAGCTCATCGCTTTCAACACAGACAACCGGGCGCGAATTTCAAATAATCACAGGTTGAGGATGTGCAGTTTAAATTCGTTTTATTAGATATTATAGTTCTGTGTTGAATTATACATTAGATAATTATTTTCCTACCATATAATGCTTGGTTTCACGAGTAGCACTGTTCTCCTTTAAGCCAAAAACTTCACTTCAAATATAAGTCTGTCAATTTGAAAAATTGGGAAAAAGAGGTTCCAATGCCCTCAATCTTGGCACGTGACCCAATTTCAATACAGCTCAGAACCCAATTATACTCCCCTGAATTGATGTCCGAAATTAGTGAACTATACCTTTCGATCCTGCAATTATGAGCAGAGGCAATATTCATCTCAAATGGGATAGTAAGTTCAACAACATGAATGCGCTTCTGGGCATTGTCAACAATAACAAGGTCCGGACGTTGACTGGTGGGAAGAATGTTGAGCCGAATGGTTCCGCCATTATTTGACCAGCCTGGGATGTCAGCATAAAGCTTCACAGAAGTGTTATCAGGAATATTATCCTTCAAATGTTTGTCAATGATGGCAAGAATGGAATTGTGCTTGGATGTATATTCGTTGCAATATTTTTATGACTGCATTTTCGATATTTATATATTTTTATTGTATTAAGCTGTTGTGCATAATAAAGCCGCCTTTTTCAGCTTATGCTGCCTGCTGGCTATTTTTTATACCGTGAATAAATAAATAATTAAATAAAAATATTGGTCTCAGCTTAAACGAACTTATGTTGCATCACATTGCATTACACAGTTATTTTATTGTGACTGTTGTCTGAATTGTGTGTGTGTGCTTAACTATAGGGTTGCAGTACATGCAGAGCATTAAACTAGCGAAGCAGTATGTGCAGAACATTTAGATGTTTCAACCGATTAACGAGTTTGGAGGTTTGAGGGAGGGACCTAAAATAATAGTGGGAAAGAAATAGTAATGAAACAAATATTAAAAAAAAGTTGTTTACAGAATTGTATTTATTTTTTTAATAAAAATGGGAACCAAATGTTGAAAGGAAATTGGAAAAGGAACTATACCTATGACTCCATTATTACTCAGTTACTTTTCAAATTGCATTCATGTCTACTAAATGATAAATTCGTTACCCCCTGTTTGTTCTCACGCAATACGGAAAATATCTATGGTTTGTTTCCAATATCACATTCGGCTATCGCTTCATACGTGATATTGGTTTTTCCGTATTGCGTGAACAAACAGGGCATAACTAATAGTATCTGGGGTATAAAGCAAAGTCTGATCCGATGTTACTAAGGTCTATACTGACTAGCAGGTTTGAAATACATTTACTTATGCTGATCAAGTAAATGAAACATTCATACATGAACTTCATCTTAAAAATGTGCAGCTTTTTTCAACCAATGACCCCTACTGTTTGGGAAATGTTGCAATATTTTCACTAAATGATACCCTTTTGGGAAGATTTAGAACATTTTTTCATACAACCCA
Source organism: Ophiura sarsii (assembly GCA_035610835.1). Taxonomy (NCBI): domain Eukaryota; kingdom Metazoa; phylum Echinodermata; class Ophiuroidea; order Amphilepidida; family Ophiuridae; genus Ophiura; species Ophiura sarsii. Next base: position 15,970,217 of record CM069445.1, read on the forward strand.
ATTTGCCGCGCTTTTGTTATCTCTCATCCGAAAACCTTTTGCTTCCACGTGCTCATACTAGAATGTTCTAGGATGGCAAAGTGCCACTTGCATCCATTCCCATTTCACACTTAAAGGCAGCACCAAGTATAAACTTTAATGTAAGCCGGATTTCATTGGGTTTTATCAGAATAGATTTTTCGCTACCGAACTGCAAATAGCGCCTTCACTTTTTCACGTTTACTAAAATACCTGTTTACCATTTAGGCAGGCGCTTCCGCTCGGAGCCAGCCGGGCAACCAAAAATCTTACTAGAAGTTAACGCATGAATTTAAATATTTTACAGAACTGTGAATGAAACGAAATCAGCTAAATAATAATTATATAATCCACATTTCATACAGAAAATATCAATCTGTCATTGTACTTCCAATATATAACCCAACTTGAATTGTCAACTCAACATTTATACTTATATCATGTGATACAAATGTCTATATTAAGTACATGTAACATTCAAGTTCTTTTTTGTTTGTGGCCGAGATACTCAATCTCAATATGTTTATTATAAAGTAATAACTCTAACAACAGAAACTTCTGAAACTGAAAGAATAAAATTTTAAAATTAACAAGATGATGATGATGTGAGTGACTGTGATGTGATTACAAATACTAGTTATTAGCAACATATTCATGTTTTAAATTACTGTCACAATTGTGTGACGTCTAGCGCGGCGCATAATCGCATTGGGTGTATATTACTAAGTTAAACAAAATAAACACATAAAATACGGGCAACCACAAATTCTGCCGGGCAACCATAATTTCCTGCTAGGTTGCCCGGCGGGCAACCAGATTTTGACACTGCTCGGAGCACTCTTTAGGTTTATAAATTTAAAATGTATTTCATCATTGTACAAGCATTGGATAGGTACCATTCGTTCATTATAATACAAAAATACCATCCCCGGAGAATAACTTTTCTTAACACTTTCCACGCGGCAGGCGGCTGCAGACGACATTCCAAAATTTCACAAAATGTTTAAAAAATGTCAAAATTATGTAATCTCATTATCATATTTAGAATCACCATGAGAATTGCATTGAAATAAGTACAAACATGCCTAGTGTTTGGTCAGTAATCTTTGAGATAGACTTTGAAAATTATGAAAGGTTTCTGAAAAATCTGCTTTGTGTATGGTAAAATAATAGCCGCGTGGAAAGTGTTAAGACCTCACATTTTCAAACTTAGTCTTCGTGCTTGCCTTCACTATCTGATGTTAACAATTTCAACGCGGATATTAGTTTTACTGTTACAAAACTGATTTTTCAGATACCTTTCCCAACTTTCAAATTCTTATCTCAAGTATTACTGAACCAATACAAGGCATGTTTTTGCTTTTTACAATGCATTTCTCATGGTGATTCCAAATATGGTAATACAATTCAATAATGGTGACATTTTGAAACATTTGTGAACTTTTAGAATGTCGTCTGCAGACGCCTGCCGCGTGGAAAGTGTTAATGCATCGCTTGATGAGTTGTAGGGACTCCAGGTTAGCCTTCGATCCTTATAGTGGTTGGTTCCTGAAGAAATTAAATGAAACAGAATAGAATGAAACAAGGAACAAGGCTTAGTACTATTTATATGACTCATAATTGCTTTCATTTAGCTTGTTACGTGTGTACTAATCCTCATTCGAGAAGGAAAAAAAATACAACTACCTTTTTGAGTGGAAAAATAAGGATGAACAATATCTGGAGTCTAATGAAAATCCGATCCGAGGTTAATCGGGTATGTTAGAGGCTCAAAAAGTGGTATTTTGCTATAACTATTGACTTTTAGTCTAAAATTTGAATACTTGAAACAGGTTTGAAGTTCATTTGCGACTATTCTATACATACTTGAGTCCCGTGCCCCAGGCTTGTATCATTTTACCTTCACTGCCTGTGGTCTGTTTATTTAAGGCAGTGGTCTCATTAAGCAGGCTAGTTTGAGATGTAAGATCTCCGCCGAGCCCTAGATGATTGAATCTAAGATGTCAAACATAAACGTCAAATGTAACTAGTATGAGATGAGAAACAATGTTAAGTACTATTTGCATGATTTAAAAACCTTTTTGTGTGTGCTTGTATTACACGTCTTTAAAGACGGTACATTATACTTAGCCCAGATATGTATACGTTATTTCTGATCTTAAACGGAAGTGCGGGAACAGGAAACATACGTCATTAGTGATCTTTAAGGGAAACGCTGGAATAGGGATTGATATGATTATAGAATTATTGGAGGGTTGGAACACGTGATCGAATGATCTTTACAGGAAGCGCTGGAACATGGAAACGTACGTTAGCGGGTGATCCTTACAGGGAGAGCTTGAACATTGGTAATATCCCTCACTATGCATTAAGGCCTGCAGCTGAATGTGGCCATATGTCACAACATAGTTCAATAGTCACATACTAATAGAAAATAAATTACGACCAGCAGCAGGCCTTAATGCATAGTGATGGAAATTACAATGTGTACATTTCAGATTGCACACAAGTAAATGATTGCAGTCTGTGCCGACTACAATCAGATGTTCTTTCTATTTTAAAATCCAGTGGCCCAATCATAATCATAAGTAATCAGGAAAGGTACTTATTGCCCCCAAATGATTAAAGTTGGAATCTAATCCTGATTTTAGGACTACTATATATTCCCACAGTGCAAAAAGAGATGTTTTCAGTCCAGTTTGTAGGTTTTTGGGTTATTTTGATTGTGCATATTCTGTTAACACTGCTCAATTGTTGATGATTAATGAGAGCGATACACCAGCTTCCCAATTTGGGGTGCTTATTTCCCGGAAATTTCAGAGGTTACTCTATACAAATGTTGTTCTTCAATGATCACAATATCATAAAGAAAAATGTAAAGTTGAAAAGTCCGGTCGCTTTATATACAAGAAGATCGACGTTTTGTAACATCCCTTTAGCGTGTAGTAAAAGTATAGGTAACCTATTTACCGGTGTTAAATATGCACTTCCCTTGTCCGGCGCTCTCGGTAAATATTATTTAATGTGCTCAAGCGCTCCCTGTAATGATCACCCGATAACGTGCGTTTCCTTGTTTCAGCGCTTCCTTTAAAGATTCCTAAATCATATCAATCCCTATTCCAGCGTTTCCCTTAAAGATCAGTCATGACGTCCACCGCTTCCTTTAAAGATCCCCAATGACATGCATCTGGCCTTTGCATCGCTTCTGTTAAAGATCGCTAATAATGTATACACATAATTATTGGGGCTAAGTATAATGTACAGTATTTAAAGACGTGAAACAAGCAATAAATATATAATTAAATCATGCAAATAGTACTTAAAATTTGTTTCTCATCTCATACTTGTTATACTTGACGTTTATGTTTCATTTTTACATCTTAAATTCATCAATATTTCGTACACAAATCATCTACAGAGGACGGCAACAACTTGTGAAGTGTGCTAACTATTACGATAAGCGATCTAAAAACCAAACTCATTGTTTTGAAAACATCATTAAGGGGGGGGGGGGGGTCTAGGTTGATTTGCACCAACTTTGGAAACACATTTTGTCAATGTTGCCGTGGACCTACCGCTCAGTGTTATATATCAAATTAAAGCTTATGTCAAGACGTTTAACAAAATTTGTGTTATTTGATCTGGTTGCCATGGTTACCATGCAAGGTCTCTGATTGGCTAAACACGGGAGCAAACGAAACTCAAAAACGAAAGGTCATACCCATGGGATTTGGACCAGATGTTAAGCACTCAAGGGGCTATGAAACCATGAAGCCCGATTTTTAATATTTGTTTTCAAATTTAAATTACGATACAAAATTACCTGATTGGTCGGTTCACGGCAACCGTATACAAAATCCGGCTTCAAGGTTTCATGCGCACTATACCGACACATCATCTTCCCAAGTATGGTGTATATGCAACATTTCGTTTTTGAATTACGTTTGCTCCCGTGTTTAGCCAATCAGAGACCTTGCATAGTAACCATGGCAACCAGATCAAAATGACACAAATATTCTGAAACGTCTTGACCTAAGCTTTAATTTGATATATAACACTAAGCGGTAGGTCTAAGGTAACATTGAGAACATGCGTTTCCAAATTTGGGTCAAATCAACCTAGACCCCCCTTTTAATCCAGAAACTGCGTGGCATGAACTGATATGTTAAAGTCTGCATTGCGTGTTTAACACTTTCCGCGCGGCCATTAGTTTTATCATTATCCAAAACAGATTTATCAGAAACCTTTCCCAACTTTCAAAGTCTATCTTTAATATTAATGAACCAATATTAGGCATGTTTGTACTTATTTAATGCATTTGTCAATGTCATTCCAAACATTGTGATGAAATTCAATATTTGTGCTATTTGTGATATTTTTGAAACATTAGTAAACATTTTCGAACTGTCATCTTAAGTCAACTAGCGACAACACATTTCTGAAATGTGCTAGCCATTACCATTACGCCATTTGATGCTGAGGCGTGTTTGCTGTTATCATTTTGAGTCTATTATCTGATAATTTTGCCCCAATTTTGGATAAGATTTGCCTAATTGCTTTAAATCCTTAATATGGGGAATGTAAAATTGAAACTATAGACCAATAATCAAGCTGTTATCACCATTTATTTATATGACATAACTATTACAATATCAAAAATCTGGTATACTTTTAATTACAGAGGCCCTTATTTTGCCTAAATTGTATTTATTTGACCTTTGCCTTACGAACAATGGCATTATTAATGATAGATTTGTTTGTTGGATTACTCAACCGTGTCCAGTGCTGACGTGCAGATTATGTAGTTTTAAAAATACAAGTGCATTTGAAGAATTCGGTCGATGTCTATTGTAACCTATTTGGGCAACACCTGTATACAGTATTAAACACGTCGTTTAGAAGTTAAACTCGCGTTTAAGGGGGGTGTTAGCCCCTATTAGCCCCTATATCGGGTATCAATTATAACAAGTTTCCCATTGCCAGACCCAATAGTGATATATACCATAATCATGATAATAGCCCATATCACAAACTATCAACATCGATGTAAAATGTTGGTCTGGTTGCCATGGTAACCCTACTGGGCCTCTGATTGGCTAAAGACCGTTATGGGTGTAACTAAATAACGCAAACTAGTATAAGATCCATATTCGGGTTGGAGGTTGATATTGTTGCCATGGCAACAAGGAGCCGACCAACCAGGTCATTTCGCATTATAATTCAAATTTGAAAAATAATTTTTAAAAACGGGCCGCGTGAATATGTAGCCCTTTATGTGATTAATATGTATACCAAATCCGACATTTCGGTTTTGAGTGATGGTTGCTACGGTATCGCAAGTTTACGCTTTCCAGGTTTCGAGATATCGGGCTTGTGTTAATGAATAGGTACACGTGTAGCCTTTTACCTTCCAAGATCCAAGGGGCCGTATTCTCGTACTAAACACGATTTTAGCTAAAAACCGTTTCTAACTAAACTCGTGTCGAAATTAAACGCGAGTTCATCTTTTAAAACGACGTCTTTAACAAAAGCCGAATTTAAATTCAGCAAATCTCTTCTCCTGCTGTATACAGGCGTTCAATTTAATGTGTATTTTGAAGACTACACGATCTACACGTCAGCTTGCACCGAGCACGTTTGAGTAATCATTCAAGGCGTACAATTGGTGCACGAGTTTAGTTAAACGCGCGTTAAACTACCAATGCCGATGTTTAAAGTTTAGACACTTTCCGTGAATTAGACGCGTTTTAGGTTAAACAAATTTTCGAGAATTGCGTTTAGTTAAACCAGTTATGTGTTTAAAGTCAAAGTTAAATGCGTGTTTAGCTTAGAAACGTGTTTAAATACGTACGAGAATACGGGCCTATATGTATGCGCTCAATTAGCAATTAATTGCACGTGATAACCCTAACCCTGGAACACCACACGGCAACAGATTTTTTTCCGACGGAGAAAATTCGCACGAAAGGTCACCCCGACACCCCCCAAGATTTGAACCACGGACCTCCAGCGCCAAAGTCCATCTCTATTCCACTACACCACGGCTGTCAAGGCTACTCGGCTCAGTATACTTCCCCTAGTATAATTATAGCCTGGGTTCATTTTATAGCCCAAAACCTTGCACGCCGGGCTATAAAAACAGGCTGACAGTGTTGTTGCTGTGTGGTGTAGTAGGTTAAATTACAAAACAAAATGTTAAAATAAAAATAAGAAAATAAAAAAATGCTCTATAACCTAACCGTGGAACACACACGGCAACAGATTTTTTCCGACGGAGAAAATTCGCCCGAAAGGTCACCCCGACCCCCCAGGGTTTGAACCACGGATCTCCAGCACCAAAGCCCATCTCCATTCCACTACACCACGGCTATCAAGGCTATCAGTATACTTCGCCTCGTACATAGCCTGGGTCCATTTTATAGCCCCCAAAAAACCGCCGGGTTTTAAAAACAGGCTGGCCATGCTGTTGCCATATGGTGTAGTAGAATATGGGTTAATGAATAGTTACACATAAACATGAAATGAACCTTTCAAAATCCAAGATGTCTATGAAGGTACAAACTGATGTGACATGTGGCATTGAAACCAGATTTTGAAATGCTTGACCTACTAAGGTTGTCCTTGAATCGTTTCTTTACATCGACAGTTTCACAAAAATGTAAATGATCAATTAGCCCCTGTGGGGATCGCGCCATAAATAAATTTGAATGAGAATAGTAGCTCAGCGCTTCATACTCTGTTCCATTAATGGGAAATTCAAGATGTTTTTCAATTGATCTGTTGTGGACAACACATGCGAACTTGAAACCGTCTCATCAATCAATGTCGTGGATTCCCCCACTCTGTAAAGTAGCTTTTTTGTGTTCACCTGCACTATTGAAAATTGATCGACACATTTAAATTAAAAAGGTTTTAAATATCACACTCTATTATTCTGTGTTGTATTATTCGTCAAAGAATTGTCAGTTATTGACAACGTCCTTTATTGATGTTGTTACGCTCTGGTTTAGAGATCTGTTCAAGGACACTTATGGTGGTCCATCAATAATCCTTTAGTTCATCTCGAGACTTCACTTCACTTACTATTCTTGCTTTCCTTATTAAATGTCTTTAAACGAGACCCATGATACTGCTTTTTCTTTTGTCTTCAAAGTAAATTAAGTCCTATTATTAGATGAAAACTTGGAACCTAAAATTCCCTAACCGTAACCCTAACCCTGATTCTATTTCTAACAAACAAACCCTAATCTTAACATTAACCCTAACACTAATCCCTTCCCTTCCCTATAAAACAAGTCACGTGATCCAAGGCTAATAATAGCTATTAACTTTTTTATCTTATGACGTGATTGCGTACTGACTAATTCAATTACTCTCCTATTTCAGTTCTAAAGGTTTATTAAAAAAATAACACCGGTTCAAATGTTAACACACTTTTTGCCTCACTTTATTCCGTGATGCAGTTCTTTGATACTTAAGGTCTGTAGATATGTGCGTTTTTATCTTGAATTTTAAGATTTAAACAAAAGTATTTCACAATTACTTCATTCACAATACTTCCTTGTTGTTTCAGTTCGAAACAGAGTTTTGCAAATATGGTGTATATCTCTGAGATATGATTTCGTTTTTTACGAATCCAATTAGGAATTAGGGATTTCCTGTTGCTGGGACCCGCCGTTGTAGAGGGCGTAGTTCCGACGAGTTGATCGTATATGTTGTGCAGTGTGTAAGACCCCCATCTTTGTTGAGTGTGTTCTCCCCCGTTCTCCGAATCCAAATGGCTTCTTTAAGCCATCTTGTTGTTCTGTCCGATTCGCGGTCTATAGTTGTGGCCTTGTCCCAATCGATGGTGTGATTTGTAGCCGCTACATGGTCGGTAATTGCTGATTTGTGTTGTACCGTAGTAGAGTCTTTCCTCGTGGAACGAGTGTATGGCAAAGTTATCCGTCATATCCGACACACTAAAAATACGTTCATTGGCGATTAACGTTAATGAATAGTGACGGATGCTGAATTTGCGCCATACTTACGCACGATTCAGCATCCGTCGTTATGTAATACAAATGTCGATGCTTTTCGAATATGAGGGTGTCCAAAAATGAAGAAAACAAATTCGGCTGATTACTTACAACCTCATGTCTGTATTATGAATTGATTACAATGTTATGCCTGGCATTAATTGCACTGACATCTTGTTAACATACATAATTAAATACTGTTGATCTATAGAAATCAGCATTTGATATTGAACAATTTGAAAATGATATACTAGTAGGGTGACGGCGATGGAGACGTTTATTCTAAACACTAAAAAGTGATATTATTGTGCGGATTTAGTGGATAAAATAAGCACTTCCTAGGTAATTAGTATCAATCTAATTAGCAAATATTATCTAAAATATTAAGGATCATTCAACATTAGGTTCAACTTCATTAAAACACTGCAGAGATATTGCCCCCCCCCCCTCCCCCATTTACCATTTGAAATGGGTAATAATCTGCCGGTGATACATTTTCAGATGGTATTTGTCGTATATAATTAATTAGTAATATTAATTAATTGGGGATGTAATTAACACTAAATAAGGTTTGGTAATTACAATAATGATATTAATCACACAAAATAATAATTCCATGAATTAATATTTTCAGCTTCAAACTGTTTGCCCCCCCCCCCTCCCCTCATTTTGTCCACCCCCTGCACCACAGTATTTCTGAACACTCTCTAACTCAAAATAAATGAAACTGAATTCTCGCGAAGCGTGCAGAAATGACCCCTCCCTTGAGTTTTCGGCAACTTCAAACTTGTTGCCCATACCCACACCAAAGTATTTCTAAACACTCCCGAACGCAAAATTAGCTATAATAGCATTTTTAAGCGCACAGAAATGACCCCTCCCTTGAATTCCCAAAACCTGTTGGTCCCCCCTTTCGGCAACTTCAAACTTTTCCCCCCCACCTCATTCTTCCCAGCCCCCACATAAGTATTGCTAAACACACCTAACGCAAAATTAACGATAATAGCGCAAATTAGCGCTAGCATCAACCGTGTAAATTAGAGATAATAGCTTTATTAGCACCAACCATGCTATTAGCGTTAATAGCGCTATTAACGCAAATGGTGCAAATTGGCTAATTCCACGCACTAATGTGCTAAACAATCATTACATTTTACTTGATATCGTTATTAGTGATATTAACGCAAACGGTGCAAATTAGCGCTAGTTTCGCTAATTATCACGGATGCTAACTCCACGCGCTAATGCGCTAAAAAGCCAATCCCGCAGCCCTTTCGGCAACTTCAAACTTTTTTGACCCCCCCCCCCTCATTTTTCCCAGCCCGTACCAAAGTATTTCTAAACACTCCCTAACGCAAAATAAGCGATAACAGCATTTTTAGCACCAATCATGCTAATAAGCGCTATTTGCGCTAATTGCACGATTTCCATATGGCATCCATCAAAAAACTTATTTTATATCGTATGATAGCGTTTTTTGCACCAAACCTTGCAAATTAGTGCCAATTGCGCTAATTGCATCAACCGTGTAAATTAGCGATAATAGCGTTCTTTGCTACAACCATGCTATTACCGTTATGGTGCAAATTGGCGCTAATTTGGCTAATTATCACGGATGCTAACTCCAGGCGCTTATGTGCTAAAAAATCATTAAATCTTACTTCATATCGTTATTAGCGATAGTAAGGCAAACGGTGCAAATTAGCGCTAATTTCGCTAATTATCACGGATGCTACTCTCCACGCGCGAATGCGCTAAAAAGCAAATCCCGCATCTTTCAGGGGGGGGGGGCATGGAAGTTGGGGTCGGGCGGAATTTATTTATTTTAAGGTGTTTTTTTTTAGGTTTTAGGTGAGTCAGATTTTTTTTTTTTTTACTCGGCAGTGGGTCAACTTCTTTTTTTTCCTGGTTGGTGGGCAAAGCTCTTCTTTTTTTCTTCCTGGAGAGTTGCCAAATTTTTTTTTAGAAAACGTCCATGCCCCCGCCCCCCTGAATATCTAATGGTGCGTCCCTAATGGCTGTGTAGTGTTCATATATTTCACGAATCATCACTGTCGTATGTCGGAACACAGGTATACATGATTGGAAAATAGCGCCATCAGGAGCTTTACTCACGGCAATTTACGATATCTATGTGCGTTGACAAACAGTCGTCAATGAACAGGGAGAGCTCAATAAAGCAACACACACTTATTTTTCACTGAAGCGGCAGCTGGCTTCTAGAGGATCTGTACATTTTACTTAATTTGTTTGGAACTCAATCTTCACTTTATAAGATGGATGGATCAGCATGTGTAGTTAATGTAACCAGTGAGGAAGCCTTAAGTGAACTGTACACCCAATTTAGCATAGTTTTCGTGGTGATCATAGTGCCCCTCATAACGTTTGTGGGATTGATCAGTAATGGTGTATTTTTATTCATAATTTATCGTATACAAGAAATGAGAACTTCTACCAATTTCTACTTGGCGCATTTAGCTGTTGCAGACAGTTTCCTGCTCATCAATTCAGCATCTCAGTGGATAATATCGTACAGCAATTCACAGGTAGACTCAATATCATTCACTACATCTATAGGATGTGCTTTGCCTAATTTTATGATATACATGTGTTATTTTGCTTCTGTTTCCCTCATAACTCTGGTGATAATGGAGAGGTACGTTGCAATTTGTCACCCAATGAGGTGGTACCGGTCTATAGCAGATGGCTATTCATCCATCACTGTTGCTATCATTATATGGGTGCTATCATTTGTGGGCGCCGTATTTTCGCTGAAATTCTCTAAAGCATTCAAGGTGTGTATTAGTGGAACGCAACATGGTACTATTCCTACAAATTTGCCTGCTGCCGTCTGGTTTTGCGATAATGACCCAGATTGGTGTTACGGCAACTTATGCGACAAAGTGATATCGTTGGCCGATCTCATTCAATTCTGTTTCTGTCTCTCCGTTGTCACATTCATGTCCATATCGATATCCTTTACCCTTATCCACGGAGAGTATAAAATGCGACAAAGAAGTGTAAGATCAATGAACACTACCAGAGCACGTTTTCACTTAGCAAGGATGGTCATGATCAACGCTTTAGTGTTTTTTTGTTTGTTTAACACCGTGGCAAATTATCACCGTTAATAAAGTATTTCGCCTATTTACAAATTCGGATTTATTCAACTTTACCAAGAGTTTTCAGAAAAAATTGAAATGGCTAAGCAGAGTGACTATGATTGTCAACTCGGCAATCAACCCCATTATATATAGTCTTGTGAACCCGCGATATAGGGAAGCCATATGCGAGGCTTTCCGTATACGTCGACATCAGTGGAGGACGCGAGGTGGTAAACGTCCTGGAGGCAAAACGTACTCGTCTCAGATTGACCACGAGATGATGCTAAAAGGCAATCACGTGACAAACAACGTCCATATTACAGTCACTTTGTGTCCTGTTGAACATCAGGAGGAAGATGAACTTTAACATGAACATGATAATGGATTTGGTCCAAATCGGTGTAGTGCCGGATTATTTATCCTTGTACTTTGTCAGTATACATTGTAGGACCTTTGGGTTCTTATTTGATGATGCTATCTCAATAAGTCAGCGTGAGTAAATAACAGTTTTTATTTTCATTAGTCGAGGCCGATGGGCGCTGCCATTATCGTATTCACTATGTACCTGTTCCTAAAAAACCAACACTCCGTCGGTACATCTATTGTACGGACCCGGGTTCGACAGCCGGGGGAGGGGGGGGGGGGGGTACTCGGTTATTTCTTTTGGTAGAGATGTGCCGCCATCAAAATGAAAATTGACCCAAACATTTACCAATTTTCGGGGGGAAATGGACATATATGTTTACCTGAAACTCATAATATTCCTATATAGGGGAATATGGGGCAACTGGTCCTATGGGGCAAGTGGTCAGAAATGAAGGATTTTGTAATTGTATATACTGCTTTCTTTTGATCAGTACGACTTTTGTTGAAACTTGACATATATCCTTACCTTCTACAATCTAAAACATTTGGAACTTTAGGGTATTAACACATGTGATATTCTCCAGATCTTTGAAGCCACCTCCTTGAGTGACTGATTGACAATTCACAGATAGTATGGGCGATATATGAAGATGAGTTTAGATAATTTTTAATGTATTTTATATGATTAATAGATATGCAACAGTAAATATATACATGCAGTACATTCGTCTTAAGATGCTAGGTGCATATTGCATTTGATGGGTGCTATATTGTAGTGTGCTTAGGGACTTTCCGAAATATGATTAAAACTATAGGTTGTGGTTGAAATGACCGTAAAATGGCGCATATTGCTAACTTGGGACATTGGTGGTTTGGATTTGCGATCAATATTATCATTTAAAGAATGCTTCAACTTAAATCATTACCACGGGTATTCATTTGGTAGAGTTATTAGTTTATGAATTTGCAAATAACAAAGTACACCATTTCTTATTTTATCTAAAGACACTCGTCTACTTGTAGGACCCGAACGCCGTAATATTTGCGAATTCAAATATACTCGCTGGCTACAGAAATATGCGTAATGGCTAAAAACAAAATTGCAGTTTTGCCTTTTTTTTTCTGAAATGTGAAAATAATATGAAACAATTCACATTCTTTCTAGTTCTTAGACATTTTGGGGCATTTTGTGTCTACTACCACTATTTCTGCTATTGACGGATTACAATATGACATGAAATTGATTAAGAATGGTTTAAAACCTCGGTATTATGAAATACATCTTTATTATATTTTGAATGGTGTCTGTTAAGGTATTTGCAATGACGAAATATCATGATTTATGTATTTTATCCACTGATTTTTGTGTATATTAACCGTTGGGTCATCATTGTCATATTGACTAATTTCCCCTGTAACATGAAAACCGCTGGCTAAATATCAAGATGGTTTATTATAAGTACTAAATGATGATTATATGAAGTAAATAAAATCATTAAAGAAAATGGTATATGTAGACAAATGTATGGGGCATCCGAATATCACAACCATGTAACCATTTAACTAGGTTCATACCGTTTTATCTAATAAATGTGCAGTCGACAATTTCGCTTGCTTTGTACACCATTAGTATACTGCTATTTACACGTTAACCACGAAAACTGTATACAACATGGGTTTCATGAGACATGTATCCTTTTTACATGTTAAATAATATGGAAACGTGTTTGTAAAGAAAATACTGCCTAGTTTCCGTGTTGTCATTTACTGATTTCTGTGTATTCTAACCGATGGAACATATAGGACCAGTTGCCCCAATGATGGGGTAACTGGTCCGTGCCAAGTAAAGTTTTCAGTTAGTGGTTATTGGCCTTTTCTTTAGATATTTTTTAACATTGATTATATGTTATATGTAAACAGTTACATGGGTAATATTTTCATAGCAATTCCATAACTCTTTACACGAGCTTCAATCTTTTATATCATGAAATATGCTTAACAGGACCAGTTGCCCCATCCTCCCCTATTTGACCGATTTTGCTCAAATTTCCGTGAAAAACAGCAACATTGAGGATTTTCAACACATACATTTACCAAAAATGGCTATAAAAAGGAGTCATTCATTTACCAGACGGGTGAAAAAGGGCCCCTATTTGGGGACACATCACCGTAACCTCATATCCTCTTAGTACCCCCACCCCCTTTACGGGGGGTTCGACAATACATTACACATAACTCATTTTTGAAATTGTACACCGACCAACGTCTGTGAATCTAGTTTAGTTAGGCAATAGAGCTAGAGGCGCAACTAGCTTCGGATCATTGTTTGACAAGTGTGCGCTTGATTTCAATGCTTATTATTTTCATTTTCTGGCCCGTATTGACAGTCAATAAAAGAAACCTGATATTACTAATAAATCCACGTTTACACATAGTTCCTGTCGACATCATGTTGTTATGTGTGATTATCCTCGTCATATTTCTTTTGGAAATGATGCACCTTTATTTGCCATTTGTCACCTAAAACCCGAATTGAATATGAATTATGGTTGTTTACTGCCAGCCAACAACTGCGACACTGGGAAAGAAGAGTGTTTTATTTGAGGATAACATTTCCTGACCAAAAAATCTTATAAAAAGAAAAGGGGCGCTCAAAATGAAGCCTGTGAGATACGTAGAAGAAAAACAAAGCAAGATATGCAAGTAGGAATATGGTTTCAGTAGCATATGTATGATTCTTATTAGAATTGTAATGTCCATACATCATAAGCAAATTGAGATATATAGCCAGATGGGTTTCAGAGTAGGTCACACGTGGGTCCTTTATCTTAAAGTGAATATCTGGTTTCAGTTTTCACCTACATTTCATTTTTTGTCTTATTTCAACGATAATTAAATAATAAGCTAATTTAGATGGTCCCCTGATGTTCCCCACGGTATAGAACACGAACGGTTTGTTACTTTCTGTGAAACAAGCTACTTCCTTAATTTTATGGTAAAATCGGATTGGACCCTGCTGCGCATAAAATACAGGATTGGTGTTGGTCATTGTTTTTATTTATTCATACATTTGATTATTTATTGTTGAATTTGATTATGCATTTCTAAAATTATATATATATTTTTTTAAAACACAGATGGGAAAGTGGTACAAAAGGTGTTATTTGAACAACCATCTCCCACAAAAATATTTGTGATGTTGAAGCCCAAAACCTGTTTAACCACCCTTTAAACTTGTTATAACTGCAAAGGTCGGGAAACAATCGTTGAAGATGTTTACGCCAAAAAGAAACGTGTGTGTGTACTGTGATATACTTGAAACGTAAACAGTGGGTATGATACTAGTTTCCCAAAATGTCAAAAGGTAACCATAGTGTACAATGACGTTATGTTAATTATGGCCGCGCCCAGGTATCGTGGGTCCATAAAATATGCGAATGTTTTATTCCTCACCCTAACTGTAGTCATTATTTGCGTGAAATTTCTAGAATTAGAGTCGAGGATATCTATCGATTATTGACTTACCTCACTAAATAAAATATCCCTTTAACACCCTACGGTAGAAGTGCATAATTATTTTACCTGTGTGAAATCAGAAGATTTGCGGCGTGTTTGTTTCGTGCTTATTTTGTATCTAAGATTCCAATTTCGCTGTATTTGGGTGGATCATGTCACTTTTAAAGAGATAACCTTGTTTTTGATAATCCGATTGACATCAATCTCCATGATCCCATTCCCATAAGGGATGTAATCTCTTGTTGCGTGACATTTTATATCACTAGTATATAGGTTAATTCCATCGCAAAGACCTATGCATTAGTAACACAATACCCTGGTCAATGAATGACTGAATTACCTGATTTCCCCCATAAAACACCGAAATGAAGTATTTGCATCTCATTCCAAACTAAAAATGTATAAGGTTTCATAGGCTTAGTTGTTAAAGCGATAAGTTGCACTGATTCTTTTTTTCAGGTGTTCATCAACGTGTAGTAACTTATGTTATATTTGAAAATCAGGATGTTGCTGTAATCTTTATATTATCTGAAAAGTGATTGAGTTAGCTTTCAAATGCCGATTATTTTATTGAATTTACTTTTCTCAATCTAAAAATATGTGTGATCAACAACGAGCACTTTTGTGTGTGAAATGTGTCATTTCGTATTTGGAATTGATGTCTGTAACAGATCATAAACAATCCTCACTTTCCTTCATCATAGCTTCCCAAAAATGTAATGCTATTCACCAGGTTTGTTTGTATTGGCGCACTGTTAATACATTCCGAGCTTTCATAAGTCATTATCATTATCGCATGAACCCACACTGTATTCGTAGTTGATAGTTTGTTTCAAATCAGGATTCAACACTGGAGTCAGCTCTACACATAGCGAGGTTTGAAATCGCTCATATTCTAATTGAAAATATATCAATAGGAACTATCAAACTGGGGAGTAGTAAGAGCAATTCCATGTAATTGAGGAGACATATTCTCACGACACCTAATAGTGCTAAGAGCAGATTGTCCCATTACTCCCCATGCTCCAAACTACCAATTACCAATAGCTTATCAATGCGAATGTTAATGATTTTTTTAAAGTTTGACATTCGATTTAAAGGTAGGCCTATATTTAGTGATATCGAAATGTCCTTCAAAACCCCAGAATAGCCCTATTCTAAGGAATAGAAAATGATCTATTACTTACGATTAGAAGAAAACAGCTACATTTGAAAACAATTATACAATTAGGCCCCATTTTTTTGTATTGGCGGAACATGGCTTTGAAAGTTAAAAAAATGAATTATCACCACATGGAAAAATTAAACAAGGACACATTGATCTGTTTGTGCCTCATGTCGGGCATTAAGAAGGAAACACATTTTATTTCCTACAACATACAACAGGCATTTATGAATGTACCATAATCTAGCTCTACATTTATTTTAAACCACGGATGTTCACAACGTCGTGCCCGATGCGGTCGCACAGGCGACACAACCCCCCAGTAACTACCACGGAGTAAAAGTTCTGTTCATCCAAAATAAGAATTCAGCTAGATTACATTTATTTTAACCACGATATTCACAGAGACTATTTAGAAGTAAAAGCTGTGTTTATCAAAATAAATTGTTTAATTCATACAACATGCCTTTGTGAATGTATCCAAATTCAGCCTGATTACATTTCTTTTAAACCCGGATGTTCACAACATCTTTGTGTTTCATCCCAAATAATTAGTTTACTCTTCTTCACCGCTGGATCACCTGTGTATAAACATTTCAACTCGTTCGCTGAAGTAACTACTCAAACGGTCACCAACCCCCCAGTGAATACCTAGGAATTACATTGATTTGTTATACTACATTAACCTGCCACGGATTTGAGCAAATGATATATGGTAAAATGAAATGGCTGAACCTTTCTTATCATTATATTCTTTAATGAAACATAAGTTGGCTACTACGCGATTTACTTATTGTATTACATGTGTAATATATTTTTTAAAAGTGACATTTTATAAAATTCACAAAAAAACTGCTGTTCACGTGCCACCCTAACTGACGTGACTATAACCTCATGGGAGTGGTGGGTGGGTAAAAATTTGACTGCTCCTTTCTCAATGCTATCTTGACAGAGAATGAAATTTACGCCAAACCAAACATGGCGGCCTAACCCATAAAGCCTCTGATTGGTCTACAATCTATCTTGACCCCCAATTTCATTGGTCCTTACCGTAATGCCCCCAAACAACACAATAACATTAGCAACGGAACCTACCATTTTTCCAGAGGTGATAATGTTTGGTTTCAATGGACGGGCCATGGAAACTGAATTATCACCACATGGAAAAATTAAACAAGGACACATTGATCTGTTTGTGCCTCATGTCGGGCATTAAGAAGGAAACACATTTTATTTCCTACAACATACAACAGGCATTTATGAATGTACCATAATCTAGCTCTACATTTATTTTAAACCACGGATGTTCACAACGTCGTGCCCGATGCGGTCGCACAGGCGACACAACCCCCCAGTAACTACCACGGAGTAAAAGTTCTGTTCATCCAAAATAAGAATTCAGCTAGATTACATTTATTTTAACCACGATATTCACAGAGACTATTTAGAAGTAAAAGCTGTGTTTATCAAAATAAATTGTTTAATTCATACAACATGCCTTTGTGAATGTATCCAAATTCAGCCTGATTACATTTCTTTTAAACCCGGATGTTCACAACATCTTTGTGTTTCATCCCAAATAATTAGTTTACTCTTCTTCACCGCTGGATCACCTGTGTATAAACATTTCAACTCGTTCGCTGAAGTAACTACTCAAACGGTCACCAACCCCCCAGTGAATACCTAGGAATTACATTGATTTGTTATACTACATTAACCTGCCACGGATTTGAGCAAATGATATATGGTAAAATGAAATGGCTGAACCTTTCTTATCATTATATTCTTTAATGAAACATAAGTTGGCTACTACGCGATTTACTTATTGTATTACATGTGTAATATATTTTTTAAAAGTGACATTTTATAAAATTCACAAAAAAACTGCCACATAGGTTCCTTGTATTGACTTGGCATGAGGTGAGCTGCCCTATTGCGAAGTTGCCACTTCACTGCAAGGAATCTACATACTTCCCCCCCCCCCCCCCTCCGTCTCGTGCCAATCCGGTCTTACGAGGGGGAGGGATGGGGGAAGATCCGGTGTTATTTCACTATCGCGATATTTAATATGATTAGAACTCAATGATCGTTCCAACGCCAATATCTAGATGTCTCACATTAAATAAGGTATGAATTCCTTCAAATAGATCCTGACAAAATTTCGGATACCAAAACAGGCATATAACTATCTCGTGCTAACCCGATATTGAATACTTAACAAGCCCATAATTATCATATTAATCATATTGTAATTTCCCATAGAGGGTTTCTGGTGGACAAACTGTTCTTAATGACCACCACTGATGTCATATAAACCAACATTTAAGATGTCCTTACCCAGCTGAGACACTATATGATTAAGGCTCAATTAAAGTTGTTCGTTCCACACCCAATATTTAGATGTTTCACGAATCTTAGTAAACATTATATACTCGGAAGGCATTGATTTTCTTCTAATAGATTCGACACATTTCCGGATACCAGAACCGGCATGGGCGTATATTGTACGAACGAATATCAATTAGAAACGATTTGCAGATTAGCATAATGTTCTCTTAACAAAGTTTTCAACCTTCTTTCCGGAATGTCGAGACTATCGTATGAACCAAAGTATACGTCAGAATAAGCGTCCGTCTGTTTCTCCGAAACCTCGTGACTAACCGGTTGGTGATGGAAAGTACTTTCAACACACCGACCAAACTATCGAGTTGACTCGGCACCCCGCCACGGGCTATGGATTGTCTGCGTATAGCTACCACCAATGATCCAATACGTTCCTGTATGGATTATTATGAGAACAAAAACAAGATTTGGGCAAGCCCAAGTAAAAAGTTCGACAAATAACAATGTACAAAATATAACGAGTATGCATGAGCCTCCATCGAACTTTGTCCTTCCTTAGACCAACTATATTAATACCCAGACCTTTCTCAGATACCTATCTGAAATACAAATTTACTTTGACCCTTGCATGAGTGGCTAGCTGCATAATGGTACAATACTGCCGAATTCTGCACCTATATTAACCTGGCTGCCCTGACCAACTGTATTTTGATAAGACACCAGAAACTACCGAATCCATTTAAAGGTGAATTACCTGAAATTATAGGACCTGGAAGCTATTAACTAGTCAAAGAAAAAGCCTTAACAAATTATAACAAAAAATTGAAGATCCCCATCTTCCTCACATCTTTATTTCCTCGTCAGACGTAAACATGCCCGCCATGGCGGTTGCTGTGGCCGCTTCCACTTAGCTTTGTAAACTAACGTGCTCTGGGCTTAGACCAATTAGTTTTACCCTAGGATTAGCCTGACTTCTTCAGGACCACATTATTATATTTAATATAATTTGTAATTAATCAAGAAGTCTTATCTAGATTTATTATTTAATATATTGTAAATAATCAAATGAAGCATGTTAACTTGAGCTCCCATTCCTTTTTAAAGGAATTTTTATTCAAAGTATGCGAGAATTTGACTGTTGACACTGGCCCCCGCCAACCTGAGCGAGTAAACACTTAACACGTGTGTTGGTCTGACTTTAGGTATCCAGTCTTGGCTGCAACTGGCAGAAGATAAATACATTAATCCCTCCACTACCATTGTAACAGTTGCCCCCACTGGTCGGTTTTCCCCATTCACACCAAACTTATAATCAAAACCATAATTACAATTAAATGGCTCTCATAATGAAAATTGAACCAAATTCCCAACCAATCGCCCTTGCAACATCATCCCAATCCTGTCATCACGAGAATAACCATATTCAAATAGTATCCCATAGTCTTAATCAGAAACCGACTACAACCACAATCACCATCCCCATTACAATAATCATTATCGCGAATGCAATTATATTAATGCTTAATCGCTACAATACTCAACTATAACCCAAATCACAATCAACCTCCAGCCTAGTCACTTATAAAACTCGCCCATTGCTTGTGTGTTGGATTTCGATCACGACAGGAGCATGCGCAGATGCGATTTTTGTGTAAGTGGTCTGTGATTTTGTCAACATTAAATTTTTACTTTTCGATCTGCATTAAATGCAAAAAGAAACAACGCCCCTGGCTGGCCTCGAACCACCAACCTTTCGGTTAACAGCCGAACGCGCTTACCAAATTGCGCCACGGAGGCGGTTACTTACTAGACTGTTTTGGTTTGTCATGTTCACCCGTACACTTTCTTGCAAAGTCGGGCATCGTTTTTTCTCAAATGTTGCCTGCATATTGCAGTTGCTGTCGACTTCAATACATGTGCTGTCAGTTGAACTTGGAACCAACGTTTAATTTGAACTGTCTATTTTCAATAAAAATACTCCAATACGGGAAAAAAATCACAAAAGCTCACAGACAACAAATAAGCACATCATTTTACTCGACCTAGAATTTCAACCCTACAATTTTGGCGTTACGAAAATATCGATGATGTGAGTGACGTCATTTAATGAGCTCATTAGCATAATTTATGTCCGTGAAATGTACAAATCAGTTTGATAAGTGCTAGTATCGATAGATGCATACATGATTGTATGTATCGGAAAAAGCTATTCACCATCAATAACCCAATCCAAATCGAACTCCAATCAGGATAATAATAATTAGGATATAGGACACTTCGAACTGCGCAAACAATTGGTCCTGACCCGAACCCACCAATACTGAATAAAAGAGCCGCCCGAACATCTATGAGCGTAATCAAACACCCGGTCGGGCCCAACACGTACAAGCAAAGACTCACTGCAACAACATTTCAACCAAAATACTAAGTGTTGAAGATAGAGATCAGAAATACCAATATAAATCAACCCTCGAATATCAGGATAAGGATGGACCAGTGAGTATCTCTATAAGCTATGTGGTATCGATCAAGATCAACCAAACGAAGGCCATGCGTCGTATTCGCCCGGTCATGAATTAACATTGTAACATTCATAATTGAAACGTCACATTCATTGACAGCCGATTAAATTCGCAAGTAATGATACGAACATGCACCTTGTTCACAAACCCCAAAGGTTACATCAATCCACGGATGTTCGCAACCCAATACCGATCCTGTAGTGACAAATTAAATCTGATGCATTAAACAATGTTTAATATTCCGCTAACCTCCGGTAATTACATTGCTCGCAATTGAAGGCTAACTTGACCAAACATCTAATTAACTTTGCCATATGATTGCCACACTGCCCCTTCATGATAAAAATGCCTCAAAGACAATCAAATTTTATAAGCCATGTTTGTTGTGATCCTGTGATTTAATATGGTACATTATTGAACCGATATGAGCCAACCTCATGAAACTATCACTTTATCATTTAATGTATCCAAATTCAATATTATTGATACCTGCACCTGTTCAAAAACTCCTGGCAACAGACATGCTTACTTAATCCATGGCTATACCAATGTGGCATTATGCTATACCAATGTGGCATTATCGCATACGCTCAGCTAAGGATGATCTCTAATAGGATTTAAAGAAAACAATAATGTTAACGATCGGCAATGTGATAGAGCCTTTAATCATGGTTCCTTATTACTGTCAGTATCAACCATTTTCACTCGCCTCGTTGAATGCGTGTATATAAATTATATATATTTAAATTTCACTAGCCGATAAACCCCTCCATCGATAACCCATATCAATTATATGAAAGTATCATGCGAGCGGAGAGTATAGTTGCTGCCATATACTGTCAAAACCTATTATAATAACCCAGGTTCCGGAACATTTTATTCATACAGGTGTGCGCACAAACCGACAACGGATTATCTCTCCGTTAAAGACTATGACATTTAGGATTAGAGGACTAATGTAAACCAATTATTACCATATCAATTGGATCACGCTTTCAAATCCTGAACACTGATTGAAAAGATCGCTACATAAAACCAATGGATGTGCTAGCATTAATAAAGGTGCGTGACCCATTTACCAGGGAGTTACATAATCACTTCGATAGTGAAAAGCAATTATGCAGTATCAGACCTGGATCACTGCGCATGAATGGTATGAATGGGCGCTTATCCCTTCACTTCAAAATCAATATGCTAGCCAACACAAATCGTTTATTAAATCTGTGACCGCAACCACGGACCGCAACAAGCACCATTGTAACACCTATTGATATTGTGTAACAATATTACCTTAAACCCCCCAAGTATAAATCCAGGCGATTACTAGACATGATTATCAACAAGGAATTGACAGATTACGTAGTAACCGGTCATGAATAGCGCACTCGTCCGAAGTATCAATGTGTAATAATGTACCTATTGGACCAAAACAACAATAACACATCAGTATTAACACCCTGTAATATAGTGTGTAAAGGAACTACCAACCTCTAAGATAATGGTACCCAAAGTTAGTGCTGTGATCGATTACGATCGGTTATGGAGGAAACAAGTGAAACTGTTATACAAGTGGAAAATTATAACTTGCTCACCAAATGTAAAGTTGCCACCACTTGAGCGCCTCCAGGAAACCGGCTTTTACTGTTGAAGATAATATCGGCGAATTGTACCCGTTCATGCCCTGGAGTAGTCGCCCCGTAATGTATAGCCCTCCTCAGAGCCTTAGCGGAAGTTTCCGATGTTTACGTTGTTACTGGCAATTTCAAGCTGCTTGATGCCGTTGTACTTGCAAAGACGTATTTTATCATAAGACAAAAGAGAAAAAGAAAATCATCATTACACTGCAACATTCCCTTCAATTATGAAGAATGCAAAATTCCTTTTGAGTGTGATAATGCGATTATCGTCTCCGATGAGGATTTACACTTCGGGCGAATGATGTTTCTTCCCGAACCATATATTATTAATATACAGAATTGAACATTCATATACCAACCAACTGATGATCCCATACAACCTGGCGGAACCGGTAAGTAAACCCCACAAAACTCATAAAATGTGAGCGACCCAACCAGCACGTTTGGGTAACCTAGCTACAAAAACAAGCCTGTATCGTTATCCTTTTAATGAGCGGTAATTATAGGCCAAGTCCCCATACCAGACAGTATGTCTTCTTGGGAATTGAAATATGATGAAATATTTAACCAAGCTACAGATTCGTACCATAAATAATATGATATCTGAAGCAAACGTTGACAATTTTGCTCAGACAAATTGCAAATATCCACAACATTTTCCGACGCAGACTCGGATGTTTCATTTCAGACAGAGAGCTATGATTCATAGCTACTACTAGCTGTAATGACACTGATATTTGAGGTTGTACATTAAATACCCTTCTAGGCTTCTTACCTCCAGTATTGCCAGGAGTAATTAGTAGAATGCTGCTTCAAACCCGCAATCACAGTCGATGCTAACTCACACGGTAAAGAACTTGCTGATAACACTCCACCAGTCGCCATTTGCCAATTCTGCTACAATTCGGGACAAATTTACAACCTTTCCGACGCGACGCCGAGTTAACAGTTCGTTGTAAACAATGTGACAAATGTGTACTATTTTCTATGCATTAGAATGAGTTGTACTATTTCATGTATTTTCCATGCATTATCGTTTGGTAATCTTGTATCTATTACCTGGCGAACCGTTCGCTCGCCCAGCTGAATTATATCGAAGCTTCGATTGAATACGGCAAAGAATATCCGCATAAAAATTTGACTGCTCCTTTCTCAATGCTATCTTGACAGAGAATGAAATTTACGCCAAACCAAACATGGCGGCCTAACCCATAAAGCCTCTGATTGGTCTACAATCTATCTTGACCCCCAATTTCATTGGTCCTTACCGTAATGCCCCCAAACAACACAATAACATTAGCAACGGAACCTACCATTTTTCCAGAGGTGATAATGTTTGGTTTCAATGGACGGGCCATGGAAACTGAATTCTACTATAAATTATTATAATCTCACAGAGTCAAATAAGTAACAAAATATCATGATACCATTTGTGATCGTAAAATTTGCTGTGTATTGTATTCCTTTTTGATGAGGAGCACCAAAGATCGGGGCTTTTATTTGTTTTTTGTTTGTTTTTGTTGATTTTGGTTTTGGAAAATCTTCGGTAAAAATAGATGAGTGGTAAATTATGGTCGGGCAGGTTTAATAAACAAATACAAGACAGAATTGCTGTCAAAATTCTAAAAAATTCTGTAAAAGTCCATAAAGTTCAATTTGATAACTTTAAATGAGTAAAGAATGGTTATGCCCACTGAAAATGGTCAAAAAACGTATTGGATGGTAGATACATGTAGTTGCCCTTAGATGCCACCCCGTAAAACACCAATAAGACAAATACGAGATAGGAATTTGCAGGACTGGCTGAGACCATATTGGAACAGTTTTATTGTAGAACATACCCAATTTATATGGGTTAGGACGACGACGACATACTCATCAAATATCACCACGACTTTAATATGACATTTACACATTAATTTATAACATTTACTACTATGGACAACAGGATATACGAAGACGAGGTAGACATGACATATACAAGGAACACAACGGTGTACACGACGAACACAACGTGGACGTGACAGAAATAGCTGCCGGAGGGAGCCGGGGCGAAAACATTTCCCATGAGCCCAGCAACGAAAGACTCAGTCACCGCAATCAGTGGTGACGCGGAAAATGCCCCCGCCCCGACTCCGCCCGACCCCCACTTCACGCCTTACAATGGACCGACTATAAGAGGGACCTCATTGAGCAAAGCAGGCAGGGGTGTGGAAGGATGAAGGACCAATCAGGACCCCCCTCCAACATAGCACATGAGGGATACCTCCCAACTCCCCCTAACCTAACCAGCACTGATGACCTCCTCCATCCCCAGATGCAAGCACAAAGGGTGGGTGGGAGGGAAATTTACCAACTAGCCCTGATGATCTCAACCGAAAATTTGACAAGCAACGCACAACCGAAATAAACCGCGAAAGAATAGAGAGCCTTTAATTGGCTGGTGTCACAACCAGACGACTATACACCTCGGTACACAGCCACGCATGGGCAGTCAACCGCATATGGCGAGTTGGTCGATAAAGGGGCGATTTAAATTACAATGCTCTCAATCCATCCCCAAAAAGTGTGACCAACCGAAAATACAGGGTGTCCCAAAAGGCAAATTTTGCATTCGCCAGACAAGCTGTCAAATGCATACGTATAGCGCAATAATATAAGCCAGACTAGATTTGATTACAAAGTCATTCATTTGCGAGGGCGACTCAACATTAGACGCTTTCCTTTCTGTCATATCCACGTCGTGTTCGTGTCCACCGTTTTTCCTATCCATATTATTTTAATGTATATTGACTAATGTCTATATAAATGTTGTAAAAGTTGTGGTGAAATTTGATGAATTCTGTCGTCGTCGTCGTATCTCATTTAAAATTGGGTCGTGTTCACATTGCCTGTAAGCCATTCGCTCTTCCTTTCATAGTAGTAATTTATATAATTTGATGTATACATATCATGTATCGACATTATGCCAATAGGTAGACTACCTTTGAATGCTCAATGCCGCAAGGCAGAGCGTAATAAAAATGCAAAGTAATAGACCTTCCGGAATAGAAGTCGTAACTCTGAGCTTAATGATTTCGCAATCGTCAGATGTCTATAAATGTTATAAAAGTTGTGGTGAAATTTGATGAATTCTGTCATCGTCGTAACACGTCGTCGTAACTTTCATAAAAAGTGCGTGTATTCTAAAATAAAACTTTTCCAATATGGTCTCAGCCAGTCCTTCAAATTCTGTTCTTGTGTTTATCTTTTGTGTATTAATGGGGGAATCTAAGAGCAAAAGTAGGACATACAACTGCTTTGTATCTGAGTACACAAAAGTAAATATGATTTGACCTTAATTGGTGAAATTGTGAGACCAATCGATGTCAACTTTTGGAAATACACACATTTGAACAGAGCGTGGTTAGCACCCATTTGTTCCGATTTTAGCAATACACCACCAATGCGTTGCATCTGTGTGCGTTGCGTTGTGATCCCTTCCTGACATTTGATCTGATTATGATGTTTTACTTTTTTTCTTGCCCTTGCCCTAAATGTTACGCCTGTATTATAGGTCAATGACCCTAATGACCCAATGACATGTCCACTTTTAATCGCTGAAGACCCTATATGTGCATGTACCAAAGGAATCTTTCGACTAATTATTACGGTCATTTCAGTCATATCCTCTGAAACAAGAAGCTTTTTAAGTGAGAGAAATGAAAATTAACTTATTATTTACAATGTTGGAAGTATGCATCCCGAATAAAACGTTATAAACTTTAAAATTGAACAAAATGTTTAAATTAGAAGAATAAGGTTATTGACATGGTTCGATATGCCCTAACTCTTCTATTACACAAGAAATTGAATGCTCTGTGAAGTCAATAACGTTACATGGGCTACAGATATTTGATGTCTCTTTGTGTAACAATTCGGTCGGGTAAATGATGTGGAGACTTTTCCAGTTCCGGGTTATCAACCTTGCCCTATGAGCGCAGTCAGGAATTGCCTTCCAAATAGACTTAAGATTGAATGTGTGATTCAGAAATCAAGAGATTTTGATTAATAATAATAATAATAATAATAACACACATTTATAGAGCGCTTTACTTCAGTGAGATCTAAACTCAAAGCGCGTTACAACAAATGAATAAAAAGAAAAACCAAATTACAATAATCTTAAATCTATAAAAAAATATACATACAGAGTATTAAAGTAAAAAGCATATTTTAAACAAAAACACATGAGATATAAAATACAGTGTATGGCATTAAAATGCATTATAAAATGAAAGATCATGAACAAATACACACCATTTAGATTTCCAAGTTAAATAAGTAGGTCTTAAGTCGCGACTTGAACTCCTGAACTGAACCTGCCTGGCGTATGTCCATTGGGAGAGTGTTCCATAATTTAGGGCCCGCGATGGAGAAAGCTCTATCATCGAAAGACTTCATTTTGTTTTTTGGAACAACGAGAAACTCAAGTTTCTCCGTTGACGCTCGATCAAGGTACATTTTGATCTATATTTTAAAGTTTAAAATTTAAACAGTTTAAAACGGCTTACAGCTCTTTCAATCTTTTCATACTATTCGGTTATTTAAACTCACGGCATACGTACCCGAGTCCCGGTACAACATCTCTTGTGGGTCGAGTGAGAGACATAGTTCCTGAGCACTGCTTACCTCGTGCTTTTTTTGTGTTGAATATATCAATGCTTCCTACGGCGTTCACTTTAAAAATATGTGTTGGTTGATAATCTGATTAACTCCACTCTCCATAATTCTCTAAAGGATGACATCGTTTATTGTGTAAGTTTAATAATTGCTTATATCTGATCAGTACCAGTATGTAGGTTAATTTCATCGCAACGCATTAGCTTATTTGTTGAAGTGGTAAGTTTCAAAGATGACAAACGATCGTGTATTTTTTTTTGATTTGTGCGAATCACATTGTGTATTAACGTGTTCAAAGGATTCACTATTTGAAAATCAGGGTAACGGACCGGTTAGAAAACGTGTACAGAATGAGTCTATCTCACCACTGAAGGAAGCGTGTACATTCCCCATAACGGATCCGTGCAGATCACATAGGGTTTGAATTATATTGTGAAAATAGCCAATGAGTCAATTTAAGGTATTTCTTAACAGTGTTGACCGCTTTGAAAACTAGGCGTGTTACCCGATACTATCCCTGCGAGAAGTATTCATGTTAGCCTTACTGTATTTTGATCCCCACTTTGTACTGAATATAGTAAATTGTTGAAGATTTTCAACGAGTATATCCAAGCATTTTACTTTAATTATAAACATGTTCGGGATGTTAATTCAGATTCCCACGCAGCATCATAGCCATGGCCAATGCACTCAGTATTCAATAGCAATGTCAAACAGAAACTCCTATTATAACTAAAGATTGACTGACGCATGTAAAATCTGTTCTTGTTCATTATTATCCGTTTTTTAAACATGTTCACATAATTTTCACGTTTCACAAAGTTTCAAGGTCACAAAAATAATGCAACATTCTACAAAATGATTTATAAACATGGTCAATATTCCCTGACAATGATCTGTACGAACACGAATATTATTCGAAATGCATTGTTGGCGAGAGGATTGTCAGCTTTCATTAAATGTGTGTAAACAACCAAAGTTCTTTGTAAAAGAAGGGGAGATTTGTTTTGTTTCAGTCATTATATTGATACGTCTTCCATTGTGCTTTGTGATACATGGTGGTGTTTTGAGATACATGGTGTCTGATAAAAAGGACATAGGTGCTCAACTTGACTGTATTATTTACTATTTGGTAGTAGACAATTTCGTTTGCTTTCAAATGCCATTTTAAATGATCGCACTTACTTTTCGCAGTTCTAGATACCACTGATCAAGCATCAGCACACAATTGGGCTTGTGTAACTTTTAGAAGAAACCAATATTTGAGTAATGTACTATTTTGATCACAGTATGAGTTTCTAAATAATGACATTTCCATTTAGATACAGTGTTTTCATCACATTTGCTTGTCACAATATACGTGAGCATAACATTAGATTTGTGTTAGTTTTAAAACAAATTATCCTCATGTGTACAGTTGTCATTTTGTTTAATGCGTTGATGCATTCTTCATAAAGATATAAATGCCAAATACAAAAATTAAATGCAGGCAATGTCGCGCTCCTTAAGCTGTAGCTTTCTGAATAAGTCAGCTTGGGTGAATAACAGTGTTTGCATATTTAAAATAAATAGTCGAGTCCGATGTGCGCTGCTATTACCGTATTCACGATGTACCAGTTCCCGGATAACCAAAACTCCGTCTGTACAGCTAGTGTACGAACCCGGGTTCGACAATACATTACACATAACTCATTTCGTAACATTTTAAACCGGCCACAGTCTGTGAAACTACTAAAGTTAGACAATAGAGGCGCACCTACAGGGTGAGTAAAAAAAAGTGTACTCAAAGTGCTCAGTTTTATTTTAAAGAAATCATCCATTTGTAAAATTTTAACGCTTTGAAGCATTTCTTCATAAAAACTAACACATTTCGATTTTGGCGATCAACTTAATTAAATCAAGCATATTATTTGATATGATGAAGTAAATGAGATAAAACCTTGACGGGTGTGCGTCACCGTGGTAACGTTTACCCGTTAATTTGTACAATCCATTGCATTTTTGCTTTTCAACCCTAAATTTTTTTCATGAAAATTAACAAATTGAGGGCAGCCTAGGTACCAGAATTCATTTCGAAATTACAACCGTTGTGAGCATTTATATACAGCGACCGGGCTCCCATTTCTATTTAAAGTCCCGTTCCCAAGCACGCCCTCTAATGAAATTTGAACTTATTCGTAACCCAGTAGAAGACAGACTTCCATCACTTCGATGCGTCACCGTGTAAAATAGCACCCTCAAGCCAAACGTGCTCCCGTTCAGGAGCAGACTGATAACGTCATACTCATTATTGACACAGCACCCTCGTTTGACCACAATTGCGTTGGGCTAAAAAACACAAGCTAAACACCTGATACTTTTTTGTGAGGGAGGGGGGGGATTGCCTTGACGGCAAGGTCACTCGGCCCTACCCCTGGGTGAGAAAAACAAAAACCGAAACCTAATCCCAATGACAGCAGATTCCCTCTCCATGAAAACATTTTCCTATGACAACGACCAGTATTCCCTATAACAATATATTCCCTATGACAACATTATATTCTCTATGACAACATTATTTCCTACGAAAACATACCGTATTCCCCATATGACTAGCCCTTGATATTTCAACTTGCCGCCCGCTTTCCTCAACCGAGGTGATCGTATCTATCGAGAAATGATGAAACATTAACCAATCAGGCTAACCATTACAAAGTTAATGTTTTATCAAATATATCTCATCCATTCACTTATTAATGGTGTTTTATCTTCAAATCATACTTCTTCGACAGAACGATCCCTTTAATGGTCCGTAACGATTACACCCGTGCTGTTAGCCTTAACCTATTGTGAGACTTGGAATGTAAAGCACATTTTAATGGCACATGATTTGGCTAACAGGCAAACGGCACATCATTTGGCTAAAAGGCAAACGATTTGGCCATTATAAGGCACGCGTGTCGTGAGATTTTAGGATGTAACAGGGTTCCTTAAACGTCACTTCCTGCAATACTATTATGTGATTTTGACTTTTTTAAATATTATTTTGCATTTTTTGCATAGTATTGCTTCAATAATTCTTGAGATCATAGAAAGTGAGGACAGTTTTTTGAAACTTCTGTTTTGTATAGTAACACTACTTATTAACACAAGGCTAAGTTTGGATATTGAGCCAATTAAACTTCGATACAAATTCTTGTATTGTATTCATAATATTTTGCACAAGTGTGACCTAATTGACATCATTGATTCAGCGAAGTCTGGTAGAGCTCCATTGAATCCTCCTTGGGCCAATTCAGTTAAACGCGCGATCAATAATATATCTAACATTGAATGGGAAGAAGATGTTAAATCCAAATCCTCTCTTACCGATTATTTGAGTATTAAGAGACCTTGTGTGTAAAAATCAAAGAAGTGGTGGCAGACTTTAAAATATCAATTTCCTTTATACTTTGCACATGTTTAGACCTTTGGTCAACATGTATATATTTGGTGAAAAAATTACCAATATACCTTTGGTTGCCATGGCAACGGCCAATATATGAAATTACCCAATTTTCACTATTTTACCCATTTCACAACTTTAAAAAAGCGTAAGTATTAGGTCATATTTCTGTATGAAGAACATGCATTACAGTCCCCTTCTTTTATACAGTGAAGTAGCCATCCTTGTCCTTTCCAAAAATGATGTCAACATTAACTTTCAATTTTTCAATGTGGGTTAAACCATTTTGTAGAATAGGGGTGTTTTGATTAATTTTAATTTTGCAAAAAGTGAAGGTTGTAAAAATGACATAACCCCTAAAGTGGTGCTTTTTTTAAATTAGCCTGTTCAGGGTCAATAGACAGGATGTTTGTCTACATGTTTCAAGAAAAAAAAGTTTCGGTAATTGTTGTACCGGAGAGCAGTGTTGCCAGGAACTTTGCACTTTTTCGGTTTATTGACATTTAATTCATTGTGAAAAATAGGGATTTTCAGGATTTAATTTCATAGAAAATTCTGATAAGGATTGATATGCATTCAAATGATATTTGTATCAATTCAGCATTAAGTTGGACATGATTTGATAGTATTTAAACAACAGCGTTGCCAGATTAAACGCCCTCAATGAAGCTGTTGCTCATAACCATTAGTAGGGTCATATATATTCAGTGATCCAGGGAAAGCAAAGGTAGGTTAAGGGTGGGTTTTGATACTATAGGGTATTCAGAAACAAAATTAGCTCCTATTCCCCTCGCAAAAGTTTGGGCAACTGCAGACAGCTGGGATACAGCAATATCCAAAATGGCCGCCAGAGGCCATTTTGAAATGTAGAAAATGTTATGACTTCTACTAGACATAAACCTGGAGACATGATTGATATAATGATATGTGTATTTTAATTATGCCTATGAATCTATTACGGTGGATAGTTTATAATTTTTATAATTCAGCATGAAATCCAAGATGGCTGCTGGCATCTTGGAATTGATGAAATTCTATAATTTCTGTGTCTTTTTTGACTAACTTTATGCCCTGGAATCCCAAACAGTGATTATTGTATTATTATGGTATGCCTTCAACATTATAATTCCAAGAAGACTGACACATGTATATCTAGATTTTCATATGAGTGCACACCACCAAATCATATTTTGCGTTCTGGCAAAATCCGGCAGTGTTTGAAATCAAGAAAGACCCCACCATAAGTCTAAATTTAACATCCTAGAAAAGGTAAAAATGGCTGTAAATGTACCTTAATGTTTCATAATTTGGCATTTGTAGGTTATTTCTTCCATATTAGGCCCGAAATCTCTAGCTTTTTCATGAATGTTATTATTTTACATGAAGTCACTGTTTCCACCAATTTAGAGCAAAAACAAATCCCGGATCTTAGAATATAGGCAGCCTATCGTACCTAAGATAGATATCATTGGCCTGTAGCGGGGGGAAATGCCGGTTAACCCCCACAAAAGGGATTGTTTTTAAGCAGAAGACATCTTGATCTTCAACAAAAACAATGATTTGAATGAACCAGTTAGCTCTCAGCATGGAGACAAATTAACACGAACTTGACCTCTAAACCACACAAAGCAATAGGGTACTTATTTGGTGGTGTGGGACCATATCGGCCGAACCATTCAACCTAGAAACACAATAGATGTTGCTCTTGAATAATTTAATATTCATGAAATAATCTGTCTAGGATTCCCCCCTGTAAGAGTTAATTATTCTCAGCATGGATATCAAAGAAAGCCACCAACAACCATTTTAGAACATTTATGGTGCATATCTTTTGAGCCAAACTAACTTAGTGATGATGAAAGGGTATCATAATGGACTATGAGAAATCCATTACAGAGGCAAATGGGTGTCAATCATTTTGAGATCATGTTTAGTATAAAAGCATCCATGGATGGATTCAAGTTACAGAAGTCAGCTGTTGCTAGCAAACTTGAATTGTCTTGACAAGTTTAAAATGTAGCAAGGCAAAACAGAAAGAAAAATCATGTGTGTTAAATGAAGATAGCAGACCCGAATTCGCCCCTCTTCTGATGCTACCAGAATTTGTGTGCCTCTATTTAAACATCAAGCTGGTGATAATTCCGTTCATGTCTTTTCACTAGATCGTAATTTGGCAAATCTGTATCTATATTGACTTTGCGCTTCAATTGTGTTTTGCCTTTTACTCATTTATATAGTTTGTTAATTTGTTATGGTATTTTATGGTTGTAAAGGTTGTGCGTTTTCTTAATTTTTAATTTTTAATTTATTGATTTTATCTTTGTGCGGCGCATTGAGTTTCCTTACGGTTTGAAATGCGTCTTTTAAATGCCTGTTTATTATTATCATTATTATGTGGCCCGACTTTGGAATCAGCTCCCGGTCAGCATCAGAGAGGCCCGTCCGTCTATATCTTCAAACGCCGGTTAAAAACGAATTTGTTTCCCAAGTACTGATTTTTTATCTTTGCATGACTTGTGTATATTATTTTCTTTGCATTTTTCTTGTATATAACGGTTTGATATTGTTAAGCGCTGTATTGTGTTCTTTGTAGAGCGCTTTTTAAATGCTTGTTATTATACTATTATTAAAACATAGTAGCTATTTTAAGTATTCTACCACACACTTTCTTATAAAGAAGATGGGTGGATGCAAACTGTAATTGGTCAGTATGGTTTGGCTTTCAATATACCAACACTGACAGAATGCGATCCTTATTCAGTATCACAAGACAATTCAAAGAGGGAATGTACTTTGGGATCATTAATGAGGATCACTACCTGAACCAGTAGAAGATCACCACACTTTTTATGCAACGTTGGTTTAATTTGGCACACACACCAATGCTCTGGATGGTTGAAACACTATATTCTTAACCCTAACAGTCCTAAATACTACGAATTATTACGCAAATCCTCTCCCCAAGCGCATGCTTCACTACTGTAGCGTGTGACGTACCATAACATAACATAAACACGTTCCAGTATCGCTCGATATACATGTATCTGGAAGAATTGTAACAGTATCGAGCGTAACTGACGAATTTCATGTGCCATTTATATCATGTAGGCCTATATCGTAAGCTCTTGTGTGTTAGCTCAGTTAGGAGCGCGCGTGGGGCGTGCAGAAGGTCCGCGGATCGAATCAGAGTCGGACCGCGGTGGTTTGTTTGTTCAAAATCCCTCAATGTTTCCCCCTCCTCCTAATCCACACCAAAATATCTCCGCCGGGGTAAGGGTTAAAGACCAAAAACGAAACTAGAGTAAAGCATTGTATTGCATTCTTCTAAAGTTTGTTATCGTTAAAAACTAAAATTTGTAAAGTAAAATTTTTTAATTAAAGCAGCTACCGTGTTTTATCATACTTTTTATTTGTCCTTAACATTTGCAACAATTATTCGTGGTCAGCAACAGTACAGGATTTTGTAACTGAAATCCACCCATGCTTTTGGGGCTTTTATACTGAAAATGATTGAAAAACTTGCCTCTGGAATGTATTCAGCATTGAGGAATTATTGAAGAAATGTCCCTTTATCATATTTAAGAACATCATAACATTTATAAAATAGTCGTCAAGTAACCATCTTGAATCTTTCATAATGAGTACAATTAACCCATACATGTCATTAAATACTAGTAGGTTTTAGAATAATTTCATATAAATAAGATGAGAGCAACATCTACATTATGTTTCAGAATAATAAAATAACTACTGTATATAGGATTCCAAGGCATAACGTTAGTCAAAACAGACACCTAAATAACGTGTCCTGGTTAAGATGTTCAAATGTTGTGTGATTTTATCAATTCCAAGATGGCCGCTGGCAGCCATCTTGTATTTCATGCTGAATACAGCCTCCAAATCATAAAATAACCACCGTATTAGATTCCTAGTCATAAAATTAGTCAATAGAGATACCTCAATCTTGTCTCTGGGTTAATGTGTCCAGAAGTTATGTGATTTTCTAAATTCCAAGATGGCTTCTGGCGGCCATTTTGGATATTACTACAAAACATATGCTGCAGAACAGTCTTAAGAATGGGTCATTGCTTGAGAATAAGTGTTTAAAGGTACTTTGTGATGCTTGGTTTCCTGTTAAAACATTCGTAGGGGCTCATTTCCCCCCCCCCCCCCAAAACACTGTTATTTTATGGGAAAATGTCAAACTTTCTGGCAACACTGTTTGCCTCTGTCAAAATTACCGAAACTTTTTTTTGTTTATTTAGGTAAAGTACTACCTAGTCTAGCCACATTGATAATATAAATGTTTAAAAAGCACCACTTTGGAGTTTACAGCTCGTTGAACATTGCTATATTTCAGGAAATAAATATTTACAAAAAACACCCCTATTTCAAACAATGGTATAACCCAAGTAGGCCATGATGGTTGTTTGAGAACTGCATTTCTAGAAAGCTTATGTGTTGTAAATCATGTGGTGTGACTGTCAAGTTCTACCTCTACTTTCCCTACATATGGTGAATCTTAAAAGTTTGAAATATTTTAGCCTTATAAAAGTGCTGAAATAGGCCAAAACGTGTCATTTTGATATTTTGGCCGTTGCTATGGTAACGAAGGTCCAGCGGTGACCTAATTTGGATTTTTGTAGACTTTGACCAATGCTGCACCCTGACATCAAAAAAAAAAAAAAAAAAAAAATTGAAGTCTGCCAACATTTTTTGATTTTCTTTGATTGGTACGCAAAGTTGCTCTTAAGTACACTCCAGGCATGGAGACATACTTGTTAGATAACATTGATTTTCACGGGGCTTGTCTGAAATTCAAGATTCGTTCAAATACACTACCATTAGAGTACAAAGTGAGTAAATGGACCCCTGATAATGGTGGCACCTGTCAATTATGTAATAATGGTATTGAGGATACAAAACACTTTCTTTCACTTGCATGTCACTTAATGCTATAAGAACTAATGAATATAATAATCTAGAAAAGGCTCTAATTGACTTAAATGGTATTGATGTATGGGTGCTATTTATCTCTAGCGATCTTGATGTAAAATATAAATTAATGCTAGGTAGTACATACAACACATTTTGTAATATTATAAGCAATGTTAATGACTTTTTATCATGTATTTGATAATTCTGTAAGTCCATCTCCAAGCGTGCATGGAAGGCACGATTAGAGACGAAATGCGCAAACAATGACGATTGAATTATATCTGTTCATGTAATCATGTATAGTGCCATTTTCCACGTGTGCCTGACATAATTTCAGATCAGTTTTGTACGATTGACTTTGTGTCTGTATATAATATGTAATCTATCTCATGGTAAAACTTTGTAATTTGTGTATTAATTGTGTATTAATCTTGTGATTTTCTGTATATGAACGCACCGTCGGGTAGACGGGTGCCGCTGTTTTAAAAGCGTATGTTCAAATAAATAAATAAATAAATAAATAAACTAATAGCCGCGTGGAAAGTATTTTAATATTTCATTTTAGAGTTTGTCATGCGTGGTTACGGAATGCGACAAGGCATTATTTGGAGGATTGGCTGAGACCATATTGGAATAGTTTTATTTTAGAGCACACGCCAAACAATTACTCTATAAACGTGGAATTAAGCACGTATACTCAATATGATTGTCGAGATATAGGTCGCTGAATTCTTGTAGAAAACAAGCCAATCATTGTGTGACACAATTTCTCTTATTGGTGCACTGCAAACATTTCCAAGCTCCTCGTAAGTCATTATAGTTATCGGTTGCGTCCACACGTGATTCATAGTTGATCGCTTTCGAGTTTCATATCAGGGTTCATTACCTGGATTCAGCAGTCTGGCGAGGTTTTAAAGTGTTCATATTCTAATTGAAAATACAACAATGGAAGTAAAAGCAATTCAATACAGTCAGATCTCATACGGGGACATTAAGTGCCATCCAGAGGTGTCATCAGTGTCAGTCAGAAGATGAAGACAGATTGAGTTGGTCCTGTAGATAATACCGGAATAATACAGGGGTTATAGTAGATTCACAGACTTTGCCAACCTTCTTGAGATAACTGAATTGTATAGCGAGTTTTTAAAATGATTTATACTAGTATTCTTATTGAAAATATGCTAACAAAGGGTAGTAAAAGTGCTCATAACTTCCAAGCTATGGCTCCTACGTAACAAGGATATGTGCCAAAACCCAAACAAAGTCCGTTTCTTATTTTAGGTCATGTTTTTTTTAACCTGATGGGTTATATTTGTGTTACATGGGTCATTTTACGAAATATACCTCCTATCGCAGTTTCAGTAGAATATATCAACATGTTTACATCTAAAGTGTATGAAACCATATATGTTTGAAAAGCTTATTGAAAATATGGTAACTCGAAATCGTGACCTAAACGTTATAGAGGTGTAACAAATTACTGGAAAATATAACTAAATTATGCAAATAAAAATTAGGACTTATTGCTTTTACATCAAAATCTAAGTCTTGATAACTCTTTCCAATTTTTCTGCAAGTAAAATATTGAAACCGAGATAAAAACGGATTTGTGACTATATGCACATGGCTCATCCTACTTCATTAATTAGATTTGAAAATAAGTTAATTAGCTTAATTGATACTTTAAGTAAATGATGAAAAGCATTGTTGCATCATTTAGAACTAAACTGACATAAGACTAAGAATTAGAAAGCTCTATTGCAGGACAACTGTCCATTTTCATCCATATATTAGACAATTATCTCCTACTCCTCCTCCATTTCCTCCTCCACCTCCACTTCTTCCTACTCCACTTCCACCTCTCTCACTTCCTCCTCCTCCACTTCCTCAACCAACCTCAATAAATATGCTTTAACGCGCTGTATTAATTAACTCAAAAGTGGTGGATTTTTTTAAGATAAGCCCAAACACAAATACAATAGCCTAAAGACAAAACATATATTCAAAATGTAACAAAACCACCTTTTATGGGTGCTGAGGTAAACAAATGTGACCTTTAGTAAATGGTTTCTTTACACCCAACCTCGGTGTAGCAATAGGCAGATTATTGATTAACTGGTAACGGCAACTCCCGGTCGATAGTAAGATGAGGATCGGAGATGCTTCAATTGATCAACGCGGCCTATACACATACCTGTCATACTATATATGCGGTTTTCAAACCCAAATTACGTTGACTGCGTTGTGTTCTTTTGTTAAATGATCTTCGCGACCAATAACTCCAATTGAAGAGCAGAATTTCATCCACAATTCTGTCAATAATTATTTATAAATTATAACAATATATCTAGAGCTTTGAGCGTATTTATTACCAGGTAAAAAAGGCATGCAATATAAAAACAGTTCTTACGTCAAGTTTCCTGTCAGACAGTGAAGAGATATTGAGTTGGTACTGTAGAATATACAAGTGTTGTGTCGATAGCATTATAAGATTATTACAATCAGTAGCATGTTCTTGTTTAATCTAGTACATTGCATTTGTTTCGAATTTAATATATCACTTTTAGAGTTCGTCATGCTTGGTTACGTAACACGACACGGGATCCGCTGCCATACATTTGTCGATAAACGTGGAATTAGCCACTCAACATGATTGTCGAGATCTAGGTCGCTGTATAAAAACAAAACATTCATTGCTCAAGTGAACAAGTGAAACATTTTCTCTTATTGGCGCACTGTTAATACATTCCGAGCTTTCATAAGTCGTTATCATTAGCGATTGTACCCACACTTGATTCGTAGTTGATACATTTGTTTAAACTCAGGATTCAGCACATGTATTTAGCACTACACTGTACGCAAAGCGAGGTTTGAAATCGTTCTTTTTTATTTGAAAATACGTCAATAGGAACCGTCAAGCTGAGGAGTAAAAGCAATTCCATGTAATTGAGGAGCCCGGTTGAGGAGACAATTCTCCCACACCTATGGTGCTTCGAGCATATTGTCACATTACTTCATTCCCATGCTACAAACTACTTACCAATGGCTTATTCATACACTCTTAGTAGTGTCGAACCAATCAGGAAGCAATATACGAACATTCGCGGAGTGCATTGAAAGTGTTCTTGAAAGTGCATGGAAAGCGTTTTGCTTTGATTAGTTGTTCACTGCGGGTGTTAGCAAACTTTTTAACATGTTTTTGTTCGTTATTACGACGTACATTATGCTCAAATTGTGAATTTGTATTTGTAATAGTGTATGAATTAGGTCAATGCGTATGTTTTATTTCTCGAAAAATTAGAAAAACCAATGCACTTGCGCCAATGATATGCTCGCAACAGCACTACTTTGTTGGCTGAGATCATCATTCCTTCCATAGTAGTATTTATATAAATTGATGCCTATATAAATATGGTATAATAAATATGATAAATGTTATAAAAGTTGTGGTGAAATTTGATGAATTCTGTCGTTGTTGGAATTACGTCGTCGTAGCCCTAATAAAAATTGGGTATGTTCTAAAATAAAACTATAATTCCATTACGGTCTCAGCAGTCCTTCGAATTCTGTTCTTGTGTTTGTCTTCTGTGTATTTATGGGGGAATCTAAGGGCAAAGAGTAGGACATTATATCTGCTTTGTTTTCACAGATCGCATCACATATAATAAATATGATAAATGTTATAAAAGTTGTGGTGAAATTTGATGAATTCTGTCGTGGTTGGAATTACGTCGTCGTAGCCCTAATAAAAATTGGGTATGTTCTAAAATAAAACTATAATTCCATTACGGGCTCAGCAGTCCTTCGAATTCTGTTCTTGTGTTTGTCTTTTGTGTATTTATGGGGGAATCTAAGGGCAAAGAGTAGGACATATATCTGCTTTGTATTTAAGTATACGGAAGTACATAATTTGACCTTAATCAATTGGTGAAATTGTGAAACCAATCTGATGTCAACTTTTAGAAATACACAGATTGAATAGAACTCTTTTATCCCGATTTCAACGATACATTACCAATACGTTGCATCTTTATGCGTTGCGTGCAATTTTTTCCCTGCATGGGGTTTATCCCCCGAAATAACTTTTGAATGGTCAAACGAAGTTCATTAGAATTCAATTATGTTTACATTTGGGTGTCTGTTTCTTATTTTGAATATTCCACAATACATTACAGATAGAAAAGCATCTGTTAGGGCGCCTTGATGCCTCTAATTGTGTTTGAATATCCTGATGCATCAATGAGTATCAATGACAGGTAGGAGAATTAAATATAATTTCCCACAATTTACATGGAGCATAAAATTGCGTTGAAGATAACAATAATATGGGATGTCTATTTTTAGCGGGACTTTCTAATTACACGAGATGAAAGAGGGTTATTGGGTAATATAACAACTGCATACTTCAAAAATAGGTAGCTCGATTGATTACTGATTCATTATATTAATAAGAGGCAGTAGCAATCGTGCTTAAAAGTGCATCTAATGTTATGCTAATGTTGAAGTCAACGAATATAAGAGGATATAACCGTTGCAATACAATGTGAAATAGAACACTGTTCTCCCTATTCCAGAATTCTTTTCAAAAATAGAAAATATTTAGTTAAATCATACAATACACTCATATGTAATCCATATCTTATATATACATAATATCCGCTCATATCAAAAATAGTTAGTATAGCCAATAAAAACATAATAGAAGTCAAAATAGTCCATCTCAAAATATGTGATCACATCGTAAAAGTATGGATCCAAAATGTTACGTAAAATACCCATGACAACAGACTGCCCTCAAGTACACTAGAGGGCATGCGATGATGGCAAAGGCAGTGCGTCCTATTTCACAGTTTGACCTGATTGAGTTGCCGCAAAACAATTTCAATGAGATCACCGTGGTCTGGGAAGCTAATCCTTCCATGCATACTTGATACCCATGATACCTTTGATGTGAATAATGGAAAGGATTCCAAAAGCTGCCTACGCCACTGCAGTCTACCAAAATCATACACTCTTCTCGTTTGCAGCGTCTACAGAAGTGGACTGCCAGACTTTTTTTTTTGCTGTAAGGGGACAACATGGATTCTGCACCTCTACTGAAATCTCTCCATTGGCTACCTGTTGACTAGTCCACTTTGTATACCTTGCATAATTTCCTGTCACACACTCGAACAACACCTCTGATACTTTCCATCCGAGAACCGACCAAATACAAGGTATACGGACCAGGCTGATACTGACATTGGATTTACCAAAGAACTGCGCTTTAAAGCACACTAGGTATTACTAGGGACGATGCTTTGTATGCGTCACGATAGACTCACACCCATTTATAACGCGCTAATATTGAATTTGCTGCCTGTACATCTATAAACACGGAAGGCGATATTTCTGTGGCTGTGTAAGAGTTTCTAGTTATCGTAAAAAAATGATCAAATTATTTGTCTCTGTTCGGACGTATATATTTTTTTGAAAGATAGGAAATAACATGGACATAGTCACATATGCGGAAATATGTAGCTATATCTCTGAGGAAAATATTTTGGGCGAGGACCAATGTCAAAGATTACTCCTAAAGTGTGATTCTAAACCAAAACGGCGGCTATACAGTGCGAGAAAATCGACATTTTGAATTTCTCAAAGTGAGCAAGAATTCTTCTTTCTGCGAAGACGGTATATAAATATTCATATACTTCGTATTTATCGTGTCTGCCATTAGCCAATTTTGAACCCATGCAAACAAATTGCTCATTACGTATGCATCCATTTTTTTTGGATGTAGCAGTATACGGAGGTCGAAAGGTCAAATCCAATGCAAGTAGACCGTGTATTGGTCGGTTCTCGGATGGGAGCGGTTTTCGCAGGCGAAGTATCAGAGGGTGTTGGTTCGATTGTTTGATAGTGAAATACACGGTATACGAAGCATACTACCTGTTGACCAGAGGATCATTTTTAAATTGCTCTTGTACGTTTTGTAAGTCATTAAACGGACTTGCACCGATGCACGTATCATACTGTTTCGAATTGTATGTTCCAAATACACACTTAAGATCGTCCATTGATCATCTTCGTCTTGAGTATCCAATCAGGGATGTGCGACTCAACTTGCCGATTTGAAGCTACTTTTGTTTTACTTTGGTGAGTGTGGTATTGTTGTTGGCGCTGTTGTGTCGTTAATTGAAATTTACATGGAATTGTTGGAAAAATCCCCCCCCCCCCCAAAAAAAAATTGTGCGGTTTTGAAAGTTATGATAACACGTACGTGCTGGACGGTTTTTACAAGCCTGAGATATATGATACTCCACGTTTCATTGCTTATTTTAATATGTATTTGAACTCATTCCCTCACTTTTCACCATACCATCATTGTTTGTGTCTGACGGACTTGATGCGAGTCTACAGATACCTTTCATTCCGGTGAGCGTCATAAAGTGGCGCTGTCGCATTAATGAATTTATGCAACCGGGACCTGTTTAGCTACGTACGTTCAGTATTGGACTTTCCTATCCCAAATTGAATAGGAATCCTGATCCAGTGACAAAAGTTTTAAAGCTGTCTTTCAAGTTTCTCACTCTGCGGCAAGGGCACTCGATGAAATATACCCCTCCCCCACCCGCTCTCAAGTTTCTCATTCAGCGGCAAGTCACTCGGGGAAGATATTTGGTGCCCCGCCAGTCAAATATTCATGTGCACGCCAATGTGTCTGTTACTGTTATTGCCTTCTTGAAGACATATTTGTTCCCCTTCTAATCTTGTTTTTCTTTATATTATTATGTTATGTTCTATCTTTGTAAGAAGCGCTTTGAGCCTCCGGGGAATAGCGCATCACAAATGGTCAGAAGTCACAAACTGGTCCAAAAAAATGTTTCACTTCTAATAATGTTGAGAAATGCACCAATTCTGATTAAACGGGACAAAACTTAAGTTTTACATACTTAATGACCCACAAACTATATATTGTTGGAAAGCTTATGATTCAAGGTTTTCATTTTTGCAAAAAAGAATCAAATTATACAGGGTGTGTAATATTTTTACAGGGTGGAACATAAAAAAGTTGATCGTTTTGCTCCTCACAAAATATTTTGATAGTTTGTATAATTAGGGTTTAGCTGAAGATAGTCACCAAAATCAGAACAACCGCAGAAGGTGCTACCAAATTTGCTAAGAATCACCTGCCCAAAATGTACACAGGAAAAGTACAGGGTGTCTAAAATGATGATGAAATAATGCATAAAATGAAGGTTTGTATATAATATTCTATGAAATTTAGTTAGCATGGACTATTTAATTTTAAGGAAAATGGTTATCAAAATGAACTACATGAATATCATTAAAGTTCCTTTTATTTTGAATACAGGGTGGTCCAAAATAGGTCTAAATAGCAAATTTTTCATAAATCTATGAACAATTCTGTGAAGAAACACTTCTGGCTTTTTTAGTTAAATGTTTTACTACCCAGGGTAGAAAAGGACCGAAGAGTCACACAAATGAAATAGAGAGACTGCGATTTGGCCATTGTTTAATCAATAAAATGAATAAAACTGTGTATTTTTTACATTAAAACACTCCCTGAATTAAACATCATATTCTAGTAGAGAATGTCTAGATAACAATTCAATATTATTATTCATAGTAGCAGGCACATGTTATTAACACATATGAGAAGTTTGAAAACTTTCCTATGTATACTTTTAAAATGGCATCAATTTCAAAAGTTCTAGTTTTCCGCTATTTCGTGTAGAAACCTATGGGCGCCTCATCCACCGGCGCCTCACCCACCGGCTCCACCCTTGACTCACTCGACGTTTAGATTGATAACTTCACTGTTGCTAGACATGTGGCTTTAATCTTTTTTTATTCGGTAGCTGGATAAATTGTCTTTAATATGATACCAAAAATGTTATGATTTTTTGACAACTTCTATTTAAAATAGAGACACGTATCACGATTTTAAGGATTTTTTGAAACGGCTCCACCTTATTTGATATACCTATTAGTGACCTGTGACCAAATGCTTGTTGTACTTGTTGCACGTAATAATTTTGTGCAAGAAAATCCCCAGTAAAATATTCTTTCATGTCGCCAGGAAAGCCTTTAAAACCAGGCATCACTTCCATCTACAGAAATACGAGTATTTACAAATATATTTTATCAGTTCAGCCTGTTTAAGCACGGAGTAATATCATTTGAACAGTTGGCGGATCCCAAATAATGTTATGTACTTTCCTACGGATATCTAGATTTTTGTCTCATGGAAATGATTTGTTTGAAAATGTGTCAAATTTACCTTTAGTTTGTCTTCTACTGGCCCAAACATCCGTGCGTATCCGTATAAGTACGGTAAAAGTAGTGGATACATTGTATCTAGGATATTTAAATATAAATAAAAGATTGTCAACACTGGGCGCTGTAACCAAAGATCTACCGAGCAAATACAATTACCTCCGCCAATAGTGAAGTAAAGCTATTCGAAACCCTTTGTTTAATTTGGTAACACGGTGTCATATATTGAATTCCAAAATGTCAAGCAACTTCTCGTTTTAGCATTGCGTGCGTACACATTGCTAAAAAATGGTATTTATATCAGTCCTCATGAGTGTCTTCTTCGAGACTGTTTCTTTTATCGCATGTCAAAAAGGTGAAAAAGAACCCTTAATTTCCAATTCGGGAAATTCCTTTAAACCGGCTGCAATTGTATTTGTTGTTTCCTAGGGCTGCTCCAATTGACAACTCTCGTTAACACTTTCCATGCGACAGGCGTCTGCAGACGACATTCCAAAATGTCAACGATATTGAATATCATTACAATATTTGGAATCACCATGAGAAATGCATTGAAAATAAGTACCAACATGCCTAGCATAGGTTCAGTAATACTTCAGATAGACTTTGGAAATTGGGAAATGT
Organism: Ophiura sarsii; assembly: GCA_035610835.1. Lineage (NCBI taxonomy): Eukaryota > Metazoa > Echinodermata > Ophiuroidea > Amphilepidida > Ophiuridae > Ophiura > Ophiura sarsii. The sequence goes on from CM069445.1 coordinate 16,014,837, forward strand.
TTCTGAAAAATAGCTTCGTTGAAAGTGTTAACACACACATTTGATACAATTTACAATCCGCAAGTTATCCGTAAAAGATTCACGTTCGGATCCTTGGCCGTTTGGAAATGTGTGATATTACATTAGTAACGGTAATACTTACCTTCACCTCCCTCCCCAAGGAAGTCTTTATTTCAATTAAGCCGTTGTATTCATGCCAGGAATTACACTTTTCTCAAGTTGAAAGAGCAGGGTGGATGACTTTATTCGTTATAATCCAACCCCGTTATCCCATCAATTCCGGAAAGATTTAACAGGATATAAACGAGATTTCGGAGGGCAACCGGTTTTACATTTGTATTACTACTGAGAAGCCGCGAAGCAAATTAATCAGATTTTTATCCCGTTGTTTAATACTACGGGAAGACGTTGTTTTCAATAATTCACTACTAGTATAGTAGTTCCAATTGCGAATATTGTGGGTAAAGGACTAGGAATATATAGGCCGGGAGCCCAGAAGGTTTAATCAGTTGAGAAGGTACAAAAGGTTTGGTGATCTTATTAGTTTAGTTGGTTGCCAAGAGTCAATATTTTGTATTGTTGCCGTGTCGCATCCTGTACGGGTGGCCGCTATCGAAGGTCAAAGGTCATATAGGGTTCAATATACATATCAAACTCTTCCTGAGATCATAAAGTAATGGTTGTATTTCCACTCGATGCTTAGTTCCAGAGATGTTTCAGGGCAAAATAGGTCAAAGGTAAATATTTTGCCTCGAATTCCTCGTACAGCTGTCAAATTCTCAAAATGCTCCGATTTTAATTAACATGGTCTCGAACTGTTCAGGTGGATACCACAAGACATAACCAGTATAGTTTGCCATACCTACACGTTAAGCATCTATTAGTTTCATTAGGTCAAATGTCAGCACACGTTTAGCAGTATAGTTTCCTGACCTTATAGTCTCATTACCTCAATGAGTATCAAATTCAATCTTTAATTTTCTGAAACACAACTTACTTCAAACACACATGCACTGACTTACTACTACTTAACTCATCCATTCATTTGCTTTACAAAAAAAAAAACTCGATCTTCTTTGAAACCAATCATTAAACAACTTAGTATTAATAAATAAAGCAATATATGTATTTCGATCTCATTATCTCGTTACTCAACTGCTCATGTATACATGTCTCATCCAGCGCACTACTAACAAATGACTCAACTTACTCATGTTATCATCCATTCACATAGATCAGACTGCAACGTACGAACCTAAATAAATATCATGATCATTTGCATCATACTTCTTAAATACATCGTAGAATGAACCGGGAGTGATACATTTGTTTGTAAATACAAGTCTTTAAACTCTTAATTCAGAACTTAGCATGATGAATTCCACATTGACAATCCCGTAAAGATTTTAAGCTTTAAACAAAATCTATACGTTCAAGCAATTTAGGAAGAAGAAATTAAACTCAAAGAAGCAGCATTTGTATGCCAGAGCTGACGCCAACTTGAGATGACAAAGGGTAAACTAACGAATTCCAGATCACTGAATATCACACTTAGTTCCTATTGATTTAACGGCTTTTGAATACAAGTATTATTTAATCGCGATCAGTATGAAGAGTGGAAAAGTCCGGGAAAATCGAATCCCATAGAGAGTAAACTTTATTTATGTTTGGTTGAAATTCGTGTCTGCCTGTGCCTGTGCCTGTGCCTTACATTTGGAGGTACAAGGCCAATGTTAACAAAATTAGCATTTACAGACAGTCAGTTTTCTGTTTGGTAAACTATGGTCTCAATTAAGCAAACAAATGTGTATGACATTTGTTCATCCACACTTATTCCAACAGTTTTACTATAATTCTACCTGTTTTTACTTCATATGGGAGAACAACACAAGTGGATTTGAAGCTCAAATTAACCTCATCTTCTTACATATAAAAGACTTCAATTTGAATCATTTCATAGAACCCGCTTGACGTACACACAATACCGTAATGGCAATCGTCAGGGACAGAATCATCAATGGCCGCAGGGAGATACACGATGAAATCTGAAAAGGGATGGAGACGGGCTTCGATAGCAATATTCATTTGTGGATACTGCTGTCATTCTTTAATGTTTATCTGCTTTCTGCGTATTCTGCATAATCAGTAATTAACGTAGAGTCAAAAACATGATTTGCATTTCTCGTGATGTTTTCGTTTTTAATAGTTGTTTTCTCAGAAAACAATGTTTCTCTCTGCAGACTCCACTGGTCCCTATTGATATTTTTATGAAAGGGATATAGATTAAGCGATTAATTTGACTTCATAATAAAGAGGAAGTGTTTCTGAAGAATTGACGCACACTGAGAAACTTGATGAAAAAGAGCTTGGAATTTCAACAACCCCTATATCTATGCTTCATTGATTACTCTAAAGCTATAATCATAAATGCTGACATAAATATTAGTGATGTTATGAAGGAGGAGGTAGCACCTAATGAATGACCCTCATCGTAGTACACGAGTAGGTCACGATTCTCTGCGGCAATAAAAGATGAACGCTTAGAAAATCAGAACATAGAACGGGTTGACGTTTCGGAGTTGGAGAGAGAAGTAGAACGGTTTATTTATTCTTGTAAAAATGACTACGCCCGCGATCAATCACTTTGGGAGCATAGCCAACGCTATATATATTGAAAAGGTTTTAATGGATTCTCTTGGTGGTGAATTCAATCTGTCATGAAAGCCTATTCCATCGCATTAAATGAGCCTTCAAAAACTGACTGAAGATACAAAGTATTACATTTCAGTACAAAATAGTAACAGTCTAGACTTCGACTTTTTATAACCTTTTCAAATGTTTGCAGGCAGATGTAGTTATTGGTTTGAAAATGTCTGTGTGGACAAATATTTAAAGGCAGAATTGTCTTGAAAAGGGGTTTCTAGATGCATAGAATTCAATGAAGATATTTTTGAAGTATGACGTCATCAAAATATGGTGACAGTACTTTTAACAAATAAAGTTACTTTCACCATTTTTCGATAGTGTAGTCGTAATTATGGTGTTTGCAGAAAAGTGTTTAAAAAAGCAAAATAGTTTCCAAATTTATTCGGTATTATCTATCCAAATAAAATCTAAAGGTTAAAAGAGTAAGATTGACCAAATTGGGCTTTTGGTACACTTTGGATCTGCACTAGCCCACTGTGCGCCGACACCGATAATTGAACCAGGGTCCCGGCATGAGTCTTCTCGTTTCTAACCGTTACGTGGCGTGAACGGCGCTACAAAAACATCGAGAACTTTTTTCGTGTGCATAACAGCCTGTCATGACCAGTTTACGCATTGAAATTGTACTAGATATTGGATGATGGATACTTATTAGATTGTATTATATGAACATAATATGGATACTTCAAACATCGTAACCCGCAGGCCAAGTTGTTTTATTACTTTTTCGTTCACTCTCTACAACTTTTACTACTTACTGATCTATATTATTATTTGGTGTTTTGTCTAATCCAATTTGTGTAGTTAATTCTATCATCATTACTGTCTATGCAACACACAAACAAGTATTATTAGCAATAAATATTTGTTTATATGTCTTGATACGTCGTGTTCCGTATGGTATGCATTTAGAGTCTTTCATCTTTTCAAAAAACTATTTCATTCAGCACTCGCCCCTGTTCCATTTTATATTCTTGTCTTGAGTTCTATTTTAGTATTTGTCTGGTCCGTAGCCAAGAGTGGGCCTTGGAGCGTAGAGTCGTACTTTGGACCGGACTTTAGATGAATAATAATAGTTATAAGATGCCGGAGAAATACGTCAGGAATGCTATCTGTTAAAGGGATAGCACCACTCTTGACATCCATTTCCTTAGGGAATTCCCCAAGGTCGGAATTTCTCCATGTTCTGTCTGTCATCAAGTGAACTGGTGTAAGCCCGTTCTTCAGTGAAGATTTGGCCATACTGGGGCTTTCATTGTATAACTGAGCCTATGCACCTGTCAGTTGTATGACGCACTAAACGCCTTGGAGAGGTGCGTCATGGGTGCGTCATTTACCAACCGACAGCTCCGAAGATGAAGGGCAGTGTAAACCCGGCACTTGTTTTTTACCTTTGTCTAAAAATAAAGATCTAAAAATAAAGAAAGCAAGATCTGTTATTGTTTTATAATGCAACCACCTTTTCTGTCTGTCAGTGCATTTCTATTTTATTTCTGACAGGGTAGAAAAAAGGTAAAGTGACGTGCCGAGCGAAGCTCGCGCGCGGAGGGCCTATCTCTCTTTCTTTGGCGTTTAGGCCAGACTCCTCTTTTTGTCATTTTTGCTGTGGGGGGTTCGCCACTCCTCCCGCACAACGAGTCTGTGTTACCTTCCCAACATGAATTAATGCTGGTACCCATTTACACACCCGGGTAGAGAGGAGTAATTGCGGTAAAGTGCCTTACTCAAGGACACAACACGCTGGCGGCAACGGGACTCGAACCCACAACCTTTGTATTGTGGAGCGAGAATGTATCCGTTGGACCATGCGTGCCCGTGACAGGGTAGGTCTATTTTAAATGTAGGAAACTGTTACGGTCATCAACAGTTCATCTGAAAGATTGTATCCCCCAGAAGAAGTGTACTTTAGGTCCCAGATACTGGTATGCCAATATCGTTCAATACTGGAACATAAAAGTTGCAATTATCGCTTTATACTGGTGGAGCGTTGTACGATTTTACTGTTCTAGTATCGGGCGATACTGGAATACCAAATTGTGTTCCAGTATCGCTCGATACTGGAACGTTTTTATGATCCTGTATCTGGCGATACTGGTACACATGCTACCAGTGTGATTTGTCCCAGTATCGAACGATACTGGTATATAATTGTGTTCCAGTATCGCCCGATACTGGAACATTTTATATGTCTCAGTATCGTCCGATACTGGAACACTGACTCTGTACCAGTATCGAACTATACTGGGTGTTCCAGTATCGTCCGATAGTAGTACAGTCCAGAACCTGGGACCTAAAGTACACTTTTCCTCTGCCCCTTTCTAAACCCAATATACTTCTGATGCGATAACAATGACAACTATTTTGAAGCATTTACCAAACGATTACACGGAAATTGTTATTTCGACACACATTCACTGAATGATCAATGAATGATATATCGTATAAAACATACATTACGTGCTGTTTACAAGGTACCAGTGAACACGAGACGGTAATGTCAATAATGACTTAGTCCATTTAATTGGCGAACTATGATGGCTATCTTTCATCAATCGGTATTACCGCGATCACATATTCCATCAACACACGTATTCGTTGTTACACTATTTGACATTAGCGAAACATTCAAAGAACACGCACAGACAATAAAGGCCAGTGGCGTAGCTAGGTTTTATCATATGGGGGAGGCGAAAAATGAACCGACAAGGACTTTATCAGAAAGTCAACTTTTGGGAATTGCCGCCGAGTTAGAAACTTAACAGCGGGGTTGGGGTGGAGGTGGGGAAGAGGGGGGGGGGGGGGGTGGGGGGGGGTGGTGGGGGGTGGGGGGGGGGGGGTGGGGGGGGGGGGGGGGGGGGGGGGGGGAGGGGGGGGGAGCACACGAATGATGTGATAACAACTCTATCCGTCGTATTCGTATGGATCGATAGTGTGAAAATGCTATAACAATCGTTGTCAGCGCAACCCTAAAACAATTTGTGACACACCCTTAAACAAAGATATAGCGTTGTCCTCAGACTAATTTGATCCATAAGCTGATTTGTGTGATTGTGTTTGAAGAACCCCTCGCAAAATCTTCTGACAGTCACCTAATGTATAGTGAACATTGAATCATATTCAAATAATATTCAAATAATACATGGATATTACGAACGAAATCTGTAAAATGAAATGTTGGTCATTTTCAATCTTCTTCACATTACCCGACTCCATTTGTGCCCGTTAGGTCACAAGATACCATCACTTAGGGAAACGTTCCCCATTTTAACATGGATATGCTGAATTTGGCTGATAAAAGATGCGTAAAAGCGTTTAAAAGGCGTTTCAGTGTTTGCACCAGTTTCAGAATAGTGTCACCATTGTCAACCATACTATAGTTTGATCAGTTCCAAATTGGCGAGCCTTCTTACAGCAGCGAATTTATACAGACGGGTGTATGCGCACATGAACGTAACAAGTGCAATGTGCGTCACATGCGTGACGCAGGCGTTTGACCAAAAACGCTTGCCGATGTCCAAAATCGCGGGCGTTTGCTTGGATTACTTTTGCGCGCAGACATATACAAACCGCACATTTCTCGCCAATTGGAACTGATTGAACTATACTGCTAGAAGAATTGGTATTGTATACTACTTGTAGTATTGATATTGATTGTTAAAACACAGTAATGTGTATCTAAACCAAACGAAATATCTTCATACTAAACATTGTTTTAAATGTCTGTTCTTCAACCCACATATGTCAACGTCAATTTATCACTGAAGATAGTTGTTTAAGATGACATAAATATACAGAAATAAAGCGAAATTTAAACGATGCAATTCTCCATTAAGATATCATGGAGATTTGATACAGTCATTGGCTTGAAATGACAACTCTATGTATATATACCCCCATCATAACAACAGTTATGCCCCCCCCCCCCCCCCCCCCCCCCCACATATTAAAGACCCTAGTTACGCTACTGGCGATAAGGAATAGTTGTAATAATTCTAAAATGTTAGCATTAATTTTCTCAAACAGTTTTTTCACTCTAAACGCGAAAGCAACCTCAGTTACGTCTCTACCTGTAATATATGGTTATACATTAAGAGCGCGTGTGGTCCGGCGGAAAGCGCAGAACTCATGATTATGAGGATGTGAGTTCCAGCTCGCGTCTCTACCTGTAATATATGGTTATATCATTCCAATCGTGTGTTTTTAATGCGATATTTACGAGAACATACGAGAACAGGGTGAGTCCAAATACAAGTCCCGATTTAAATTATTTTCAAAAATAATTCAAAAAATATTGTTTTGATATATTTAATTGTTTATATTTAACTGGCAATATTGCTTAGTATCGAATATGAAAGATGCCATTATAATATTTGTATGGTATTTGTTTATAAACTATTAAATACTGTATTGTTACCAACAATTCCTGTCACAGGCGTTCATTGAATACATCAGTGGAAACTCTAGAATCTTTGCTTTTCCGTAAAGATGTAATAGTTATCGCATGTAACTGTGCATTGTTAAGAACATTTTACAAATTACGAAAATGTAAGAGCTCTTATATTCAATTAAGAAAGTAACACTTTACTAACCAATAAATCACTGATTTTTGAAAACGGCGCCTAAATATTTTAGTTCACTCTATATAAAGATCAAATCATGCCAATGATTTCATTTCAACCATTTCTATTCGCTGGCGCTTTTAACCTTTGGTCAATTTCTCAACAACATCAGTTGAGTATCAGGGACAACGAATTTAAAGCGCTGATTCTATTTCAAAAAGTCACAACTGTTTTGGAATATACATGTAGAATATATTATATCGTTAATCTGATTAACTCGTACTATTAACAAACAGTGTATTTCTGGAATGACAAAGTATATGTGGTTATTATAGACGTTTTTTACAAGTAGTAGCATAATGCGCTTTCACGTCGTCGAATAATTTACCCTTTTCAATATAATTACGACAACCGAACACTTGTCCAAATACTTCATCCGTTCATGAATCTATGATCTGTTGTAGCTTACAGTGTAAAGTGTACTTAAAAATATCGACGGTCAGTTATGCTTATGATCAGATTCAGACGTCACGATAGGTCACGACCGTCAGTTCGAGTCATTATATAATACTGATGAAGACGTAACAACGTCTGAAATTCCCTGGGATTTATTCTCTTATATTGCGATCAACTATTAACAGTATAAACGCGTCAATTTTGTGCAATCATTGCATTTTCGCTTTTCAACCCTAAATATTTTTCATACAAATTAACATCTTAACAAATTGAGTGCAGCCTAGCCACCAGAATTCCTCACGACATTTGTATGACCCCTCCTAAACGAAAGCGATTATTGTATGACCCTCACCACCTACTCATATTTTGATTATTTTGATTACCCCCCTCCCTCCGCCATCACACAGACATATCTGTACTTATATGATCTTGATAACAGTTGATACAAAAGCCAAAACAAATAAGGTGGACGAGCCCAATTCTTGTTTTATTACGTTGAAACATGTGGGAAAAGGGCATGTGGGGGAAAACGCGTAAACATTCTCAGTTTTTAACTACAATTTTGTGTTGACCCCTGTTGCAATGGTATCAATTCATGCCCCCTTATTTTCCGGAGTAAAAACTATGACCATTAAGAATATTTGGGACCCCCCCCCACCCCCCCCCCCCCCCCCCCTCACGCACGAAAAATGACAGCCTCCTAAGTGTCACTATTTGATTGGGACTAGACTAAATATTTTGACATCAATATAGTATTCTCTTTGGGTAGTCCATTAATAATATGTACTTCAATTTGTCGCAGCTGTGTTATGGAATTTAATATCGAACTCATTAAGAATGAATAATGTGCTGTCTAAATTCACTATAATTATTTCTAAGTCGGCTTTAAGAATTTTTTTACTTTGAGTGTAAACCATGGAAAACAACCAAATTGTACAAAATCGACATTTTCCCGTCAGATCTGAGCATCGTGATATGAATGTATCAAGTGTTTGTATCAGTTTAAAGATATCGATAAGATCTAGAAAACGCATTGAAATGCTTCGTCATTTGTTCAGTGGTCAGAAAGACGATACCTGAAGCTGGAAGAGATAGTAGTATTTTAGATGATTCTTAAAGATATCAAACCACATACGTCAGATGAGGGATTTGTATGCGTAAAGCTTTTCAGACTGTATTCCCCTAGAGGAAAACAAAGAGTCCGAGCTCTGCTTCTAAAGCCTATACTTATCGAGGCCCTTGCATGAATACGCATGCATGTTGTGCGTGCTTAAATCTGTTGCGTCATTTGATTGCTAAGTCAACAATAATTGTTTTTTGCTAATGTCGGAATCTGAAATAGCGCTAGACTTATGTCCGGCCTGCACAAAGGCTTCAGATTGAAGACGAAGACTATTCCCATGTCCTATTTTTTTCTTTCAATTTGTTAGAAAATTATAGAATACGCTCAGAATCTGAAAAAGAACTCGGTTAATATCATCAAAAAATGTCATGAAGGTGAAAAGACACTAACATTTATAGGTCAACATATGCGTACTGTGTTGTTTCGAGAAAATATTAAAAAAATTCAATGCACGCGCGCTGATGTTGATGTGAGAAAAGAATAAATTTGGGACGCCATTGTGCATTTGCGCAAGTGCATTGATTTTTCTAATTTTTCTAGAAACAAAACATACGCATGTAATGACAGTAT